>JARHVA010001513.1:2700000-2977500 GCA_037957365.1 Torreya grandis
CTTATTATAAATCCATATCATATTGATTCCATGTTATATATCAAGAGATGAGCAGAAAAAGTTAGTTCAAGCCTCCACATCATGTATTCAGACCACTAATACTAGTACTCTCCCCATGCCTATACCTTTAATAATTTATATGACATCTACCCACAATTTAGGGGTACCATAAATCCTTAAAAATATTTTGATGCCTATCAATGAATAGGAAACCTTTTCTCTTAACATGATGGGTACACACATTCCATTATCAACCTTGCCTGATGCAAATTTTCTTGAGTAATTTATTAAAAATTTTAATACCATGGTGTTGTAATTAGATCAAGGTGCATTGAGATATAATAATGTAGTGGATTGGAAACCTTGTTCCATAACCCATTAGCCCCTAAGATAGAAACCTACTTTTTATCAAGAAGCTTCATAGCTCCCAAGCTCCATTTATATGACGTTAAAGGTTATCTTAATCAATATATTATAATTTTATAGGTAGCTTAGTTAGATTATGCATGGAATGATAATCTATTTGCCATGTTATTTCCTAGAAGTATTAACTACTATGTATTGATATGGTTTAATGATCTTTCACTTCAATCCATAAGAGCATTCAACACCTTGACCAACCAATTTATAACACACTTTTCCATTTACATTTATGCAAATTTATCCTATGCACAAATTTATAGGCTAAATCAATGATCCAATGACCCAATTAGTGACTCTGTGAATTGATATAAGACTATGCTAGCCAAGCTGACAATTATTATGGATAAAAATTTGTAGGATATATTCAAACAAAGTTTCTAACACCACTCTATAAATAAATTATATTCAAGAGATATAAATAATTTGATGTGTTATGCCATATAGTGAGGGACAAAGAAGTCAAATTTCTCTCTTTGAAAAAACTTAAGTATACATCAACTCATATAATTACTTCAATAATGAATTTTCAAAGAAAATAAAATTATAAAGTCAAGCCAAGTGATAAAAAGAATGAGGAAAAGGATAAAACCAATACATATTCACAACCTAAAAAATAGTTGTCACTAACAACTCCATTGACGAGGCAATTTTCTTGATTACCATCATCTCCTTATGTGTTACTAAATAAGTTATTTGAGTGTAGTATTATCACACTCCTCTCTCCATAAGATCTCAATCCAAGTAGATATTAATAAGTAACTATGATGTAAATAAATATTATTAGTATCATTAGAATGTAGGGTATTCAAAAAATAATTTTTTCAACATAAGACAGAAGTTAAGACCTCTTATATAACATATCAATTTGGGCACTGCTATAGAAGAATCTTGATTGCAACATAATGAAAATAAGAATTTAAATATATTTAGTGATCCTTTTCATAAACATGAGTAAAAAAAAACTAAGGACACTTCAAAGTTCCATTATGCATATAACATACATCCTCCAGTGATGACATATGATTATCCACCAGATATTATCATTGGTACACTTAGTGATACTTCACCTTAGTGGCCCATGATTAAATTTGATGATAGCAAGATAGTCAATGATGATTTATATTTTCATGAATTAATAATATGAGTCTACATTTAGGAATAAACTATATACAATGTTATGATAGACAATGGCTCAAGTGAGAGTATTTTCATGATGGTACTTTCCAATCTCTTGGATACACCAACAAAGTTTATAAGATACAACAAAATTAGTTAAAGTATTTTATGAAAAAGGATACAATACATTGGGAGTCATAGTACTACCTATTCAAGTGGGATCAACCATATTAGTTACACCATTCCTAGTATTATAGAGTAATAGGGTATTTAAGCAGAGACTATGTGTAGTGAAATCTAAAGTATACTAATGACTTAAGTATATATACTAAAACACAGTGGTTAGAGTTATAGGAGTAGGGTATGAGTATCATATAAAATAAATGATATATTCTCATCTACCTCCACCATCACCATGATTAGTTGATACACATATTTAGGGCCATTATTTATACATGGATGATGCATATACTCATGATAACCATTTATAGATGGTTGATATGCCTATTCAATATCAACATACATATTAAATTTATATACATATAAAATATCCATATATATATAACCAAATATTTTAAATCAATTATGTCAAAGACTTACTTACAAACCATGGAGGCAACCATATTATATAATACATACTCAGTTATCACCATAGGTAGTTTAACATGTTTCAAAATGAACACAAGTATAGAAACTCCCTCTTATTACATAATGTATACCGTAAAGTCATTGAACTCATAAATACATCTATCATATCCTAAGTTCTATGAGCATTGATCATGATAGACATGGTACATTACATGATACCCTTTTTTATTTTGATCCATCCCTAGTAGATACTTTCCAACCACAACAAAATATTTCTCCACCACTCGATACAGGCACTTCCCATGGCCCTTTCATTGAGTGGATCATTGGTTAGTTTTTGTCCTATTTTAAACTATTATAAAAATATAAAAAATAAAATAATCACAAAATAAAAAAACTTTTAACTATTGAAAAAATCTAAAATCATTATCAAACATGACATGATTTCTAGTTTACACTATTTACATATGTTATTTATCATGTGTTTGATAGATGGCATATTATTTACATACACACATAAATTTCATGGATGGAATGTTATTTACATACAAAAATGCATTTCAAGGTATCTAAGTGAATTGAAACATATATGGATTACGCATGGACATATAGATGTTGGGTTTCCCTCTACCCAGTGGACATGTTGATACTGGGGGCATCTCCTTCCACATGTTTCACTATTTATAGGTTGTAGATTTCTATGATATTTTGTCCCATTTTAAGCCACTTATATCACTTACACATGTCATGCTAGTTACTAATTTATAACACAATGATATGTGATATGCCATTATACTAGTGACATTAATATATATTGATGGTATAGACTAAATCCTTGTTTTATGCTCTAGTGATGTTGTTACTCTCTTATATGATATGCTACTTTATGTGTGACTATTGTGTGTGGACCCTAGACCTTCTTGATGAAATAGACTTGATGTCCCTTATTTATGAAATTTTTATGTCATCATACATGTGAACCTTTACCTTGTTATTCTAACATTTAATGTTCATTGTATCTGGCCTTTGGCCTTATATGTGACACTAACAATTGTATTTGTTGATCTTGCTAACATTGAGGGGTGTCATGATCTATATCATGCACTATTACTATGTAGTCCTACTCAAAGATACTTATACTTCATGATTCATAGATACACCTATTTAAACATGCATTGTAGATTCCCTACATTCCATATGTTATATGCATGCCTTCATCGATACATACATTACTAAGATGACATAATCTCCACATGATCAATCATTATTACATGATGCTATCTTTATACATGACATTATAAAATTCATTGTTATTTTGAGATGAATTATTGTAGACCCATAAATGTAGTCACAAGTACTTGGCAATGCTAAATATTGGTATATCCCTAACCATATAAATTATGCACATATACATGACTCTTATTTGCCATTCTTCTGATAAATTTGTCTATATGTGGGATCTACCCTTTGTTTTCCATTATCATTATACATAAATATCAAAATCAAATACTCAAACTTGCCTAAAACCACCCTCATACTATCTCAAGCTCAAGATATAGGTCCTTAATCATTCTAGATAAGTTCATGTAAGGCAAAAAGGAAGACACTACACTCTTGTCCATTTACACTGACCACATCCTGTGCTAAATGATGAATAGTTTTCAAAATTCAAAACATCATTTTAGGTTTTCCTACATGTTTCACGTGGTCAGACAAATTAAATTATCAAAACTTTTGCTTATAAATACACATTAAATGGCATTCATTATTCCCACTTGTTGTTCACTTGGTTAAATTTTTTACACTTCTACACATTGAATTAATTTGCCTTATTCTTTCTAAATTCAATATCACTCACAAAGAGTAGACATAATCCAAGTCAAAAGACCTTAAAATCAAGTCAAGATCCATCATTTTCAAGTATCAAGTCCATCTTATAGATACACACATACAGTCTAAGGGGCACAATTTCACATTCACTTTAGGTGGGAGAACTACATAGGCTTGATTTCCCTCTTTAGAGTATTGGATATGTAGGCAATGATTAATAATAAAGGGGTGATTAAGATCATCTTATCCCATTACAATCCCATATTTTCTTGTAGGTTCTTAAACTATCAAACTATCCTTAAGGGTTTCAAAGACAATAAAATATAAACAATTGTTTATGCATAAAAAAACTGTAAGTACAATATCTAAAATTAATCATCATTCATATGAGTAGAGGGAATAAAAACCAATTCTTTGGCACAATCAATTGATACAAGTCTAAAATCAATGAATTTGAGTACACTATATTTTATTCCTTGTAAAATGACCACATCAAATAATACTTTATGATTTTATTATTGATTTGTCATTTTTAAAATTATACCTTCTCTATCATTTCCTAATAATCACTTGTCACAATCAATTAGGTTGAGTCTACAGTCAACAAACTCTAGCACACTATGTTTCCATGCACTTAAAATGAACCTATATAATTTTTTTTGATCTTGTGCCTATTCATGAGCTTGCACAGTCATCTCTTTCACTAATTTTTATTATTAGACAATCAGAACAATAAAAACAATCTATGTAAAAGATAAGTATATCTCTTAGTACTTTCTAAAAATAGTAGTTTCTATGTTTAACAATTTTTCAAAATTATAATTGTTTATTAGTGTACATATTTAACATTATGATATTCTCTAGTTTTACAATTACATAATAAAATATAATTTATTTATGTTTTATCAAAATTAGGGTAAAACATATTGGTGAACCCAAAAAAGAGTAATGACATCTATTCAATAGAAACATAGAAAGACAATAATGACACCTAATGAAAATCATAGTATAAAGATAATCATTACAACCATTCAAGAGTAAAATATAGCTTCAATAAAGGCACCTATAAATAATCTTTATTTAAAATTAGTTCAAAGGAAAATGACATGCCTCCCAAAATGGATAAATTCATATTAAAGAATTACTCAAAGTTCAAATAAATAAAAATCTTATACAATAAGTTCTAAGAGATTACATTAGATAGTTCAACATGTTCCACATTGAACATAGGTGTCATAATTACTCCTATACTAAAATAGACTCCACCAAGTCTTGCACCTTCTTAAGTTACACATGTGGAAACATATTCTATAATCAGTCACTAGTACATTTATACTATAACACTTGATACATTTTCTGATTTAGATACATCTACATATAGTAACTTTCATCCATGGAAACTCACTCTCCAAATCCATAATTTAAGCACACACTATGTTCCTTTAATAGATGGGATCATAGGCTAGTATCCCTTTCAAATATTCTTGAATCTCAACACCAAGGCTTCCAATGATTGTAGTAAAAAAAATGGAATGTTGATTGTGTGGTATTTGAAGTGATTAAGAAGGAGGAAGTGATGGGAAAAAATCATAGTATATTTACCTTCTAAATTAATATACCTAATAATTTAAAGGCAAACTTTAGGCCATTTCCTTAGTAGTTCTGACCTCATGAAACCCTTTTGAGATGAAATTTTGGGTTTTTTTCCTTTTTGAAGAAACTCTTAGAAGTTCCTCCTTTCACTTCTTGCCCTTAAAATCTTTGATGCCCTTACAGTCCATCTTGGTAGTATCTCTAATGAGCTCTTCTATGATCAAGATTCTCAAGCAATGCATTTGGACTTCATGACCTTTCCAACTATGAGTGAAGTCTTAGGAAGCCATGTGTCATGCCTAATGAGTCATTCCATGAAGGGTGTCAAATACCCTTTGAGAATTTTATGCCACACATATTCATTTTCCTTAACATTAGAGTAAGAAATAGGTTCAAAAAGATCTCTATCCCACCCATTTTGTAAAATTATAGACTTCTTCTACAAGATTCATTGTTTAAGTTCTTAAGGAAGGAGATGGGTAGATTATAGAAAAAAGAGCCAACTACAAACATGTGATGCAACCTAAAATGACCTAAACATGCAAGTCCATAGTGATAATTACCTTTCACATATTAAAATCAAATCTCCCAATCTATATTTGTGTCATAATTAAAAAAACCATCATAACCATATGGGGTGTGTCCTTTTTCTGATTTGATAATTAGAATGACATCAGTAGGAAAATCACTCTCATGCCAACTAATGAAATCACTTCTTTGGACCCCAATGTTGGTCATGCAATAGGCACACCTATTGTCCTCCCTATAAAACATGCGCTATAAAAACCCCTTTGAAAAGGACCAACAATTTTTTTGCATCATCAATGATTCCAAAAGGAGTGGGAAAGGCCTTTTAGGTAATTAATAATGTTCATTGACATTTGAGTGTGCATTGTACTTTTTTACACTATCACAATTGCATTTTTGACATAGATAGAAGTCTATTTTTTTCCATTGTTGTCACTTTTGGGGGTGTAACTTACATTTTTTATCACATTTATTTGGAAGGACAAGAAGATATTTGTCATCACACACAATTATTTTGGGTTTATTTTTCACTATCTCCTTTGTATCATAAGATTTGTTGTTTTATGTGGGGGGGATCTTGCTTATTTGGCTTGACTTCTTCTTGAAACAATAGATACATGGCATACAACATTTGAGTGTGCATTGTAGTTTTTTTCCACTATCACAAATGCATTTTTGACATAGATAGAAGTCCATTTTTCCCATTGTTATCACTTTTGGGGGTGTAACTTGCATTTTTATATCACATTTATTTGGAAGGACAATAATATATTTATCATCAGGCATAATTATGTTGGGTGTATTTTTCCTTATCCCCTTTATATCAAAAGAGTTGTTTTGTGTAGGGGGATCTTACTTATTCACCTTGACTTCTTATTAAAACAATAGAGACATCCTTTGTCAAAATCCTTAACACCTCAGATTAAGACACATGGAAGCTTAAAATGACAATGGATATGTAGATGAAAGGCTTATGGAAAGCTATGATTTGAGACTTTCAAAACATTACAGATGAGGAAGATATTGTGTCAATTTCATCCTTGAAAGAGACACTTTATTTCATTTTCCTTAATGTTTTAAATATTTTTTAGTATCATAATGTACATGTCATGTCAACTATGAAATCTTTGGATGTTATTAAAACATTATTTAGAGAGGTCGCCTCACCTCCAATTATTTCTCATCCTTTTCCTCCCTCTCTTATGAAGGATTTTTTTATTGGTGACAATATTGATGTTCCTCCACTATCTTCTCCTATTTATGAGGATGTGATTATTAACTATGATAAAGAACCTTTGGCATCTCCTCCTTAATTTACTAGTGATGACTTATCTCATTAGGATTTTTAACATACAACCTATTTTATTGATGACATAAAATAAGAAACTATACCTCTTTTTATTTCTTATATACATGCACATTATAATACTATGATTATTACTCCTACTATGACTTATGTAAAGGCATATTTTTTAGCACTAAAGGAAGTGAATAGGAAATTAGTGAAAAAGAAATTATTTTTGAGCTCCTTCATTCATATAAAGGGTTACCTCATTCACTTATTGTATAAAAAATTGATAACAAGAAACACTAGAATGATATGATGTACATGCATGCCCTTGTCTCTAGTCCATCATGTAATCCTAAATCTAGCACACATCCACTTGATGTGATTTTACAATGTGACCTATCAAATCTTAAACAACCCATTATTATTTTTTCTCTTATTATTGTAGCTAATGTTTATGTGCCTACTAGTGTTTCACACTTTTCATATCATACTCCTGTTCCACTTTATATATATATATATATATATATATATATATATATATATATATATTCCTACCTCTTTTAAGAAACATAGCACTACCTTTGGTTCTTGTATGATTTGTTCCATGGGTCACACTACTATAGTTTTAGGCATTGGTAAGTGTCTACATGACATTGATACCCATATCCAACCTATTACATGGATTTATTAGCATGTCATTAGTTACAATGCATATTTTTCATTAGGATCATTTAATAGAGCTCCATCATTTATTTTTTCCACTCTTCATGAGGATGTTGAGTTACATATGAACCCTACTACACCTTCACTCAGGCCCAAGAAACTTGAGATTATAGGTGTCAACCCTTATCATCCTAACACTTTTTTGTATGTTACCTCACATTATTCTATTTTGTAATTTTCACCCACTCATATGTAGGCATCATTATCCACCATTCATATTCATTTTGGGTTGATTTATGATCATTATTAATGGTGTTAACGTCATTATTTAAGAGTACTATAAGATAAGGTTCTTATACCACTCAACTTCTTCAACTGCACTTTGATCCTCCCATTTTTTAATACTCTTTAGTTATATGGGATATTTTATGCAATTTTTTTGTATCATGAATCTCTCATTTCATAGATGATTCTTTCTATAAATTGAATGCATTGTCACTTGGTGATATTATTTGTTGTATGGGACCATTTTTATAGTCACATTGAGAGTCATGGAGTTTGTCTTTATGTGTATGTGATCCATAATGAGCACTTTATTCTTTAGTTACATGACTATCCCATCACCACTATGGACATCTTGAGATATTTTATATTTGTATATTTTATGTTAACAATCTCCTCAAATTTATGGTGGTCTTTATTCTCTTTATTAAGAGTAACTAGTTTGGTGAAGCCTAGTGTCAAAAAATTAGTGTTTTAGTAGTGGGATTTTCCCAGCCATACATATATTTTGAGTCATTACACCCATTTAAAAATTATGGAGGGCGGGTGTGTGCACATACTTATTTAGGTGTTGTGATCCTTTATAATCCTCAATGAACCACATTTTCTATTGGAGGTAATTGATTGAGTTCACTTGTGTTTGATGGGATTCATTCCATATAGTACACATACTTTAGCATTGTGTTGAGTATTTGAGTCATTATTATTTGTACACCTTGAAGCATAAGTTTTCTCTCCATTTTTCAATATGGTTTTACTAGTTTTTGGTACCTTCCAATGATGTTTTTCACCCAGGATAACTCTTTTTTCCCAATTTCTTGATCAACATTTTTTACTAAGTGAGCCTCATACAAAGTACGAGTTCCTATTTGACTTGGAGATTATAGTGACTCAACATCAATGTATCCTAGTAAGATGGATTAGTTATTATAAGGACACTTAGTATTTCACTTTGAATTTATACATGGGTACCTAATTATGCCTAGTTTCTAGGACACATCAACCTCTTTACTTCCTCTTTTCTCACTTCCAATTTTATGTTTAAGGGAGGGTATTGTAGTTTCACGTTCATAGTAGCTGGTAGTTCATAATATTTCCTAACTAGCTTGGTTTTATACTTATTCAAACTCATTTGTGAAGTATGATTTAATTAGGAAGTTATTTATGTGTACATAGGATTAATTATTCATAATTACCTACCACTCCACATGGGTTGGTAAATTTACCTGAGTTGTCCTATCTCACTCACCCATATATTTATATGATACTCCCTATTATACTAAATGGTGGTAAGATAAGACATACAATATATAAAGACATACTTGTGTACGAGTCTTCTATGTGTGATGGTTTCCTCACTATGGTAATGGACTATTAGAGAGATCCTAGTTGAGAATCTTTATAACTTTGATATGATCATGTCCTTTGTATGAAGCCCTTGGCATTATTTGTGTGAAATTACATGACATCATTATGTGTTGTGCTTGTGTGTTTGTTGATTCTGATTAGTGATGCCATGATACATATCATGCACTTTACTATGGTTACTTTACTATGTGCTTCATTATTATATTTATATAGTCATAACATTGGTATGCCTCACATTCAATATGTTACATACATACTTCTAAGAAAAATATATTTATATGATAACTAATCCCCACATTTTGACATTATATTATAACATTATATCTTTATCACATGATACAATTTTTTTTTTGAGATGAGTGACTTGAAGGCTACATCTCTGATCTCAAAAGGGGGGCATCATAGGAGGCTTGTCTTAGATATGCAAGCCTCTTTAGTAGATAGAAATCAGATAAAATACACAATAAAGGTTAAAAATATAAATTATAGTTTTTTTAGTATTCTAAGGTATGAAAAATAAGATTCTATAATATGATACAAGTTTTAAAAAATTCAAAGTGATTCAGAAATCAAAATTATAACATATATTAACACATTTATACTAATCTTAGGTCATATGAAATGCATATGCACTAATTTTTTAAAGACTCAAAGTATTAAATTATACACACATGAATTCATATTCATGTTCATATACAAAAAAATGACAAATATCAAAGTTATAGGTTGCAAATACAGTTACAATTAAGCATATAGAGGCATATCATTCTATATGATTGGTATAAATTTATGGGAGCATGATACTTATTCATGTTCATGATTATTAAAAATTTTAAAGGTTAAAGTTTTAAAAATTCAAATCTTAAAAGTTTCAAAGTTTCAAAAAGGAATGATACTTATCCATGTACATTTTTCAAAAATTAAAAATTTTGAAGTTCAAAGTTGTAAAATTCTATAGATCATAGTTCAAAAGGAAAATATTCATTTAAATTCAAGTCTATAAGAAATGTGGTCATGATTGGGGAATTAATATTTCTTCATTCTATTTTGATCATGAAAAAATAGAATCTAGATTTATTTGTAATAGTGTGATTCAAATCTATGTAGGTGATGTATATTTAAGTCTAGTGACACTCAATGGCCTTAGCATCACTTCTAGGAAACCTAGCATGGTTTCACCTTTTTGGACTAGTAAATTGGGTACTAATATATATTCATGATAATTTTAATAATGTATCTTTACAACTCAAGAGTTTGATTAGTTGTTAAAAATTGGGACTTGATCACCCTCAATTCACCATTGGTCATTGGTTCAAATTCTCCAAGTGCTTCAACAAGGGGCACAATTATCCATCATCAATTATATGCTATAGGGAAATTTGGTTTTACCTACATATAACTATAATCCTTAATTTATCCATTTAAAAAAAATTAAATTTTCAAAGTCAAATATTATTTTCAAAATTTCAAATGAATAATTCATGACCAGTTATAGGGTTTGATAAATTTGAATGACATGTATAATCAAATTATATACTTAAAGATAAAGTAGGATGTATACCCAAGGTAAATTTATCCTTTAATATGAAAATTTAACTATTATAATAGTAGTGAGGGTTTGGGATGGAATGTGGACACATAAATTTTTTCATAAGTACTTGACAATTCCAATTATTGGCACATCCTAAACCACATGACTTGTGAACAAATAAATGACTCTTATTCACCAATTTTATAATCCATTTGTCTATATGTGAGAACAAACTTTTGTTTATTGTTATTATTACATAAAAATCTCAATATAAAATATCAAGCTATTTAAAACCACCATCAGACCATCTACAACAAAAGACATATGTCCTTGAGATTTCTAGACAAGTTTGTGTTATACAGATAAGATAACGTTTCACTCTTTTACACATATAGATATTGCATCCCATGATAAATAATGACTAGCTTATAAAATTAAAAACATCATTTTGGGTCTTCCCATACATTTCACATGATTAGCTAGAGAAAATGATCAAAAGGTTTTCCTATAAATACACATCGAAGGTCATGCATTATCCCAATTGATATTCACTTGGTTCAAGCTTTTACACTTTTGTACATTCATAAAATATTCCATATTATTTACAAATTCAATATCACTTACAAATGGAAACCATAATCCAATTCAATATCCCTTCAAATCAAGTCAAGTACTATCATTATCAAGTATCAAATCCATCTTCTAGATGTATACATATAGTCAAAGGAACATAGTTACACATTTACTTTAGGTGGGAGAACTATGTGGGTTTGATTTCCCTCTTTCAAGTATTAGATATGTAGGAAATGGTCAATCTTCAAGTAGATGACTGAGGTCACCTCATCCCATTAAACTCCCATATTTTCTTTCAAAATTTTAAGCTATCAAAATTACCTTAACGGTTTCAAAGATAAGATAATATGAATAATAATTTATACATGACAAAACCTTAAGTGAGATATATCAAATTAATTGACAATAACACGTATAGAGAGTGTAATAACCAATTATGTGGCACAATGAACTAGGATAAGTATGTGATTAATGGATTTGAGTGCACTACATTCCAATCCTCTTAAAATTGTCATGTTCAAACATAATTTCTAATATTTTTACTGATCTAACATTTAAAAAATGCTTCCCTCTCTATCATCTCCTGTTAGTCACCTATTTTAGTCAATTGGGAAATTATGTAGTTAACAAACTCAATCACACTATGTTTTTATCCACTTGTAGCAAACCTGTCCAAATTATGTTTTTAATCATGTCCCTTTTCCTAAGCCTGGATATTCATATCTTTCACTAATTTTCATTATCAAACAATTAGAATAATAAAAAAATTATGTGTAGGTTAAGTATATTTCTTATTAGTAATTTTTAAAAATATTAGTTTATATATTTAACATCTTGTCAAAATAAGAATTATTGATTATTTTACATCTTTAAAACTATGATATTCTCTAGTTATACATATATAATTAAATATAATTTATTTATTTTATACAAAGTATGGTAAACTAGTGATTTACAAGATACATCCATCATTTAAAAAGGGAGGCATCATATTAGGATTTTCATAGATACATAAGCCTTAATATGTAGAAAAATAGAGAAAAGTATAAATTTCAGATATTTTTAATATTTAGATGGTTTATATATCATATTGGTTTAGATACATGACATATATTGGTACATTGATATAAAGTACATGGGCATATGCTATGCATATGCATTCACTTTACAAACACTTGAGCACAAATGCATACACACTTGGGTGCATATGCATGGGAATTTACATAAAAACGTACATGAACATAATTTCAGATATTCACATACACATACATTTAGAGGGCTCTTGACTTGGCTTATGGATGCTTCTTGAGAATGATTCATACTTTAGAAAAAATAAGGAATATTTGATCAATGTGCTAAAGTGTATATGTTTATGACAAGTGAATAGAAAGTGGTTAAAATGAATGACACTTGACATGTATTTATGAGTGAATATTTTGATAATTTCCTTTAGCTAACCATGTGAAACTAGTCATCAATGATTTGGTGTGGGATGTGGCCGACTGATATGGACAAGCCTGTAATGTGTTGCTATCTACTTAGATCATTCATATCTAAGAAGGATCAGAGATAAAAATGTTTTTTAGGGGATAATATGAAGGTAATATTTAACAACTTGATCATTTGACATTGATATTTCTATGTAATAATCATGAAAAAAATGTTGAGCTCATATATATATATATATATATATGGCTTAGAGGAATGGAAAATAAGAGTAATGTAATTATGTGCAAGTCATTTGGCTTGGAATGTGTCAAAAATTTAGCATTATCAAGTACCTGTGACTAGATTTTTGTGTCTACATTTCCCCCATTTATTATAGAAATGAAATTTATATAGTAAATAAAAAAGAGTTGAACCTAAGTGTGTACAACACACTTTGTATTTGAGCTAATGCTTTAACTATGTAGGGTAATCAAATTTATAAAACCCTAAAATATCTCCTTAAGTAGTCATTTTTTCATTTAAGTTAGGTAAAATATTAAATTTTAAAATTGAAAAAAATAAAAAAGAGAGCAAGGGAGGACTAAAAATGTACATAGGTGAAACAAATTTGCTCTGTAACCTATATCTAATAATGGATAACCATGCCCCTTTACTGAAACATTTGGAAAATTTGAATCAATGGAGAATTGAGAGTGATCAAGTCTAAATTTTAGTAACTAATCAAGCTCTTGAGTTGGAAAGATTAATTATTCTACTCTCATGAAATAGGAATAATAACCATTGTACTAACCCAAAAAGGTGGAACCATGCTAGGTTCATTAGAGGTGATGTCGAGGCCATTGAGTGTCACTAGATTCATATGTACATCACCCACATAGATTCAAGTCACACTACTCTAGACAAATATAAATTCTAATTTGCATGATCTAAAGAGAATGAAGAATATTCATGCCCCCATTATGACCGTATTACTCATAAACTTTACTTTGAAATGATTTTTTTCCTTTGAATTTGTTATTTCACTCTTTTTAACTTTGAATGTATCATTGAATAATCTTGAACATGAATGAGTATTATGCCCCTCTAAATATGTGTCAATTATATAAAATTGTATGCATCTATATACTCAATTATTAATGTATTTACCACTCATAATTTTGATTTTTTAGATGTTATGCACATGCCCATGCATATGAATTCAAGTGTGTATAATTATGTGGTTTGAAACTTTTAAAAGTGAGTGCATATGAATGTCATATGCCCTTAAAATCTATATGAATGTGTCAATATTTGTCACATGTTTGATTTTTGAACCATTTCAACTATATTATATTATAATATATGAGTTTGAATTAATTTTAATCTTTGAAAACCTAGACTCTACATTTGTGGAACCTATATTTTATCCCCAATCTATTCATAGAGGTGTAAATCTCTAAGATAAATCCACTGTAATGCCTCCATTTTGAGATGATGAATGTAGACTGTAAGTCACTCATCTCAAAAGAAGAGTTAAATTTATTATGATAAATATATGTTCATATCGTATTATATCATCATTTCGAGAGTATGTTATCATAAAAAAATAAATTGTCATGTAACATATTAAATTTGAGGCACACCAATGTCATGTATTATATCACTTATAGGGCATAGTCTATTCCAAAAATAATTACTCTATTACATAATTCAATGTTATATATATATATATATATATACACACACAAAAATAATTACTCTATCACATAATTCAATGTTATATATATATATATATATATTGAATTATGTAATAGAGTAATTATTTTTGGATTAGACTATGCCCTATAAGTTCATGATTAAAATAATGGAACCACTAATCAAGTTCAACAATCACACAATCAAAACATGTAATAATGTCAAACAATGTAATATAATAAAGATAATGTCCACATATAAGGGACATGTTAAAATGTCACATAAACAAATATTGTACACAAATAATTCCAAGGGAAACAAGCAATAAACATGTTCAAATGTTGCACATACCAAAAAATTATCTTATAAAGATTGTCAAACATTTTTCATGAAAGGTTCAAGGGACACACATGATAAGAAATCAATATTAAGCCTATTATACAAGAAATTAAACAACATCGAAGGAGCATAGAACAAATGAAAAATTGTATATTCCATCCACTTGTATTAATGTCATATTGTTATCAAAGTAGCATATCTAGTCAGAAAATGTGAAATATGAGTGATTATTGAAGCACTTGTAATATATGTTGCTTAACATTGCATTTTAAGTCATAAATATATATAACCATATATATTTTAACTTGTAGATTTAGATGCCCCCAACATAGGCATGACCACTAGGCAAAAGGGAAGTCTAGCATCTAAGAATGAATATGTAATATATGTCCTACATCAAACTAAAATAACTCATGAAATGCATGTGTGTATTGAAAAAAATATGCTATCTGCCAACATATATGATAAATAACATGTGCAAAGATGTAAACTAGCATCTCATGTCAAGTATAGGTCATGATTTTTAATTTTTTGATATGTTTGATTCTTTTTTATTTTTTATATATTTTGGAAGGGGAGATAACTTATAATCCCATCAATAGAAGGACCATAGTGTGTGATTGAATTGAATAATTGAAGTTTGATTTTCCATGGATGGGGAATGCTATATTTAGATGCATTTGATCCTAAAAAATCATCAAGTGTCATGTCATAACTATCATGATCACTTCTTTTTGGACATTAATCTTTATTTTTACTATATTAAATATACTTAAGTTATAGGTTTTATTATTATGTGAATTATCAATTTCACATATTCTAAATTTATGAGGTGTCACCTGTTTTGTCCCTTCTGAAGGGAATATTGGAGTTTCATGTCATATGTAACTCATCCCACTCTTTTCACACACTTACACCTCTCATTATGGGGACTATTAAAACTAGACACACACTAAAAAGTGTGTGTAAGCCTATGATGGAGTTTTCTAGTAACTCCTATTGGTTATCTATCTCTATTTAAAACACTCTCTCCTCTCTCATTCTATAACTTGAGACACAAATTTATATATAATTATTATATCTTGAAGGTAATTATTATTTATTATTCTCTCATTTTTTATCATGTATTCATGAGTATTTTTATCTTATAATAATGTTAATTTAATCATTCCTTCTTAATTCATGCGAGGTTTTCTTTCATTGATTCAATTTCCCCACTTAGCATTTCATGTTTCACATTCTCTTAGTGTGGCTTAATTTTAAGGTGATATTTTTTATTTAATGTACTCATTTAATTGATTCAAAATTATTTTTCAAGATCATATCATTTATTTCTAATACTTATTTTATAATCTTTTGCCATATGTATAACAAGAGAAGGTATAGGACTTGGTGAAGTTGGCTATATATCTACCTTTTTTTGCTATGAAATATGTTATATTATCTTAATATTTGATTTAGGATGTAATATATGAGATTTAAATTTATTTTAACCTTTATTAACTCTTTTATATGAAGCTTTGTATTTAATAAGGTAGATGTTTCCTCCTTAAACTAGCTATAAAGAAAGCTTTTGTATAGGCACCATAATTAATTCTAAATTATAATCTTGAATGAGTGAAATGATTATATTTGTAATATGATTTGGAGTATGTGCATTGATTTAATTGTTATGATTCTCTTTAATAGGTGACACAACCAACTATGGTGGTGGTAGGGGATAAACAAGAGTTATCATTGACTATAAAGGGTACTCATATAGAATGCCTTGAAATTTGACCACATGATTAAAATGTATATACTTGAGGCATATATGTATTATAAATGGTACTAAATAAATTTTATGTATTTAAGGGCATCCTAATATAATATTAAATATGCATATGCCTGATAGGAATAGAAATGGAGTGTCCACTATTTCTAAACCAACACAAATGGGTAACACTATATATCCCAAATTATCATGTGTATTCTCATCGAATGTTTTGACTACCCAATCGAATAATTTGGCTACCTTTTAATGTAGCTTATAAATATTACTCTATGTATCCAATAATGTAAATTAATTCTAGTGTACATGCATTTTTTATTGACCATTATCAATTATAACACTATGAGTAGGTTTATTTTTTTTATATGTGTAAATAAAAAGAGCATTCCTATCTGAATAATCATAATTTATTTTAATGTCATCAAATGTGATTACTAGACTTTTTACTAATGTGCCTATAAATTTTCTATTAATTCCATCTATAGACACCTGAAATTGGACAATTTTTTTTTACTTTAAATGATCTTAATAGTTCACTAACATCTTCCTTTCATCCCTAATCAATCTTCTATTTGCACTAACATCTCTAGTCCATTCACTATTCACCCCCTTATCAATTAATATTTTCTTTTATGATCACATCCAATCCTATTAAAATAACATCACATCACTTTAGTTAATTAACATTTGTTAATTATATAATTTTAGTAATAATAAAACATTATGGAATGCATAATTACAACTTTCAATAAATTAATAAATCTTATTTTCCATCACAAACTTGTGATGTCATCAAAGGACCCACATATAAATATAAAAATCATTTAAAAAAAGTAAAAGTGTCCTTCATAAGGAATTTTTAATTCAAAATGAGAAGTGTATAAGAAAGGTTTATGACAAAAACTTAGATGCTCCAAACATCCATGAGTGGGTCTTCTTACACACTCCATGCCATAACATTTAATACTTGCCTCTTATTATAGGATTGATCCTTCACCATTGATATTCATCTTAGATCAATGATCCACATTGATTAGAAAAATATATAAATTAAGGAGTGTTGTCCTCAGTCTCTAAAAATCTTTCAATCTACAATGAAGTGTTGTTTAAATAGGCCTATAAAGATTCAAACATCCTCTTTGCATCATTAAATCATTTAGTTAACAAGTTTTTATTTTTTTAGATTACCCACACACATTAAACAATACTTTTGTAACTACATCTAAGCATTTCACTCTTTTTGAAAAGGATATCACAAGGAAAGGTATGATAATCTATGTTTAATTGATTGTTTATTTTCTTTTTTCTTAGTCTTTCTCAATCAAAGGATGCATGCCTAGGTTAGCGATATGCTTCAATTGTTTTTGATTTCATACTAACCATAAAATTAAAATTTATAATAATGTGTTACATATGGCATACCTGATGGGACTTGTAACTCCCAATCAAATTTGGCAACTTATTATCCTTTTTTTAGTCCAAAATGCAAGTCTAATTTCTACCAAAAACTCATCATTTTCCTCCATAATCTTCCAAGTTTTTATCCTAGATTGCTACCAAAAAATTATATGTAATGTAAAAAATGTGATAATGAAAATGACAAAAATGCACTACATATTAGTGAAAATGCAAGGATCAAAGGAATAAATATGAAAAGTGGCAAAATCACTTTTTTTTACTAACTAGTTATTTTGCACAATTGATGAAAACATGGTTTAAAATGACAAAAACACTATGCAAAATGATAAAATCATGACTTCAAGGTAAAAATCATTGAACAAGGTGGAATAAATCTACTAAGTAGTGGAATCACTATGCTAAGTAGTGAAATCACTTTTATAAGTGGTGAAATCACCATGTACTATTTTTTGTTTGTACTACCTACCTTCCAAAGGCTATAACTTTTGATTCTAGTGTCTATTTGATCTTCTTTTAATGAAAAAAAGGTATTAAAAAGATGCATGCAACCATCAATTTTTTTGAGTATTAGAATCTTATTAAGTAGTGGAATAATTGAAAAGGTTATAATGAAAGAACTATTAGTATTGGTGATATCAAAAATAAATAAATTATTTGCTAGTTTTTTGTAGTAGAAAAAACACTTTCTATAGTAGCACAAACATGGTTCATAGTATTATATTTTCTAACCTTGACAATAGAAACATACTTTTACATTTTATGTTTCTTGTAGAAAAACAAAATTAACCTACATAATGGTATAATAGCCATATAAAAAGATAAAATTATATAAAATGGTAAAAACACAAATAGGGCCCTAAAATTTTGACTTTTGAGACCCTATTCACTTTTCAAATATCACATTTAAGAATAATAACTGATTTGATATAGATCCCCACTTGTAAAAGACATTATTATTCAGCCAAACACTCATAAAATTTTATTTTGGTGCTGTAAAAGGAAAAAAACACTTTAATTTGGTACTTAAAACAAATTTGTTTGAGTTTGATTAATGTTTGTGTCTTTGTTTGTAATAGGTTAACATGTGTATGCTATCCTCTTACCCAATTTTGGGGCCCTAGGTGATTAAAAACACTTACATTATATTCTATCTCTTCCTAAAAATACAATACATATGCTCTCCTCTTGTCCCTCAAGGGACCCTGAGGATCAAAAATAACTTATCTTCCTTTTTTATTTTTGGTTATGTGAGTTGGACCTTACTCCCCAACTGTGAGTTTTTAGGGCATGGTGACTGGGATTTCATCCCCCAATGTATGTACTAACCCCTATGCCAACCCCATGTTATGGTTGGTTTTATAAATTAATAAAAATTATTAACATTAGCTAAGTGGTTATGAGTTTTAAGCAAAAATCTAAAAGTAAAGAGTTTGTCTCTCACACTAGGCTATCAAACAACACTTTCAAGGAATAATTTATGGTGACACTCCACTAAAATCTTATGGATGGAGTGGTATTAGAGGGACTATAACCTTTTATGAATCACATTATCACCTTATTTTGGTCCTCATTGTAATACAAGGTATATAGGGGATAGACTTAGATAAACTTATTTATTCCTAACTTAAGAATTTTGGAAAAAATTAACACCAAATGTAGGGAACACAACATTCCTTAAGATTACCCATTACATACAAATACCTAGTGAGGGTTGGGAAACCAAACCTATTCACTACTTTATGTGAATATATTGATGGGCTAGTGGTCATGTTGGACACCCATTTAATACTAATGACAAGCCTTGTACTTGTATGTTTGCTTATTTTTTGTCAATATCTATATTATGTGTTAGCCTATATACCTCAAACAAGTATAAAAATTACTAAGTCCAACCTTTTCATATCCAATTATAAATTTATGTGATAAGGAGTTACTTTATCAAAATCAAGACTAATTATATCCAATAGTCACATTATGTTATCCTCATTATAGTATTACTCTGTCTAATTTGAACCACATCTAAAACCCAATCAGGTTTATTTTGACCAATATTCAATTCTAGATTAATTATTTAAATCTAGTCCACCTTTTCCAAATCAAGTCCAATCAAGTCAAATTTGGTCAATTTTGACCAATTTCAATCATGTCAAATCTATTCAACTGAGACCAAGTCTAATAAATTCAAATCCATTGAACTTTGACCAAGTCTAAGTCAAATATGGTCAAATTTCACCAAGTCTAATCAAGTCAAATCTCATCAATTTCGACTAGGTCCTATTAGCAACCCAAGTTGCACCCTGTTGCAGTAGATTATTTATTTATCCTTCAAACTTACACTAACATTAGATTGGTCTAAGGTTTTGGGTAACCTATAGCTAAACCAAA
The DNA here is from genome assembly GCA_037957365.1 of Torreya grandis. NCBI lineage: Eukaryota > Viridiplantae > Streptophyta > Pinopsida > Cupressales > Taxaceae > Torreya > Torreya grandis. The sequence continues at coordinate 2,720,824 of JARHVA010001513.1, forward strand.
CCTCTAGACTATGAGGCTAGCTCCTCTAATGTATCAAATTCAAATCCTTTTGGTAAAATCTAATTTGCTTTGGGGGTGAAAAGAGTTAGAAAGACAAATTGAAAGGAAAACCTATTCTAATGATGGTTATGCACAAATACTTTCATCCACTTAAATTAAACTCCTAACATAACTAATGAACTAAGCATATACTAAAAGACTATCTCTAAGGCTTCATATACAACAAGTTTTACATGGGGGTCATGGTGAGTGGATTTAACATGGAGGTGATGGGTGAGAGGTCTGCTTTGAGACAATTCCAACCAAGTTACACTTCAAATCTGATCACCACCCTTTGACACTTCATATACCCTACATAAGATAAATCATCAATATATAAGTATGGCAAGGACATGTCAAGGGAATATTCATACCACTTATACACATTTTAATAATAATATGTACACTATAAGTCAATCATAGAGAAGCTACAATAGTCCATTTTATTAATCCAAGAGGTTACAAAGTTCAATCTTAGCAGAGTTTCCTCATGCCCAAGAGAGAGATCCAAATTAAGGTCATAAGGCCTTAATATATATAAAATTAGGAGATAATAAGAAGGATAATGGAGAAGAGGAGAGAATAAAATGTCATTAATGGCCATCCTTAACTCATACATCACTTTAGTTGCAAATAGTTACAAATAGTTCTCCATAAAACTCTCCTTTTTTGATGCTCTTACATAATTCCTTATGCATTGAGATGAGATAACTGAAGAGGTATTTGAATTATTATACCTTATATTGAAGAATTTTACACCTCTCTTTTTATTTTAACATAATATCAATTTAAGTGAAAGACCCTTCCTCCATTAAGGCCATGGATCATGCATTGATTGCCACTTTAGGATCAATTAACTCATGATAAGGATTAGTTATGCATAAATTGGCACTCAAGGATACATTATGAATGTGATTAATATCTCAAGGATTAGTTATTAATGTTATGTCTATCTCATTAAATCATCCATAAATTTTCCTTACACCATTCTCAACTTACCTTGATTGAGCAAGTAGGTCTACTAGGCTAATTAGGCCTAGTAACCTAATTGCTAGTACTTGATGACCATGAAAGTCCTAAATTAAACCATTTAAAATTTTAAAATAGTGATTTTTTGGCCTAAAATAATTCCTCAAATCATAACATTGGTTTTCTTAGGTAATAAACACCTATAAACCTGTCAAACTAGGTGACTAGGTCACCTTGTCCTTTTTTATAGATTGGTTGTATTGAAGAGGGTTATAGAGGCATTTATAGTCAATTTTTTGTAAATCCAATGATTTTAGGAGGTGAAACAAGTTCCAAACTTCATTCTCCAATGATTTTAATCTTCTTAAACTACCTTGTACCTCTTTTTCTACTCTTTTTACATAAAAATACTATTTTTGATAGGTCCATACAGTTACGTACAACATGGTACCATGTTCAAGACCCTCTCTTAGTTTTATTAATTATTAAAGTGTTTATAATGTTATTTATGGATTTTTGGGTTTAATAAACTTCACTTTTCTCAAAATTGATTTGTAGTAGGGTTTAAGGAGTGTTTTGCAGGTCAACCATCCTAATGATGGTTCATAAAGTGTGGAAATCAAAACCAGAAATTATTTCCATGGATATTTAGTCCATAAACACCTTCAAATTTCTTGATAATCTTGGGTTACCATGAAAAATGTGTGTCAAGATACGTACATAGGGAATTTGACCATGAGCTCTCTACATGCATTCTAGACCTACTTATAGTCTTAGAAATGGTTCATAAACCTTAGCTCATCAATAAACCTCAATCCTCCATGTATTTTAGGTGTTTTATGGTTCCTAACTCCTTCTAAGAGAATTTTACTCAAGTATTATTATGGTGAGAGATCCAAGATCTTGATTAAGTAACATGAATTGATTACTAAGGGCTGGGTGTTTTGAGTTAGTTCTTGAAACCCAAATTGACCTTTCTATTTCCTTTCTCTACTTGAAATAACTTTTTTAAGAACTGAAACAATCTCTTACACCTCCTCATGGTTTCATTTTGATTTATGGAGTTTGAGGTTTCCTTAATGGTGTGGTTCTTCTAGGCCTCAAACTGGTTTTTAGGCCTAGAAGGTTTGAATTGAGTTTTGGAGGTCCAAATGGTCTATAAGAGACTTGAGACACTCAACCTAAACACTACTCTATCTCCATATGGACATGACTATGCTTGTATATAACACTATTAAGATTGTGTATTTGGGAAGACAAAGGTTTGAATGATTCTTGATCATTGAAATAAATTTCTATAGATTTTGGACTTTTAAAAAACATTTTAAAGGTCAACCAAACCCTTAGGTCCAAATTATCTTACAATTATGTCCCTACATACTCCATATAGTCAACTTAGGGTTTAGGATTTACTAGGCCTAAGTAGTCCCAAGTCTAATTTTAATGTTTTAAAACCTTAAATTTAGGTTTTCACATCTTTGAAACACACTATACATCACTCTCACTGATCTATCATATGTTCTCAACCTTTCAACAACCTAGAACTATGCATATAACTCCAAACTCCATGTTTAGGCATGTTTTAGGCCTCTGCTCTTAACTAGTCCTCTAGGGCATGTTATATTGAAATTATAAATGTAAAATGATCTAAATATAATAATAATATGATATCATCACCTTTTCATGTCTCAAAATCCATTTATGAAGTTCCAACTATATGTATTTCCCTCAAACTTCTAAATAGCTCATTTGGTCTCATGAAAGACTGTTAGCAAACTAGGGTCCATCTGAGATAGAATAGTGACTATTTAAAATATTAAAATAACCATTAGGATAGTATTTATATCTTGATATGGTAAAAATAATCATCTATACCAAAATTGAGAGCCTAACTCCACCTGTAGATACTCCAAAATCTCAAATTCTTTCAAAACTATCTATTAGGCATTGATTGTGTTTGTATAATGTGTATGTATATGAATGAACCCTATATTTAAAATAATTCACACTATATTATTTTCATTAACATATTTCAAAATACTATATGACTTGTTTAAGATATAACCTAGTGTTCATTATCTCACACTAGTCTTCTTTTTAGGCTTAACTACCTATCTAGAATTGTAGCATGTGTATGCCTTTAAGGAGTGACTTAACTATGTTTTATATTTATCTAGGATTAGGAACATGGATTAAGCCTTTAAAAATTCTTTTAACCTGATATAATATTCAATAATATCTTTAAAACTCTCAAATATCTTCTTTCTTCACCATATTACACCTTTAGTTCACATATGGTTCCACCATCTTCTATTCTCAATTCAAACTTTGCCTTGAACTGAGTTCTTAATTGAGTTCCTTGTTTTTGAATGGAGGGGATGAGTATGGTTAGGAATTTGAGTAGGTAAAATTATACCTTCCTCACCACTCACTACTTCATTATGTTTCGCTTGTAGATCACATTGATTTGATGTTGGTTTGATCAAAAATAGGACCTATAGGTTGGGGCCTGTAGGTCATTTTTTGGACTATATATGCCACCTTAAAATAAAATATAACGCTTGAGATTTATTATAATATTAACCATGATATTTAAAATATCATTATTTTATTATCCATGAAGCATATATTAAGCACAAGATCATTTGAACTCACCTATCTCACTAAGCATGATTATAATCCTATGATTGTAGGTGGAAGTTTGTATAGTTTGGATGGATTGAGGGGACTACTAATCAATATATAAGACTAATTTTACTACTCAATTTTCCTATAATTATCTTTCAAGGCTTGTATATCTGTATGACTACCCTTAGGTTAGTTCTCCATGATAGTGACTCCCTTGAGTTGGTTGATTATGTATATAGGCTTACTCATTTTTGACCATGGTTGTAGGTGGTCATGAGACACCTCTATATGAAATATTTAAATGTTGTGATTTATGATAGGTTATCCATGGATCAACCTAGGAAACACTCTTCCTCATTCTTGAAATATTTTTAGTCTTGGAGTGTTCATTCAAAGTGAAGGTTTGAGTCACATCCAACCATTTATCTCCTAAAAAGCTTATCAACCACACTATACAACTTATGATAGAGTACAAGAATGGTGTATGAAGAGTGAGTTTTGGAAGGGATTCATTGTGTCCATTGGATATTTTAATTCCATATTATTTTCCATAAAATTTTATCTCTCTCACTTCTCTTGATCTCCAAGAAGTCCTTAAACAAACATTGAATTATCTTCATAACACTTAATTGTAGGTGAAGATGGGGTGTTGATTATAACTCATCATTCATGATTGACTGTAGACCATGTATTTTTGGTTCACCATATAACCTTTTTGTACCTTGATCATAACATTAAAATTATGCTTATTATCCTCATCCAAAACCAAAACACAGAACCTCCTTAGATATAGTAACTTGCTTGTGACTTAATATGACCATGAGTGATAATCCATTATATCTTGTATAAATTGAGACAAAATTAGATGATATAAAACCTTAAGGATGGTCACTAACATTACTATGATGTTTCTCTTAATGATTTCACTATGGCAATGACCCTTATTATTCCTGCATTAAATGATGTAAGTTCATGATCTCATGAAGTAGACCTCACATGCATCTTGACTATATTAGCCATGAATTTAGGTAGAGATTAACCTCTTAAGTAGGGTTTTAAGGTTTGTATACTTACTTTTAGACCATGATGGTCCCAAAACTCTTGACTCCTCTTTGACATTGGATCCATGAGGTGAAAGTGAATGAATAGTGATATGACTAATGGAACATGTAAAACATTAAATGGAGATGGAGTGTTAAGCTTTTACAATGGTGAATGATAGTGACAAAGCTATGAAAATGGTATGAAACATAAGGGGAGTAGAAATACTTGTGAATATAATTTCAATACCATATTAAATGGTATTAAGCAAGCATAATCACATACCTTAACAATATTTAATAGTTTGGAGGCTCTTAAAAGAGGTATACAAGTGAAAAAGAAACCTAAGACTTTTCTAACAACCTTAACATATGATAACGTACCTTAACATATGCTAAACTAAGAGTGTGAGGGTGTTTGAAGATTAATTGTTGACCTCTAAGCTATTAATCTTGATAAAAATTTGATAAGCATAAAGAGATATCATATGGACATGAATGAGACCTCTCATATAGTCACCAACTATATTTTGACATCCTAAAACCACCATGATATATATAACCTTCAAACTACTTATAAACTATATATTTGGCATTCATTTGTCTTCTATAGCTATATACACTTCATATGTGTGGAATGTTGTTGAATAATTTCATTGAAATGTGGATTAGACTCCAAATAAGCTTTATAAACTTTTATTTTTTTGTCACCATGCTCAAGAGAGGAAAAAACTTAGAAAATTAGTTGCTTGCCTAATTGAAGAAGCCATTGTGAGTGCCTTAACTTGTCAAAGATTGTTCATAAAGGAGAGATATCCAAACTAAGAACCAATACCCAAATATGGAATCTCTCTAATACCCCTTTCTCTTCCCAAAATTATATATCTTGATATTCTCTCTCATGGCCATACCATCTACAAACCTAAAAGTCTCTCTTGAGTTGTAAAGAAACTAGGTGGTGTAAGGTAACTGGTTTTGAGTTTGTATGAGATCATTTATCCATGAATCTTATTTTAAACACCTATGATTAATCCACATTCAAATTCATGGCCTCTATTATATGAAAAATTTCATACAAATCCATACTTCCTGCATGAAACACATGAAAATACCCTTTCTTTTGCATTTCTTCCACATTTTAAGATTTGAACTACCAATTTAGGGAAAAATAATAAAGAGTATGAGTAAAAAGAGGTTAAAACAAGTAATAAGTATTTTTAGATCAAAATGGGGGCATATTTCACACGTGGGATCTCTTTAGAGGCCAAACTATGCTTTAGACTCATAGAAGGGACACTTCTAAAGCATGAAACCATTTGATTAAAACAAAGTCATGATCATGAAGGTGTTTAAAGATATTATGGATGCTTTAGTGGCATTTGGAGGTGTAATTTTTCCATTTCAAGACAAAAAACTTCCTTTTAGACAATGTACACATAGCTTCACAAATGAGATTTTCCATTAAATGTCATAAAAAGCATGTTATAACCTTTTAAAAGGTTTCAAATAGACTTATATGTATTTTTATCACACTTCAAATATTTTATCTATCCCCATACCTTACATACATCAAATATGCTAGAGAATCTCATGATAAGTCATCAGCTATCCTCTTCACCATCTTTATTAAGGTAATATTAGATCATACGACCACTTGAATTCCTTATCAAAGACCTCTAAGCATTCTCAAACATCATGGTGATACTTAATACCATCTAAATAGAGGTATGACAATAACAAGACTGAAATCTACTACCTTCAAAAGATAGTTAATGACATCAAGATGATCAAGCACATCACTAAGGACCCAAGACAACTATGATAAGTGGTGATCATAAATAGACTCAATGACACCTCTAGGAGTCTTTAAATGACTTCTAGAAGAAAATAAGAGACATCATGACTCAAGATAACACCATGTAGAGGCTTAAGTTTATGTCATGAATTTTTTTCAATTGTAGGGGTTAGCATTTGGCCTTGGTAGGCCAAATTGTTAATAGGTCCAATCATGTCAAATCCAATAAAATTTGACCAAGTATAATCAATTCAGATTTATTCAACTTTGACCAAGTCAAATGAAGTCTCCTTTGACCAAGTCCAATCCAAGTCCAATGTTTAATTTTGAAACAAAGTCAAATCAAGTCTTTTTTGACCAAGTTACATTAATTATAAATCAATTGTACATACAAATTCAAATCACATCATTGTCTTTCCATTAAATCTCCCACATCAGTTGGTAGGGAATGATGAAATAACAACATCCATATTTTATTCCATCCAAATCAACTTCAAAATCCAATCTAAGATTAATCACATTAAACAACCTAATCAAACATCACATAAAACACTAAATCAAATCCAAAACCATAATCAAATAACATCAACTTATCCAAACATCAACCAATCCTACATTAAATCCCATTTAAACCCATGGAATCTCATAATCCCAAACCTATTCTAGCATTTCCATCCCAACATTAAGACAGGAATGATCAAATCCTATAAATTAGCCAACTTTTATCCTACATAGCATTCCTCCTTGGCTCTTCATCCACCAATCTAACATCTAGTTTCTGTAAGTCACAAACATTAAACAATCCACTATCCAACACCATATAGCCTTAGAGCCACTGCAAATACAACAATCCAATCATATTCTACCATCACCCTTACAAGAATATATATTTATGTGAGATCTTGGTACATATAAATCCAATAATTATCCATTATAGATATGCCAATATCCCCTTCAAAATCACATTCAAACCCATCCACTTCAAAACATCAAGGTCAAGATAGTCAATCCATTTTTGATGTTTCTATCTAATCAACCATCTTTGACCAATCCTAAACCATTGTTTGCTATCTTTAATTTAAATAAATACCCATATTTTATGAGACTCTCTTTAATGAACCATCATTTGTCCAACCATCCATCCTTTGTTAGCCTATCTTTGACCAACCATATAAATTCAACCAATCACTAGTATTTTATGAACCTATCTTTGAAGAGACCATTTTTGGCCTATTACCCCATCTCCCATCACATTTTTAAACTTCCATCATACTACACCATTTTCCTCTTGGGGAAATGGTACTTGTATACAATAAACATTAAAGATCCTTCATTTTACATATGCCCAACATTAACAATAAATCAACATAAGCATCCTTTTAGTTCAACAAGACATCATTTATTAGATATATATTCCTTATAAAAGAAGAAATCAAAAACAAAAATCAAACATGGTTACATGGAGTTAACCCCGTGACATTATTTCTAAAGTAGTAAATATCCTATCACAAGCATAATCCTTAAAATCATGAACTGAAATAGGAAATTCCATATCCTCCATGAACAAGGAATTATTGAACCTATCCATGTACATGCACATAAGGGTTTTCATATCATCAAATTTAAACCATCTATAAATAAACATAAAGATGTTTGTGACACTTCCATAGTTTTTGAGGAAGCCTCATCTAACATTAAAATAGGTTTTATACATAGTCCTTATGATGACCATGCTTCCACCCATCCTATTATCAATACCATCTTTCCTTTCTACCATCTTATAATTAAATATCTTTCACCTATCGATTGCGACTAATAAATTCACTTATCATCAACATTATTCCATAACAATCAAACACTGGTAGAATTCATGATTGAGATCTAGCCAGAAGATCAAAAAGCTAAAACAACACATCATGGGGAATGAACAGAGTTCCTCAAACACAATACAAAACCAATGTCATCTAGTGAAAAATTATTTAAGGCATTACATGATAATCTAACAAATAAAAATCCAAAATCAAAATCTTCTAGTGAAACCTTATTTGAAGCATTATGGGGAAATAAAAGTTAAAATCCTAAAAATCTAGAAGAAAAATCCCCTAGTGAAAACTTATTTGAGGCACTATGAGACAATCAAAATCAAAATCAAAATCCATAAAAGTCAAAAAATCAAGTTCCTTAGTGAAAAACCTATTTGAAGCACTATCAGACCAAAATTAAAATCAAAATTAGGCAAATGCTCTCAGTCTCATGGAATGTGAGATTGTTGGTCCTAATCCCCCTTCATATCATGATCACATCCCATTTCCAAATATTTCACATAATCAATAAACATCCTCCATCCAATAAAAATTATACTTCACCCTCATTAAGAACACCCTTTTTCATAGGGGTTATGATAACATCCTAATCCGTTTAGATGAAACTAATCTAGAAATCAATAAAGTTCATGATGATATCTTTCGAGTATATACCTAAAAATCACAAAGGGTCAACATTAAGAATATCATAATCTTCCATTCATTTTAGATGATCAAAATTAAAAAAATCAAAAAATCAAAAATCAAAAAGCAAAAGAGAAGATAAATATTTTGTCCAATGGTGAAAACCATGCTTACACATCCTTGGGTAGGTATCATGATGAAAACCAGATTTCTGGTATCATGTGTAAATAATTCTTTATCTTCAAGTACCTAGATATTTAGGGCTAGCTCATTCCACATAGAGGTAAATCCCATTCTATACCATCTTAGACATCCAAATCCATCTATCCTAAACATATTTAACAAATTTGTATCTATCCTATCATGCCCATGTTTTCACTTGTATTGCCCTTAATAAATAAGTGGAAGATGTTTTGAGACATTTTTTGGGAATCATTTTGGCATATCATATGAATGACACTTGATGATTGGAAACTTTGTTCCCATGTGACATGTTCTTTGGATATCCCTAATCCATTCTTAGTTATCATCCCCCATAATCATCCATTATCATCCCACATCATACTAAATCCTATCCATCCATTATATTCACCATCATGATGATAGAACATGTTTTCACTTTGATACTAGCCCTTATATATACCTATTCCAAAAATCCAAAAACATTTGATAATCCAAAAAACATCAAATAATAAAAAAATACAAAAACAACATAAATTTCAAAACATCCTAAAAATAAGAAAAGGTCAACAATATCAAATAAATATATAAAACATAAAAAACAAAAAAAATTGTATTGTTCTCAATCTAGTAGTTAATCCTTGATTAATCTTTGATCCCATCATTCTAGATTTTTGGGATATTTCATTCCTAAATCCACCCTATTTGGGGCAAGTCATCAATCTAATCTCATTTCTTCTATGTTGTTTGGGGAAAATCAAGCATGAAGCTCATCATTGTGATATATTAATATCACATCTAACCTCCCTTGGCAAATCATCATTCCAACCTTCATTAGGTATTTTCCAAGTGACACCACCCATATATCAATATAATTGATCCTTTAAAATAGGAATTTTGACTTGATTAATGACAAGATTCTTTCCATTGTTTTTTGTTTTTAGGTTTGTGTGTATTTTGTTATTTTTTTTCTTTTCTTGTTATGCATTGAATCAATCCATTTGAATGTGAAAACAAGGTCCTCACGGTTCTTACATATCATGTTGTCTCTTGTCACTCTCTTTTACTTGAGTCCATCCATCAATATTCAACAATAATGTCATCATGATTTTTCCATATCATGGTATGTTTATGTCATTTGTCTATTATATCAGGGATCAGTCCTTACTCACATTTTAGTTAGGTCATCATAATTTTTTATATCATGGTGCATATCATTGTGTGTTACATCAAAAATCAAGTTTTAAAATATATGTGAAGATGCGTTAAGGTGGATAATTATCTCATTGGAAGAATAATTTTTTCAAATCCAATCATCTCATCCCTCTTTGACATTTGTCAACATCATATCATCATCTCTCATCACATTCCTCTCTTTTGGGAGAACTAGATAAAACTAAGGCCCATTTGGACTATGTAGGCAGTGTTTAGTCATATGGAGTTTTTGAGGTCATCTCAGCCACTATCACCATTCTTAATCTTATTTACATTATCCATTTATTCTAACTAATAATCCCTTATTATTCCATAATTTTTTAAAATTCTCTCCAAATCTAATCACATCATTCTTCAATCATTATTTCATCACTTTGGGGCATCCTTGTGTGTCTAATATTTTTTGGTTGCTTCATCATTTGAATAGGAAATATGCCATCCACACATGTGTTTGAATTAACCTGTAAACATATTATCATCCATCAACTTGATTGTGTCATCATTAATCCATGCAATAGGTAAAACCTTGATCTATACTTTCCAATCAATAAATAAATCAATCAATTCTATCAATGTTCACAACTTTCACCCTATTTAGGGCAAGTCCAGTGTACAACTCATCATTAAGATAGGTCACTCCCTAATTTAAATACTTGGGGTAATTCAATCCCACAAATTTTTAAAGTTACTTTTGCCACATCTACCCTTCTTGGGGCAAATCAAATCATGAAAATTATCTCAAGATGTATCCTTCCCAAATCAACCCTACTTAGGGTAAATAATTCCATCATAATCATAAATCAAAATGTGAAAATGTTAGCTCAAGGTGATTTAATATTTTTCATGGGTTACTCTCATCCATCCATCATCACAACCTGCATCCAAAACCTTATTTATTCATCACCCACCCATTTATTCTTCCATTGTAGAATCTTCCTCTCTTTTTAAGAGCTCATCTACATTTATTCATCACTACATGTCCTCTCAAGGGGGAATCATCCATCACATTATTTATTTAATAATTTTATATCTTTCATTTACATTTTTTCTAGATTTTTCATTCTTTTAAAATTCATTACTCCTCCCATTATGTCTCGCAACACCTTCTCAAAGAGGGGAAAAGTGTAGACATACAAAATCAAACACTTTTTGTAAATTTTAAATATATTAATAATCTACACTAACATCATATTTTCATACCTAATTAGTCTTATATTTTTACTAACATCTCTAATCCATTTAGAATTCATCCCCTCTTTTATCAATTAATAGTTTCTTCCAAGATCACATCCAATTCTACAAAAATCACATTACATCACATTAGTTAATTAATGTTTTTTAATTAGCTAATCAGATCAATAATGGTAAATTATGAAATACAAAATTGATATTTTATATTAATAAATAAATCCTATTTTCCATCTCAAACTTGTGATATCATCAAAGGAACCGTTTGTAATATAAAAATCATTTTCCAAAAGTTAAAGTGTCCTTCACAAGGCAAGTCTAATGAAAAATGAGAAGTGTAAAAGAAAGGTTTATGACAAGAGTGGGTCTTCTTACACACTCCATGCCATAACATTTAATGTTTACCTCTTATTTTAGGATTGATCTTATATCATTGATATTAATAGTAGATCAATGGTCTTCATTTATTAGATAAATATATAAATTAAAGATTCCTCTTGTTAATCCAATAAGCTTTAAATTAAAAATGAAGTGTTGTTGAAATAGCCTTAGAAAGCTTCAAAAATCCTCTTCATGCACCATTGAATCATTTGGTTAGCAAGGGGTTATGATATCATATTTCTCATGCACATTATACAAGCCTTTTGAAACTACATCTGAGCACATCACTCTTTTTAGCAAGGAGATTGTAACAAAAGGTATAACAATCTATTTTGCTTGATTGTTTATTTTATTTTTTCTTTGTATTTCTTAATTAGAGGATGCATTCTTAGGTTAGCGGTATATTTCAATTATTTTTTATTTCATACCAACTATAAAATTAAATTTTTAAATAATGTGATACACCATTGATTAGATGCCCATATGTTTTAGGATGAGGATGTGAATTTTATGCACATGTAATTTCAAATTATCTACATTTTTTGTTGAACCATGATTTAAAAAAGGATTATTTAATATTTTTAATTTTTCATTATCATTATATTGTGGTCTAACTTCCTTTATGTTTGATTAGATAAACAGAGTTATCATCAATAATATCATGTATCTTATACCTTAACTTACAATAGTTGTTCATATAATTCTAAATGCATCTATGGTTGTCACAATATGAATTGTTGTCAAAGCCCTTAAGTTGAGGCTTAGTCAAATCAAGATCAAATGAATGAGGTAGAGACATGTATGTGATTACAATCAATTATATTTTACAACAAGATATGAGGGAGGTTGCTATAACCTTATTAATTGCCTCCTTGGGGAGGCCATTACTTGAAGTTTATTTGATGGTTGTGATACTGAATTAACTTTTATTTTAGCTTCTTTTTTTTTTCATTAGGTTTGAATTTATAATTTGGCTTGCTTTAAAACATGAAATTTTATGTAGATGGAACATTTGGTACATACTTGAGTTTATTCAATATTATGAGCTTGAATTCTCTTTCCTTAAATGTATGGCATAATTCATCAAAGGATTTGAATTTATTGAACAGAGTTGATTCATGGAGTGGTGCTAACAAGATTTGAATGAAAATGTATCACAATTCATTATTTTACATAGAATTTGTCATATTTATGAATATATTCTTGTAACATAGAACATATTCACTGATTTTCTCATTTAACCCTTGCTTGAGTTTAGAAATTATGCATAAGATGACTTTTCCCCAATGTTGATAGAGAAATGTGTTAATAATTGATCTACCAATGGATTCATTTCTCCAGTGATTTAAGTGGGAGATCATAAAACCATTGAAGATCATAGTCTTTGAGACTTATTAGAAATATCTTGGTGAGTAATTTATCATTATAAGCATAATCCAAACATGTTGTATGGAAATAACAAATATGTTTGTTAGGATCACCTTTAATCTCATAAAGTGGTAGATTAGGTGCTACAAAACATGTTGGTAGTGGGTAAGAGGCTATTTTAGGTGCTAAAGGATTATGAAACATAGTTTAAAGGTCCATTGAGTGAATAGATTTGAAGACACCTTATTTTAATTGTCATATTTTATCATGCAAGTCTTGAAAAAATTTCTTAAAAGAGGATATTGTTGATGCTTAAAACTCTCGCTCTAGGAAAATATCCTTCTATGGGAATATTTACAAATGTGGGACTCAAATGTGATCTATAAAGTAACCTCTAGGGTTTTAAAAGTGAGTTATTAGAATTAATTTGGGGGTGGAAATGGATAAGAAGAAAATACAGATAAAATTGAAATAAACTAACTAAGGTGATGCAACAAGATCTTTAAAGTATTGACCTATAATTACATAAAATAGATTGAATCTTCAAAATTCATAGAATATTAAAGGATAATATGCATGAATTAAAGCCTATAACATAAATAAGAATCAATACTATAATATTAGATAAATGGAAATAATAAATAATGATAAATCTTCACTTAGTTTGACATATAACATCACATACTCTTAATTTTGGGTAGGAAAACACCATACAAAAGGCCAATAACATAGTATGTAGTACAATCATTTCTCACAAAGGGTAGTTATTAAGGTCTTAGAATGAAAAAAAAAATTGCTTGATAATTCTATTTTAGAATTAAATCTTATTACAATGACTTCTCTAGTTACAAAAAAATTATCTAAAAATCAACCCTTTCAAAAAGAAATGAGTTATAAATATATAGACACCATGATCTCATGAGGAAGTGACACCTAGAAATAGGCACTTGCACTCATGATGAGATCATTACAACTGAATGAGGGGCTCCAACTCATGAGTGTAGTTGTACTTTGGAATCCTAGATATGGCACAACAATGATGCCCATATGGTGCCCATGATGCTTAGAAAAAGTGCCATGATACCACATGTCTATCTCTAAAAGTGACTTTGGAATGCTATTAGAAATAGGGGCCCATTTTCTTCAACCAATGGCACAACACCTAAATCTAACCAAAGAAACTTGCCCTAGACAAACATCATACTACCATATAGAAGGTTCAATTCCTATTTATACAACTACATGGTGGGTCCCCTTTCTAGCTCTACTAGCCAATGGCATGACCCTACAACCTAATGAAAGAATTTTTTCTCTCAAAGAGCATCATGATGCCACATGGTGAGATGGCACTACTCCTAGAGAAATTGAGCAATCTTTTACAAAAAATGAGCATAGGGGTACCACGTGGAAAACCCACATTATTATTTATAACTACATAGTGGGCCCCACCCTTTACTTCCTCAACCAATGGAACTACTTGAAATCATGACAAAATAACTGATCTTAGATGAGTGCCCAATTTCCATGTGGAGAGCTAGTTCTACTCATAAGAGAACTAAGAACTTCTTCATGATAAATGACCACTATGATGCCACATGGAAAGTTAGCACTACTCCTGGGAAGTTAAAAACCTCTTCATGATAAAAAAAGTGCTAAGATGCCATGTGGTAGGCTAGCACTTTTCTTAGGAATTCAATAACCTCTTCATGATATTTGAGTGTTGGTATGCCATATGGTAGCTACAGAAGGAAACCAAGACTTAGATAAAAATACAAAGGGGATGCCAAGAAAAGAGAATGTCGAAGCACAACTATATAAACTCATTGAGCACATCTAAGACCAAAAGTTGACTGATCCAAAAAAATGTGGATTACAATCCACAGTTCTTGGAAACTTGCAAAGGAATCTACCTACCTATGGAAGAACCCAAAATTATAGTTTCATAGATTAGTCAAAGAAAAATATAAAAAGGGTGAGGCCCACAAAACTTATAAGTTTTGAAGAGTAGCCTTTAGAGGCATCCACTCTTCCTCCTTTGGCTAGGTCTTCTTCTTCAAATCCTTAAAGGCTTTATCTAGGTTAATGATATCCTTAAAGGAAATGTTGCTTAGGCCTTGGAATACTACTAGCATCTATAAATCTAGTTGTACAAGAGGTTGCAAAATGGTCTCCTCCTTAGAGACACTTGGTATTTGACCAAGAGCCACAAAAATGGCCTAGTCATTTTGCTTTTTCTCCAGTAGCCCTTTTATTTTGTCCTCCAAGAGGATGGTGTTGTTTGTAAGAATGGAGAGGGAATTCCCAACTAGACCAACTATTTGATGAACCCCTTAATATCCTAGACTAACTTCTCTAAGTCATTGAGAAACATTTTGCATTTTTTTCCTTCTTTATTGTATCTCAAAAACTCATTTACCTTCACCACCACCTACCTTTGATTGACCACCCCTGCTACTTACAATGTCCCATCCATTGTGTTTTAAAAATTTTGAATAAGGAGATATGAGTCTTGAATGCTAGGAAACATAAAGGCAAAGACCTGGTCTACAAATTCACTTACCTAAGATCTTAGTCACTGTGAGTCTGTGATGAACCTGAGCATTGCATTCATGTTTTTGGTCACATTATTTATTCTCTCCTATTAAGATATATACAATTTTTAGACCATGGGGTGGATCCCTAAAGTTTAGGAGTGGGTGACGAGGTCATTTTTCAATTATAGTATCTCTTGGTCCTTAGTTGAGGACTCTTGCTACATCTGCTATTGCAAGTGTTATTACACACTTGTATAATCCAAGAGGTTCTTATAGGTTTTCATGATCTCTACTTATTTCTTATGTAGCTTATTCTCATCAATTTGCTTCTCCTTCTTTAGGCCATTGATTTTGGCCTTTGGATTTATAACTTAGATCCATAGTTTATCCCTTTGATTAGCTTACACTTAAAATATATCATTAGTGACATGACTCTATAGGTTAGACCTCATTTTTGTGATCTTTATGTCTTTATCCTTGGCCTCAATGTTTAGGTGGTCAACCATATCTTTCACCCTTGCAAGTTTTAGCTTTGTCATCTCTAACTGATGGCCTACTTTTATATAGTCCATGATGATAGACTTTTATGTTTCCTCCATCAATTTAACCTTATTAGTAGGCTTGGCTTGGGTTGAGGTTGAGGCTAATGCCATGTATTAAGTAGTCCCCTAGTGGTATCTATTCTTAGGGCTTGACTAATTGGGGTTCCATGTGTGCAATCATTATATATTGATGTGTTGGGTCAAAGAATGATCACATGTGAGGCATTAATGGGGCCTTGGCCTATTTTCCTCTTTTCTTATCCACTTAGGCCTCTCAATATTTTTTAAAATCCTTAATTTATTGATGAAACTACTCCTGTGACTGAATATTTTCCCTTATGAAGGGGGCTCCTTATGGTAGCCCAAAAGGAATGGTCACTTAATGCTATGAATCATTAGATGTTTTTCCTTTGGAGATGAATGGGTGATAGGTTAGGGGGAAAGGAGAGAAATTTAAGAGGCCATAAAGTGGGGTGGAATGTGACTGTACCATAATGGATTTTGATGAAGTAGATGAGAAAGGAGTGAGAAATTACACAAGGGAGGTGATTAGATACATGGAGGAAAGTGGCATAAATGAGGTGATAAGATGGGTAGTGAAGAGTGGTGTGAGCTCAATAGAAATCATGAAGGGTGAAGAGGGAGTTAATAATGAAGTAGAATTGGAAATAAGGGGTTAAGAAAAGTATACCTTAGTTAAAATGGGTTTAATGGGAGAAATGGAGGCTTGCACCCTATATCTAAGCTGAGATGACCCCACCTCGAGATGCCATAAAGAGACCTACTAATACTATAGGGTGTTCTTAAATGAATAAAGAGGTGGTGGCTAGGTTGAATGCCTATAAACCATGGTAGCTTCTTCTTCATTCTTTGGAGGTGTGTCTTCCTCTTCTTCTCCTGAGGTGTCTTCCTCTTCCTCTTCTTCAACTGATAACTCTTCTCTTGCTAGAGCCTCTTCCTCATGGTGCTCATCCTATAAGTTCTCAAATGTCTTGTCTATATCCACATCTTAAAAATTCAATAATGGCTTACTAATTTCCTACCTATATTACCAATAGGCATCTATTTTATCTTGGCTCCAATCCCTTTAGATGAGCTATGCCCTCAATATTTTTGTTTATTTATTCATAGGGTTAAACTACCAAACTACATCATAAAAATACTCTCATTACTTATGGGTATCCTATGGGATCTTAAATAGATACACATAATACTTGATATCATCCTCCATTGGTGACCTTCAATATTTAAGGTATGGCTAGGGTTCATGATTAAATGGAGTAGCAATATTTAAGGTGACTACATGACCAACTAGGTCATAGTTCTATTTGTCATCAATTTGGTCAAGGCCAAGCTCGACAATATTGAATGTAAATAGGCACTCTTACAACCTCTTTACGACTATGATGCCCCCTCTTAACAAGGATACATCATACAAGGCCTTCTTCTTGTGGCCTACACCATATATTAAGTTGATCACATAGATTTGGTGAGCCAACTCCAAAGCTAGGGTCCTATTTATAAGTAGGCATGGGAGCTAGAATATCTCTTCCTTGATTCTATACACCTAAATGAAGGTGAAATGGGCCCTAAAGAACCAGTCAACCAAATTTTTTCCATTAGTTATCTGTGACCTCTAATTGTATATTATTCTAAATTTGATAGCCTCCTAACTGAGGTCAATCAAGATCAGGGATATGAAGGACTCTAAAAACTCATCATAGTCCTACATGGTCAACAAGATGTGGGTCCATATGAAGATAAGAATTACCATGTTAGGATGGGTGCTTATCTCAATGAAATTGAAGGTGAAGTATGAAGAGAAGAACTGAGAGTTTTGATATAGGATCAAGGAGGAATACCTAAAGGTATTTAGTGTTGAGAAGTTTTCTAGATTATTATGTATGGTAGCAATAATGGCATACATAAACTCCATCCTATAAACCTTATCCTTGCTCACCATCCTCAAAAGGAAGACTAACCCCAATTTGAAGTCAATGACATGAGTGTCCAAGTACATCCCAAAGATAAAAACCAACATATAAAGGGCATATTTCATGTCTTACATCATAAATGTCATTAGAGTGATGGGTAGATGAGGTGATTCAATGTATTTTCTCTTGAGGACTAAATTGATGAACTCCATCTTATGGACCTATGGGTCTCATATATTTTTTAATCTCTCCATACTAAAAATGTTGATGTTGGGGTTACTCAAGATTTGGAGCATCTCCTTTATTACATCAATAATTACATACACTTTTATGTGGTTTTTACCTATGATAATGCCATTACTAGCATCATATTTATTTGTGCATAAGGCAACAATCTCTGGGCATGGGAGCATAAGGGAACCATGTCTTAGGCCAACATGGAGTTCCAAATCTTGTACCCAAATGACTCATAGTCATTTTTCTAACCCTTTTTGATTATTTGATCATGGGTGCCCTCCCTCATTCTCTTTGGGTTATTTTCCAATTTGGGATTGAAGATCCCAACTGTGTGATCTAGGACCAATAAAGTGTCCCTACAATGCCCCTTGGAATTTTTTTTGACATTTGGCACTTTAGGCCTTGATTAAGTGAAAGTGGAATCATATGATTTGGTTACTACATATTGTGAAGGAAGGTCATCATGACCACCTGACCCATAGGTTCTCTAATCCTCATATTTTTTCCACTACCAGATGAGGACATAGAAGTTTGCATCTTATGACTTCTTTTCATAAATCCTCTTTTCTCAAGGGAAATAATGGATATCAAATTTTGTTCATAATTATCATAATCCCTTCTCAAATTTCTTGGATAAATTTTATCTTATCAAGATGTTTTGCTCAATCACTTAATGCTCTTGAAATATCTTAGGCATTTACGTATTGGGCCTAATTAAGAGGGGGTATTTATAATCCAATCCTTCTAGCATGATCATCATGAAAAATTTGAATTTGGGGTGCCCCATAAATGTTAAGGGTGGTACACATGCTTGAGGAGCAACTCATAAGATATTTTGTGGTAATCTTCATGGGGGATTGCACAATATGAAGCATTTAACATTAATGGTAGGAGGAGTGGGTAGGTAATGGTCTTTCAAAAAATGTTTAAAAATAAGGAGAGACATAGTGTAGACACCTAGAAATGAGATGAACCACTTGTGCCAATAACAATTATTTTTTAAGGGATACAATAAAAAAGAAAGTAAAACAAACCAACAAAGGCAAACAACAAAAAATAAAGGCAACCAACTAACTATATACAAGGGAAAGACTGGTAAATTAGTTGAAGTGATTTAATTTGATTCCATTAATAAAAATATCTAATACATTGCCTTCTTAATCCTCTAACTCAAATGCATTACTTTGCCTATTTCCAATGATGAAAAATGGCCCCCTTGATAGGGAATCAAACTTCACATGTTGGCCTACCTTTGTATCTCTTTGGTCATATTTTATAATCAAGTCCCTTGGCTTGAATCTTGGGTTAGATTATTTCTTATCAAACCATCACTTAAATATATACTAGTTCATACGGGTATGTCCTTAAGATCTACTTGGGAGTAATTTGGTTGGTCCATAGGGATATCTTGAGATGCATATACCACTCCTTTTCTTGGTTTACACCCATCATCTTGATCAACCTAATAAGATTATTATTAGTTGATTTGGCCAACCCATTTCTTAATGGGTAGTAATTAGACAAAGTCTTTAGGAAAATTCCATTTTGTATTGCAAATTCTAAAATCTTGGATCTAAGGAAGGCTTTGAAATTATTTGAAATGATCATTTTGGGTAGGCTAAACCTTGCTACTAGCTCTTCTAAAAAATTAAGGACTATGTTTTTAGTTTCTTCCTTCATTAGGGTTACTTCAGTCCACCTTTTGATGTAATCAATGTCTATAAGTATCCATTTATATTCTTTACTTGAGATGGGATTGATCATCCTAATGAAATCTAGGCCCCACTATGTGAAGGGATCATTAATCACAATTGGGTTAATGGTATGGCTAAATTCTTTGACTTCCCAATGAAGAACTAGTATTACAAGCATTTCTTGATTGCCTAATGGCAATCCACAAACAAGGTTGGCCAATAGTATCCTATACTCATAATATTGGTCACAGTGGTCTTTATCAAGAAATATCTACCTCGAGGAGTGAAATGCATACCTTGTATAATTTTCTTAGTGGTGATTTTTGATGCATTGAAGTAGATCTCCATCAAAGTTTACCTTGAACATGGTTCCATAGACTAGTGTATATTTATCCTCTTGCAACCTATAGAATCACATTTTTTGTGTGGAGAGACCATCAAGGTATCAAACAGTTTACATGAAATAGGTTTTACTGTCAACCCAAGACCCATCAATTTCTTATTGATTTAGAAGAACCACTTTCAATGTGTCCTACTCTTCTATCAGGGTATCTATGCATTAGAATAGGTATTCATAGAGATCTCTTCCTTAGATCACTTAAGTTATATTGAATTGAATGTTATATTCTAGGATCTTAGTGATCCAATTGGCCTTATTTTCTATGATCTCTCCTTCCATTATATACTCTTGAATGCTAGAATGCACCACATACACCATTATCTTTCTCCCCACCACCAGATGCCTAAACTAATTAAGACTATTGACAATGGAAAAAGATTGTTTCTCAAAAAAAAAATTCTCAAAAAAAATTTACCTAACCTCATACCCATGTAATTTTCTTAAAATAAAAATAAATTGAATGATCACTTTCTTCTTCCTTTTGAGTTAACACAACTGCTAGGTTATATTCATTCCCATAGATTTACATGATGAAATCCTTGGAGAAGTGAGGGTTGACTATCACAAGGGTAGTGGATATCACATCCTTGATTTTTTAAAATGTTATTCTTCCTTTAGGTGTCCATTTGAAAGGCTGATCTTTCTTTAGCATCAGTGTGATTGGCCTTACCAATCCCACAAAGTTGGATATGAATTGACTAAATAAATTGATCTTTTCTAGGAAAGATTAGACCACTTTCTTATTGACTAGTAAGGTCAAATCCTTTATAGGCTCAAATATATCCATATAGATATATATTCCTTCTTTGGATACTACATATTCAAGTAATTTGCCTTACAGGACTCCAAAAACACATTTTTGGGGGTTAAGAGACACCCTAAATTCTTGACACTTTTGGAAGAGATTCTCTAGGTTATTGAAATGGTCTTCCTTAATCTTGGAAAACATGGTGAGGTCATCTAGGTAGATGAGGATGATATTATTGATAAATCCAGTAAAATCTACATCCATAGCTCATTAGAGACTGGCCCCTACTTTTGAGAGGCCAAAAGGCATCTTTGCATACATGAAGTTTCTCCACTTTATGATGAAAGGGCTCTTATGTTGATCCTCTTCATTTACCCATACTTGGTTGTAACCAAAGAACCCATATATAAAAGATAAAATTTATACACATACTACTATTTGGAGGATATATTCCATAGAAGGAAGGGGGTAATGATCCTTTAGGGATTCTTTGTTCAAGTCCCTAAAATCCATGCATAGCCTAATCTTTCCATTCTTCTTTCTTAATAAAACCAAGTTAGACACCCAAGTTGAATGTTTTATTGGGTATATGATTCATGAGTCAATAAATTTACTCAACTCTTGAGCCATGAGAGACTCAATTAATTGGTTTACTAACCTTTACTTTTATTGGATAGGCTTGGCCCCTCGACCAAATCTATGGTGTGTTAGATGACCTCATGGTCATACCCCTTAAAATAATAATAGGTCTATGCCATAACCCCTTCATACTAGTTAAAAAAGGAAATTAATCACTCCTTATCCTTTTGGGAAACTTATTTTCCCACTTTCAATATTCTTTTTTCTTTGACATCAAACTCAGAGTAGTCACCTTTATCTATGACAAACTTCCATATGTCATTCCTAGAATCATCAAAATAAAATAGATTATCTCAGGTGATTATCCCCTTAGGAAGCTTAGTGGACTTTAATTTCATGAATTTATCCCTGTAGGCCTCTTCAATACTTAGTTGTAAATTCTTCATAAACTCAAATGATTGCTAGTGAAACATGGCAATATGGGCATTTCTCTTGAACACTTACCAGTTCTAGTTATTATAAAGAATGATGGGTATGATGGCCACCCACACTAATTGGTAATTGGTTAACAAATCCATTATTGGATAAATTTGGGAGCTAATTATTTCCATCCTATCCACCTAAGCATTCATGGTCCTAGGGATGATCTGACTTTTGAAAGATTCAAATGCTTCAATCAAATCCCATATCCAGTGGTGGTAGGAACTCACATGGACATTATTTATAGTTGTGACCCCTCTCACTTATTTTACCACTAATTTGAAATGAACAAACACTTTTAACTACTTTACACCCATGTGCTCAGTGAGGTTGAGGCCATAGACTAACACTTCATATTCAAATTCATTATTCATGCAGGAAAATTGGAATTAAAAGGATCATAGGGTCTATTTTCCTAATAGAGACACTAATTAGATTCCTACTCCAGAGTTGGTTTTGTATTTTTCACCATTAAAATGCATAATCCAAAACTAAGACTCACTCTTAGGTTCTTTGATTTGATTCTCCTTCTTCTCCATGACCTTGGGGATTGCCTAATCTACATCATGTTTTACATAGGTCCTGAGATTAGTAGTGTAAACATTCATTAAATGATCATTATCAATAAATTCATTGACAAAGAATTCTTCCTTTAGGCTCCTATTGTCTACTACTCTTTCTTCTTTGAACATTTCTATGTAATATGTTTCCCCTTTTGAGAAAGAGGTGTGCATTACTTTGAAGTTAATCATATCATCATTTGCTATGTGCTTTAGATGTAGTGGCTCAGACAACACTTTCAACTTTGAGCCATATTTGGTCCTTATTATTAGATGGGACTAGTCCAAATATAGGTATCTACCTATATTGGTGATGAAATCTCTAGATAGACATAGTACAAATACTGGTGGGATGTATATCACTATGACCTGTTAAAGAATATTAATGTTTAGACAAGAATACAAGGTAAGGGGAATAGCCATGATAATACCTATGGTTTGAAATTTCTTCCCATCCAAATGCATTAATATTTTATTCAAAGGTTCATATTATAGTTGTAGTGTATTTATGATCTGCTTAGGCATCACCATGGTGTTAACACTGAAATCATTCAGGGACTTATGTAATAACTTCTTCCCCCTAATAAGTGTCAAATAGAATGGGGTAGGTTTTGTCTTACCCCTATTTTGAGTTGAAAAATATAGATGGTGCCTAGGGTTATGCATATGTGCTAGATTCCTTTTCCTTTATCTTTGTAGGCTCCATAACTAATTTTCCTCATGTGGGCTTCTCTTGGTCCTCCAAGTCTTATTTTAGTAGATACTTCTAGTTGGGGATAGATAATACCTCCTAGAGATAAATTTTGGCTAGAACTTTCTTTATTTTTTTACCACATTATATGACCTTGGAGGTGGGATTTTGGGGTCTTTTACCTTATTTTACACTACATCACCCCATCTTTGATATGTAGAGGGTGATGGTTAGGGTGATGAATTCTTATTTAAAGTAACTTTAGGCATTTAAATGACCTCTTTTCTCTTAGTCAATATCTTTTTGGAGTGATTTTAATAGTCTAATTGGACTTATAACACTTTATACATGGGGACCTTGATCACATAGAATACATCATCCCATTATACCCAAGAGAAGAGTGCATATTTTAAAGATATTTATTCTTATTCTAGAGACATCCCTTATATTTAGGCCATTATGACAATATTTTCAACCCTTAGGGACTAGTATTCATAGGAAGAAGAATCAAGTGCATTCTCTTATCTCCATTGTTTAGTAACCTTCTACTATAAATTGCCTATTGGGTAATTTTGAGGTGCATGTGCATCATTACATGGAAAGCATGATGAATTTGAGTCATTTGCTAGGTTATTTTTGCCTTCAACCAACTCTCTATTTAAACTTGGTGAGACCATTTGTAAAAGATCAAGGACTAAGATGATTTAACTCATGGGCCACATTTGATAATTTGATGCTTGGTGATTTGGATTTTCCCTATCTTAAAACCAGTTATGCTAATATAGAGCCCTCCCATTTTGGTAGTTATAGTAAGATGGATTCAGGATCATATCCTGATACCTTTTTATATTTATGATCTCATTCGATAAGTTTCATAGGGTGCTCTTCATGTCATTCAGCTATGTGGATATCATGAATGAAGATGATGTGCTTATTTGACCTGGTAGGTATACATACATGAAAAAATGCATTTGTGAGGTGATTAAGACTTCTTCTTGTAACTATATTGATATTTATAAGAATATGGGCATCAAAGACCATGGGGGAAGTTTCTCAATGTCTATTAGGTTATTCTCTACTCTAACTAAAAGCTCATATGCATCAAGGAGCAGTTACCCTCTAAGGGATTGAATCATGACCACTATGTATGAGTTAAAGGCTTTGAGGTAGAAGATAATGGCCATACATATGGGTGATCAAGCCACTATCAAGATCTTTTGCTAGGTCTTATCAAACCTAGTGTTAAAATATATAATAGCCATTTATAGGGATATTTCAATGGTGATAAACTATTATAAGAGAGATGATCAGTCTGCCTTCTCATTGAATCTCTCAAAGAATATATTTCCCAAGTCATCCTAGGTGGTGATGGAGTTGGGTAGCAAGGATCGATACCAATCAAGAGCTCACCCTTTGAAAGAGTAGTTAGTAGCCTTAAAGCTATGTTATTTTGTGTGATATAATGCATAATACAAACATTTGAAACATATTAAAGATGTTACACTATGATTTTAAATTATTCCCCTTAGAATTTAGGGAGTGACTTCAATGCATTAGTAGGAATAGGATCCCATGTAGTTGAGTCTAATGGAGGGATGAGCGGGATACCACTATTCCATACCATAAAGTTCCTTAGTGGTCCTTGTATGGCCATTTATTATGGTTGTTATTTTGCACTTAATCTTGTAGTTATTTTACAAGTTGTTTCTACTAAAGGTGGTGATAACAAGCCTAGATTCTTTGTTTTTTGTGACCTTTTAATGGGCTTATGGCTCATACACTCTAACTTTTAATCAGGTAGAATATTAGTTTGGGTCCCATCAAGCATACTAGAAAAGAATAAACTATTCATGCCTAAAACTCTTACTCTAGGTGAACATCCTTCTATGGGAAGCTTTATAGATATGGGACTTAAATGTGGTTTGTAAATAAACCTCTAGGGTTTTAGAATCTGACTCTTCAAATTAATTTTGGGGTGGAAAGGAATTAAAATAAAATATAGATAAAATTGAAATAAACTAAGGCAATGCACTGAGATCTTTAAAGTATTGACCTCTAATTGCATAAAATAGCTTGAGTCTTAAAATATCATAGACTATTAAAGGAACATATGCATGAATTAAAGCCTATGACATAAAAAAGAATGAATACTATAGAAGTAGAGAAATGGAAATAACAAACAATGATAAATCTTCACTTATTTTGACATAGAACATCACATCCTCTTCATGTTGGGTATAAAATCACCATACAAAAATCCAATGTCACAATATACAAGACATTCCTTTCACATAAGGGGTACATGCTAAGGTCTTAGAATGAAAAATAAAATTGCTTGCTAATTCTATTCTAAAATTAAAACTTATTACAATGGCTGCTCTAGTACCAAAATAATTATCTAAAAAATTGCCCTTTCCAAAAGCAATGATCTTTGAATATATAGAAACCATGGTCTCATGAGGAAACAAAACCTAAAAATAGGCACTTGCACTCATGATGAAGCCATTGCAACTAAATGAGGAGCTCTATCTCATAATTACAATAGTTATTTAGAATTCTAGATATGGCACAATATTGATTCCCATATGATTCCCATGATTCTTATAAGAAGCATCATGATACCAAATGTCTATCTCCAAAACTACCTTTGGAATGCTGTTAGAAATGGGGCTCCATTTGCTTTGACCAATGGTAAAACTCATAGCTTTAACAGAAGAAACTTTCCTCAGATAAGAATCATGCTACCACATGAAAGGTTCACTTTCAATTTATAAAACTGCATGGTGGGTCCCCTTTCTAACTCTGCCAGCCAATGGCATGACCCTAAGCCCTAATAAAAAAATTTTGCTTTTGAGGAGCATTATGATGCCATGTGATGATCTGGTGCTACTCTTAGAAAAGCATTCCTTTATAAAAATTAATACAATGGCACCATATGGAAAGTACATCTTCCTCTTTGTAAATGCATAGTGGGCCCCACCAATTAATTCCTTAACTAATGGCATTATTTGAAATCACAAAATAACCTACCTTAGATGAGTACCTAGTTTCTAGTTGGAGAGTTGGTACTACTCTTAGGTGAACTAAGACCCTTTTCATGATAAATGAGCACTAGGATGTCATATGGAAGGATGGTTCTTCTCCTAGGAAGTTGAGAATCTCTTCATGATAAATGAGCAATGGGATGTCAAATGTTAGGTTAGTGCTTCTCTTGGGAATTCAAGAACCTCTTCATGCTAAATGAGCACTGGGATGCCATGTGGTAGCTATGGAAGGAAGCCATGACTTAGCTAAAAATACAAAAGCGATGTTAAGAAAAAATAAGTTTGAAGCATAACTTCTAAACTTCATTGAGTACATCTGAGACCAAAAGCTAACCGCTCCAAAAAAATATGGATTACAAACCACAAATACATTAGGTGAAGTTAGAATTAGACCTTGTGTGATGGTCAAGGGAGGTTTATATGATTACCTTACATAAATAGGCATATTATTCTACTATAAACCAAGTGATTCCCCTATACATAAAGATGTTGGCATATATGTGGTTTTAGTGGTTGATATAAGAAGAAGAGCAATAGCAGTGACTACAACGCCTAAAGTAGATGGGTTAAAAACTTTAAAGGCATCTATTAAGATGAAGAAATGTGTGTGTGACATGTATTAAATTTTGAGAGTGATTTGAAAAATTTATCCACTTATTGGGGGCATTGTCAAAGTCCTTGGTAGATACCAAACAATTATTTGACTTACTCAAAATCTATTCCATTGAGTTCATTGGTATCAATTTCATTAGAGCATTTTGTTTTATCAAATTTGGGTTAACAAAAACCCTAGATAATAAAATATTATGCAAAATTAGAGGGAATAATATATAAATATCAAACACTCATGAATTTAAAACTATGCAATTTTGGAAATTTACTAAAAAAACAAAGTGAATTAGGAAATAAAGACTTAGCTAGAAAATAGTGTTGTGTGAGGAAGCAAAGGTTGATACTTGCTACGCATGATGGTGTGTTGACTAAGATCAAGTATCTAGTACTAGATTAGGGCCTAAAAAATAATTCCCTAAGTTGGAAACTATAGGTTTAGTACTGTAATCCACTCTAACAACACCCTTATCCACTTATAATGAGAAAATTAGGGTTTTTAAGTTCTTTGTGTCTTCATTTATAGAGCTTGTATCTGGTGCTGGAGATTGCAATAATTTATAGAGATAATTGTGTGATTGATTTTCCTTAAAAACCATAGGTCTTTGACATGTGAAGACCAATTCAAATCAATGGGGAAAAGGGGTTAGTGGTTTAAGTTGGGTGAAACTTCAACACCCCATGTGTTGATCACTACCTACATACCAATACTCTGAAGAGAGATAAATATTCATTTAGTTCTCCCATGCTATGGTGGCATGTGAATAATTAGTGAAATATTCTAGATGTTGGTGAAATAATAATTTGATTAAGTTACTTAACCATGACCTATGACTTAGAATATGTATTTATATTTAATCTCTAGGCTACTAGGGTTGTATGCAATTAAAATTGGGAGAAATAGTTTTTTTCTCTCAATGTGCAATTATGATTCTAGTGATTTTCAATGTGGAATCCCTCTCCCATGTAAAAATGTTTGGAATGTGTTTATATAGTCATATCTTTGAAACTCATTTAAATGGAGATTACTAAGGACATAAACTAACCTTTCCATAAGTGTTGATTTCATAAATTATTCATTATTTGATGGGAAGATAAGAGAGGGGCCACAAATTCTAGAGCAGTGTGTTATAGTCCAATGGGTAAATTGATCATGTTGAGTGTTAGGTATGGATTAAAATATGTCTAAGTCTGATAAAAATATAGAAGAGTACATTTATGGGTTATTTATCATCTTAAAATAGTGAGTCTTCCATGCACAAGGTGGTCAAAAGTGATTAAAAGTAACCTAAGATAGGTGTAGAGCCAAATGTGTAAAAAAGTGGTCAAAAATGCAAAGTTTTAGCTTAAATGAAAATTTATGTGTCTATATTTTCCCTACCTTTTATTCTATTAATGTATCAAATTTAAAGTACTAGATTGAAAGGACAAAGAGTACATACCTAAATTTACATGTGAAGAGAAGTCCTAGATGTAGGCCATAACACTAAATTGTGCTTCACACAAAGCTGAAATAAAACATATGTAATATCAATATTTACTTAAGATGAATATCAAAAGTGAAACACAAAAAACTAGAGTGATAAGGAATGAATACACTTGATTGGGTATGCAAATCATTGTGCTTTCTTGCTGTAAAAAGTGGTGAATGTAGAGGGTCGTACCCTTGGAGTTTTCATTAATGTTTCAAGGATTGTGCATGACCCAATCCTCATTAATGGTTGAGTGTGATTAATAAATAAAGGTGTATTTAAATACATCATCACATACCTAAATTAGTGAATTAATTTTAAATCCATGTATGAAACCTAATAGATAGTTATGGTGAAAAAATTGGTGTAAATACTAGTGTAAATAGTCAACCAACTACTATAAATGGAATAATGTTCAATTATGGTGAAAAAATAGCACAAAGCTTATGAAAAAACTGAGTATAATTTGGGTTTTGTGTATACAACATATATAATTACATGGATGTTCAATTCTATATATGAAAATTGTGAAAAAAAATGAGAAATGAGGAAATTATAGGCCACACACATGCCCCTAAACTAATATCTAGTGTATATAGATTACAAAACTAAGTAATATCAACTATGGTTTGAAGAAAACTTGTGTGTTAACCTAAAACAACATGCCAGGAATGATGAATTGAAACTAATAAAATATGAGATAAAACTAAGTAATTCTAGAAACTAAGACTATAGAATAATTGTATATTGTCATGGATAAACTAATATTCTAAGAAATTTTAAAATACATGTTTTTTAGGCATTTTTACAACAATGTTGGGAAGGATATGAGAGAAGTGATAGTTTGTCCTAAAATTGTGTTCACTATGTCATAACTACCAAATTATGTCTATGTGTTGATTTGGGAAGTCTAGTCTCTAAGACAAGCCTTTGTGAATGCCCCCTATTTTAAGGTGAGTTATTAAGCATGTGCAATAATTTAACTCAAAATAAAATGTTATGTGATAGATTGTTATGAAATAAAGATGTAAATATGAGTAATAGTGATAACATGGAGAATTATTGCATCATCATAAAGATAAATTGAGTATAGTGGTAATGTTAGATGCATGTAGGATCAAACATTCATGGTAAGAGTGTCTAAATAGATGTTAGTATTTAGACATAGATAAGTGATCAAACTAAGTATGTAATGTTGAATCAAGATACTTAGGGAGGAATTCATGATATCCATCATGAAATTATAATGATTTAGTGGATACATGATGTCCATCATGGTATTGGAATCTAAGGAAAAAATCAAACAAGGTGACATGGTCATGACACACATAATCAAAGAGTACATACAAAACACACAAAGCACACAATAGAAATCTAAGGGGCCACATACAAGGGATATGTTCAAATGTCACTCATTCAAATAAAAACACATAAAAATACATGTTTAAATGTCATCACATGTATAGAAGCAAGCAATGGAGGCTTAGAGCCATGTAGAATAACGTGTCTAAATGTCCACATACATATTGAATACACACAAAGACATATTCAAATGTGCTTACATGTATAGAAAAAATAATTAAGGATTGGAGACATATGTAAAATACATATTCAAATATACTTAATCGCTGAGAAAGAGTGCACACAAGCCAAAACATGGAAAGTAAGGATGATAATATGTGATTGATCAACAAGAGATAAGTTGTAACATGAGTAGATTCAGTAATTGAGATAAACAATAGTATATCAATATTTTTGTGAGTTGGAAATGTAAAAATAGGTAATGATTTGTAAATAACTAAGTTTTGAGTAAGATAAGGTATCTAAATAAGGATAAAACCTATGTCTAATATTCCCCCCAATGAGCTAGTTGATGATTGTACATGTTATAGGAAGCCTACGTGTGGTCTATAACTAGGTAGTGGCAATTTGAACTCACTGGGATAATAACAGGGTAATGAAAACTAGAGTATGGTGATCATATACAATTTTAATTTCTATATATGTATAATTCATATTACCAGCAATTGAGTTTAAAAATGGTGTTCTATGTAATTTGTAGTCACTCATGTACACTAGTGAAACAGATATGATATAAATCTAGCTAAAATAAGTATTGAATAATTGTGAACACATGAATTGATGTATAAAAAAGTACATATAAGCATACATATGTATGATTTTGGTAGTTTCTAGAATATTTTAGTTCTTTAATATTTTTGCATATATGGGAACTAAGAAATAGAGAGGAGGAAACCAGCTTATGACTCCCTTAAGAGTCTTAACATAGATTAATCCTATATTGAACAAAAAAATGGTTATCTCTCATTAATTAAGAGGTTCATGAAAATGTGTAGGTTTTGTATCATTTCCATATTCATATTATATATAATTAGTATCATCAAGATCATACCAATCTATATTTTTATAATCATCATCATCTTGATTTGGAACTTATGAAATGCCATTCTTTTCTTTTGTTGTATCTGGATATGTAAAACCAATTTCCCCATATTATGGTATTGAATTTATCAGTTTATCTTTTTCAATATGTACTAGGCCATGTAGCTCTATTGATATGCCATTACTTGTATTTATTTATATGCTAGTTGAAAGTATGTTATATGTTATATGGTTTCTCTCTAGAGATGTTCCTCTTTGGAAAATGATTTAACCTTGACTTCATGAATTGAATGATATGTAACATTTAATTTTATCAATTATTTATCTTATTGATTTTAATCATGATCCTCCAAGAACAACATTTTAGGCATTTGAATTTGAAATATCATGAAAATTAATATATCACTCTTTTGAAGCAAAATAAACTCTTAACTTGATTGATCCGATACATGATGTAGATGCATTAATTTGATCTCAGTATTGATGCTTATTTCTAAGAGATGAGAAATGACAGAAAAAAATTGATTCCCTAATATTCCTTAACCTTGATATTTGTAAATTGATTACCATCTATGTGAGCAGTGATAGTGAAAGGGTCTTGATATGAGGAAAGGATTGTAGTTTCCCCCTTTTTAACCAAATTTTAAACTATATATTTGTAGTTATTTCATGTTTTTTATTTTATTTTGTTAGAAACCCTCTTTTAAGAATGTTTTTTGCTTATCTTGTATTTGATTTTGTAACATATGCTCTTGTTCTTTTTGTAATATTACCTTTGCATCTTATGCCTTTTGTAATATTTATTTTTCATTTTGATCTTAATATACTCTTACTTCCTCTAATTTTTCCTTTTGAACCTTTTCTTTCTTTGATTATGTCTTTTGAACCTTTTCTTCCTATGATTTGTACTTTGGTCATCTTTTTTGTACTAATTCTAATTTTGTCACTTGTTCTACTTGCACTTATTCAACTATTGTTTACTTTATTGAGGTATCAATTATAGGATCATCACTATTAATTATATTTTATATTTTCTATATCAAATCCAAACAATGATATGTATGATGCTCATGTATTTTATGATATGCACAATAATATTTTGATCTCTTTAGAGGATGCAGAGGAGGTAGTTTGATCAACTTATTTCTAAGCATTGCTCTTAGAATCTCACTTAAACTCTTATTATCCTTTTATATACATTTTGAGTCAATTGTTGTATATGTATTTTGATATAATTTATCACTTTGATATGAAGTAATTTTAGGCACAACATTACTAGGTGAAAATACACATAGATGATTAACACTATCATATTCTATATTCTTTGCACATGTGATCTGATTTTCTAATAATGTGATATTTTGACTAAAAATTTGATTTTAATTTTTAAAACCTTCTATTAAATTTCACATAATGATTGTTTGATCCTCGAAAGCCTCAAAATCACAAACCATGGGTACTTAAAATTGAACATGCATAGATACACCAATAAGGGGAGATGTCTAAGGTGGAGGAGTTTGAGGAAGGATATGTTGATTACCTTCATAACTTCTGTAAACAATATGGTTGGCTTAATTGAAATAGTGGTTGCTACCTAATCTATAAACAACATGGGTAACTTAAATGAGCTAATATTTTACTCATATTTTTCTATCTCAAAGGAACTATATGTATATTTTAAATGAAATAGGCATCGTTAGTTATTTTTTTCTCATATCAAAGTAAAAGATAACTAAATATAAGGGTGGTAAAACTTTGATTAGGTAAAAGCCATGTTTTTTATTTTAATGAAAAAAATTCCAACTACTATTTTTTAAACAAAAAATCTTTATTTAAAATATCAAGTAGAAAAAAATTATTTTTATCAATATTGAAAGATTTTTTGAACTAATGTTTTCTAATTATACTATTATCAGACTATACTCAAACAATATGGCTATGTGTAATGAACTAGCAGTTCTAACTTATTTTATAAATAATATGGATAACATAATTGAACTAGTGAATGGTACATATTATATAAACAATACAATTAACAAAAATGAACTAATATTTTTCTATCAATTTTTCTCTAATATTTTTATATGGTAATAATTAACTATAAATTATGTAAAATATTTTTGTCCTAAATAAAAAAGTGGTCGCTATTTTTTGTATTCAAATTATACTACCAAAGAAGACAATGGTAGAATTATTTGTTAAAAAACTAGGTTTTTAAAAAAACCAAGTAAACGTTAGTAATATTTTATGAATGCAGTAAACTTGATTAAAATAATGACTATTATTTCTCTTGAAAATAATATCTTTATCTTAAATGGATATATTTTTATATAATGCAATTAAATTGTAATATATGAACTATAAAAAGTTATTTATAGTATCCTCTTTTCTCAGTAATGTTTATTAAAATAACAACCTCTAATTCTCCTAAAAAAATCATTATCTTAAATGGATATATTTCTATATAATGCAAACCACTTGTAATATATGAAGTGTAAAACACTATTACAATTTGCTCTTTTTATTCAATAAGTTTTATTGAAATAATGATCACTTTTTCTCCTGAAAACAATATCATTATCTTAAATGGCCATATTTTTATAAAATGCATATTACCTGTAATATATTAATTGGTGAAATCTATTTATGATTTTATCTTTTTCAATAAGCTTTATTGAAATAATGGTCATTACTTCTCCTTAAAATAATATCGGTATCTTAAATGGTTATAATTTTATATAATGCACATTTCATGTAACATATGAATTGGTGAAAGATGTATTTTGTGTATTTTTTTATTTTTTGTATGATGTGAATTAGCGAACATGAGTTTTAAAAAAAATTATGAGTAAAGAGAAAAGTTTTGTTCTTGTTTCTTCCTAATAATTTAACTACTAAGAGTTTTTTTTTCTAAATGATTATTTTAAGTTAACTAGAAACATATAATGTTATACTTGAGAAAATTAAAGTATAATTCATATATTTATATTTTATAACTATTAAAATTTTATTAAAATTGTGAAAAATATTTTTCGTAAATGTTTATTATCTTGACCAAATGAATCTCTTTCATATACATAGTTATACATATATATCTTATTAGTTTTTAATTAAAGAGAGAAGTGCCTTGTATAACACTTAAAGAATCTAAAAATATAAATAAAATATATATCCATCATGAATTAATTTGAAGCATCCAAAAACATGTCAAAAACCAAATAAAAAACTATATACATTTTATTAATTTTCAGTTATATCTAGAAATATTTTTTTATAACACTATAAAATTTTATTATAATTTAAAAAAATATTTTTTGAAATAAAAAATATGTAATAAATAATGATTCATTAATTTATCATTAAATTTTGTCATAAAGTATAAATATTTATAGTGTATATATTTTGTACTAGAAAATGATTATAAAGTAACACTTCATTAATTTAACATTTAAAAGTTTTAGAAATTATTTTTTTATTTTAAATCATATCTATCTTTTCATTCTAAACTAATTAAAATATTATAAAAATTAAATAAATATATAAAAAAACCTATACAATCTATACTCATAACGTCAAATTAACCTATGCACAAAGACAATTTGAATATAGTTCTAAACCACCTACAAATCAAAGTAACCCATGCACCTATAGTGAAATTTGAATAGAAATATCATGCATTAATTAATTCTAAGTATTAAAATTTTTATCAAAAACTGAATAAAAAATTATATACATTTATTAAATTTTAGTCACAACTGGAAATGTTTTTTCTAACATATTATAGATAATTATTATATATTTAAATTATACATTTATTATTTTTTAGTTATAGCTATATTTTTTTTATTAGAATATAATTATATATTATAATTTTAATATATTTATTTTGTACAAATAAATGTTTAAGAAGTAATGCTTCCTAAATTTAACATTAAAAAGTTTTAGAAATTATATATACTTATAGCGAATTTAATTTTTTATTTAAAAATTGGATCTACCTTTTCACTTTAAATTAATTAAAAGATGATAAAATTTGACTAAAATGTATAAAAACCCTATATAAGCTACATTCATAAGGTCAAATTAGCCTACGTGCATGGGAAATGCAAATATAGTTCTAAAGCAAACTACACATATAGTGAAATTTTTACAAATATGTATCACATTTTAACATTTTAAATATATTATTTGATCATATTTGTAGAGTTTTATTGATGTCATCAATTAATTATATATTGTTTAACACTATTTTAGGTTTTAATAGTTTCTGTCTATAATTTTTATTTTAATTACATCAAACACATTTCTACATCTAGATAATATGGTGGATTTATAAGATTTTTAATGATATCAAACTGATTTCTACATGCAAATACTACAGTGGATTCATACAAAATTCATAAAAAGAAAGGAATCCAGAGTGAGGAAGCTATTGGATTCAAGGGAATCTTACCTAGGTTTTTAATCTATCTACTTTTTAATTCTAAAATGCAAATTTTAGAGTGAATGATAAAAAATGCTAGTCATTTTCCTTCTACTTATTGAATATTCTTAATCACATATAGTCAAATAGTTCTCTTTCCTAACTTATGTAATTAAAATTTTATTTTTTGTTTCTTATGTATGATACAATCATTTCCCTCTCTTTTAAAGTTATTTTCAATCTTCTATCACCAACTAGTTCTCTTTCCAAACTTATTTAATTACAATATTTTGCTTATTTCTTCTCTCTATCATATATCATTTTATCCTTATTTGAAAGCTATTTTTATTGATGTTTTGTATCTCAACACTAGAAAAATCCTCTTCATAATATGGTTACTATACTCCTTTCAATGCTTTTGATTCTCAATACTATGTATCTCTACAATGACAAAATCTTATTATTATTATTATTATTATTATTATTATTATTATTATTATTATTATTATTATTATTATTATTATTATTATTATTATTATTATCCCCTTTCTTTCAATGATTTTGATTCTTTGAGAAAATTTGATGATATACTCTAGATATTGATAGTATTTTTCCTCCTTTCAGTTATTTTGATATTTATAGAATTTGAAGAATAGTTTTCATTACTTGATTTTCCA
Source organism: Torreya grandis (assembly GCA_037957365.1). Taxonomy (NCBI): domain Eukaryota; kingdom Viridiplantae; phylum Streptophyta; class Pinopsida; order Cupressales; family Taxaceae; genus Torreya; species Torreya grandis. The sequence goes on from JARHVA010001513.1 coordinate 2,757,101, forward strand.
AAAACTATTTTCCCTATTGTTTCTAGAATTACATATCAAAAAAATGAAATATTTAAAATATTATTTTTATTGTCAATATTTTATGCTACTTTTTTTGGAAGAAGTGAATTTTTATTAAAAATATTATTACATAGACATATTTATTCAATTTTTTAATTCTTAGACAATATTCAAGAATATAATATTATTCACATTTTTTTGATAAAGGAAAACAAAGGGTTTTGAAAGGGTCCATTTCCTTATACAATGAGTTGGCATTAGAAAATCATCAATGATATTGTCGATGCCTCTAAATGTACCATAGATATCCTCAATATTTAATAACACTTCTCATTCTAGAATTCTATGAATTTAGAGCATGAGTAGCAGGTTATGGAAACTTAATGTTACTTATGGTGAAATAGAGGAAAAGCAATGTTTAATTGTCCACACATATTTATAACAATTGATGGTTGGGAGACATCATGGTCCAATCTATAAATTTCAAGTATCTTTTTTAATTCTTAGTTAATTATGATCCAAATTTAAGCTACAAATTAATCTAGATGGATATTTATACTGAAGTTTAAACTAAAGTGATCTGGTGTAAAAATGGAGCAAAGAGAAGGGTAAGGCAAAAATAAAATGAGTGATCATCTATATTAGTCTCTAATATTATGAAAAAGTGTTAATTACAAATAAGTATGCATTCAAACCAATATATAATACAAAATAACCTAAGCTCAGATTTCACTATATACTAGGCAAACTTCGAAGGATAATGTAAAAAATCACAAGTAAGAACTAGGTTTACTTTTAGAGATTTACTACTATAATCAAATAACATTTGCACATTTGAATATAGAGAAAAATGAAGTGAATAAAATCCAATATCTTTCAACTAATCCAACATATGCACATATTAGAAACCTTGTGATTAGAAAATACAACCCAAAATTTAAAAAAACTATTCAAATGTAAGACATAAAACTAGCAATTGAGAGAAAAGCTATGTTTAGAAATTGACATATCAAATATGGACAATATTTAAAAAATTCCTTGATTATTTTAATTTTTCCAAGTATACATAATTTTCTCAAAATTCTCTCCTCTTTTAAGATGGTGATACATGCCTTTTATAGGAAGATAAAGTAGTACACTAGTTAGTTACAACATATAGGTGTACAAAAGATAAGGACAAATATCCTTCCTTCAAAAAGTTTTAAAATACAATTTTATTTTACAATTAGATTGATCTAGGGGCAATATGCTAACAAACTAGCATATGCCTTATAATACAATATTCCTATTTTAAATATTATAATGTTTTACCAAAAGGACTATTAACTACTAGGTTGGCCCATTACTTTGGGACTCCTCTATTAATCCTTTAATATTTACATAGCCTTCTGATGTTGATCCTTGATCAACTCCAAGTCTAAAATAGGCTTCAAGAAGTAGACATACTCATGATCAGCTAAGTCATTAAAGTCTCTATCATCTCTAGCCATAGCTTCCTTGATACTCTTGGCCTTTATAATCTTTTCTTCAGCTGTGAGGATCATGTCAAAGATTTTTTTATTAACCCTAACAAAATAGCCTTGGATCTTAATCTTAATTTCTTGCATTACCAAAGTGACCTTGTCTTTATACTCTATCTCATAAATGATTCCAAGGGCTAAGGTCTTGGTAGGGCTAGCCAACATAGTGCTAAGTAGTTGCTTGATCCAAGTAATTAGCTCTTTGTCATCCCTAATGAGTCTATCCAAGCTGACTGACCAAGTAATTAAACTCTATATTTTTCCCACCACTATCCCTAATGTAACATTCAAGTAGTTTAGGATAATAGCTTTGAATTTGGGAAGCTTGTTCCCAATCCATATGCTGATGAGATATCTTAACTTGGTCTCATGCCCTTACCATTTTGCTATCATTCTTTTAGCCACTTCACTTTTCTGGATCAATGTATCTTGATTCATATTTATGGACTGTAGGGAATTGAACATATCAAAAAAGTTAGCTTCAAACATGTCCAAAATAGCATCAAACACAAATAGAATGGCCTATGTCTCTAGGTTCGCCTTTTCTTTTTCCAACTTCTGGATCCTCTACTTCATTCTTCAAATCTCAGCCTTGGCTTGAGTTGACTGAGAATCAAATAAGATCTCAAAATCTTCCTCATGGATAGGATGTTTTCCTAGCTATTACCCTTTAATTGGGATTAAACCTACAAATGGTTCAACCTTTTGGAAGGTAAATTCCTTAGTTCCTATTATTACTTTCCTCATGATGACCCTTTCTAGTCTAGCTATATTTGGATTGAATTAAATTGGGGTGATTAGATCTATATATGTTGAAGACTCTAGAATGTAAAATACTATGATATTAGATACTCTCAAAGCATCTACTCTCTTACTCTTTGGCCCTGTAGTGGCCATTATCCTCTTTTCTTCTTTTTCTCTCATCAAAGAATTGATTCATGGTTTGATGTCATCATGCACCTCTATGTCACTAGCCTTTGTTAGTGCTAATGAGTGGAAGAGAGAGTGGATCTTTTGAAATTTACCATAAATAAACCAATCAAGGATGATTGGTCCATGGACTAAGAATTCCTCATTGACTAGATTGATATCACTAGTGGGGTAAGTGAGGGTCAATCTTGGCTTCTTCCTTGGTCCAATAGGGACCAATGCCAACTCTACCATACTCTTCTTCTCGAATACCACCAGGACTATGTCAAGAGAGACCTCTTTTCATTTCCCTTCCATAGGCTCCCATAATTGGACTTGTGTCTCTTCAATCTACTCTTCTTCCTTATCAGTGCCATATGCCTCCACAATCTCTCTAAGGGCACCTTCAACTATTTCTTGTGGTTTCAAGGCAATCATGTCTAGATACTCAACTTGAGATGAAGGTCTTTGGGTAGTGATGAATATGAGGGGCCCTTTTTAGGTCTCTCTTTTAGATTTTCCTTTCTATGTCCTTACTCAGTTTGTCTTTAGGGTGGTGGTTGCTCCACTTAAGGCTATTCTTGAGGTAGTCTAGAAGATGAGGGTAGAAAATGATATTAGAGAGGATGAATTTGCCACACCTTTCCTATGGTTTATCATCAATTTCTAACCTATGCTCTAGCTTAATGTTGTACCCTTTAAGCCTAGCCAACACTTCTTCATAGTTATTTTCCTTGATGTAAATGGTGTCATGGACACCCAACTAAAGCACATATACTAGCTTGGGGAGCTAATTTTCCTTTAAATGATCACCCACTATATTTTTGGGATCCCACATTTTGAGCTCATCCAATTAGAATTTGAATGAGTCCCTATGCTTGGACACAGTCTCAACCTACTTCCAATATTATATCATGGTCCTTTCAATGATTAGAGGAAAGAGGTGGAGAAGACCTTTCCTCTTTTCATTATAGATCCCATCAACACCGTTGATGAGTTGGGAGTAAATTTATTGATTTTATAACTTACTAAGAACATACACAAGTAATTTATAGGGTTGGGACATGATTCCCTTCATTTGGATTATCATGCAATCTAGATAAAACTAGATATCCCTCATCATCTCTACATATTTATTCATGAATGGGTACACCCTAATCATATTGTAACTTGTGATGGCCTCAACCAGAGTAGGATATACATATTCACAAATGAATTTCATGTGGTTCCTATATTTGAAGATGCAAAATTTTTAATCATGGTGGGATATAGTGAGTTTGCCCTCAATAGACCAATTTCTAATGCCTAGGAAGCTGATGGAGGAAAATAAGGCATCTAACAAGTATAACATCATATAAAATTACTTGGGTGTCTTCCTTTTGATAGTAGTGAACATCTTGGATAGGAAGACACTGATCAAGTCTCCAATTAGAGGGGTGATCTTCTCTTCCACCATAAAATATACATAGGGGACCCATGTTTTGTTTACATATGTGGTTGAGGGGGATCCTAATTCTCTCTTTAATAAGGTCATGATTAACCTGACCCCTTCCCTAAGATGGACTATTGGGATCTTACCCTCAAAATCTTTAAATACATGGTTACCTTGGTGCAACCATGGTTTGAGGATAGTATCCAAGTCCTACTTGCTTGTCCACTCCTTAATTTTGGATAAGTCCACATGGGGCATTAGGAGCTTATAGTATTTTTCAAAGGCCAAAGTAGAAATGTAGGTTACCTTCTTAGAATTTCCTTCACAGATGATATAGTCATTATCTATCCTAAAGTCTATGAAAATTAGAGTAAACACCCAAATACAATGAAGCTCATCTAGTTTCACAGTAGTGTATTGAAGGCCAGCCATATGAATAGTGACTAGGTCATAATGCTTCTTTCTAACCATGATAATTATTTATTCCTCCTTGGTGATGGGTTTTAGCTCTTCTATGGTGAAGAATATTTTATACCAATTATTGTTTCCATTAAGATTTTCTCTTCTATGGTTAATAATATTTTATCTTTGTTGTTTGTGGACAAGTAGATATCTATTTCTTCTTTAAACTATTGTCTATGAGCTGCCATAGATTTTAATTTGAGAAAATTTTCACACCAGATTTCAATTGATCTCTGTGTTGCTTTTTTTGCACTCAAAAACACAATTAATCTTCTCTCAGATTGAACTATAATCGATTGAGTTCACTTAGGTCTCTTTTATGTAAGGTTTAGGGTTTTAGAGATTTAATGGTGGTATCTCCTCTAACATCTAGATCAAACATGATTACTCTTTGATTTAGACCTTTGCCTTTATACTTTCATATTTTTGAGCACACAAGATCTCTTATTTTGTCTTTTTCTGCTTGCATGTCACTTATGTGGCATTGACTTGGACCTTTCATGGCATTTTTTCTTAAATCCCTATGAGTAATATCCCTTGGCATTTAAAATGCCTTATTTTATCACACCATCAAATGAAGATCCCATGATTGACCATGAGCCATTGATCATGATTCAGGCCCAGGTCTTATGATTGGATCGTTTTGGGATCGAGCCTCATAATTGTGCCACTTGGTGTCACTGTGTGCTTTTAAAAAGTCTATGGTTCTCTTACACCATGTGATCACAAAGAGTGATGAAGTACGAATTGTTGGATCATCTATTAGTTCTTCTTCAAATGTGCTTTCATCATGCATCAAGCTCATAGGCTCTTAAGATTCCATTGAAAAGTCTATAGGGTATTTGCACTGTTGGATCATCCTCCCATAACAAAGCATGAACCATTTATCTTCAAAGATGCCCAAGCTTTAAGTTAGCACATTATTAAGGTAGGGACTTAGGCTTTAACTTCTTAGACTAAGGTTTATTTCATGTTTATTAGTCAAGAAATAAAATTTAGGCTAAAGTGTTTATGCCTACATTTTCTAAATTCATACAAAGGAGACCATAGCTAAATATTTTATGCCAAAGTTTACATTGTGTTAAATAAACATAATATATACTTTGGGATAAAATATTTATATCAAGTCTATAGAATATGCTCAAAGGGATCAAAAAGATATAATGACCTAATGTCAAAATAGAGTTTTATTGCATTAATAAACACACAAAAACCTTTTATTATAAGCATTTGGTCTAAGTTCTAAATTATAAAGACTTTTTAAAATAATAATTAGTATAAGTCTATAGTTTAATGTTCATGGTATTTTAAAAAAATACAATAGGGACCTTAAAGTATACACTTAGACTAAGTTCATTATGCATATATTTGGACCATAAGATCATTTCAATATTTGTCGATTGAAGATTTCCAGTGTTTGAGCATCTTTTAGGGGCTTTCAATCATCTATAAATTAATTCACGAGCTTTCTAGAAACATTTTAGAGTGTATTTTAATCCTGAGCAAAGTAATTCCTTAGTTTGAATTAGACAGTCTCACAGACATCACATATGTCTTCATGGACGTCAAATTATGGTCACACAAATGTCAATTTTAATTTAGTGGAAATTTTAATTTGATGAGCTTAAAGTTGATGGTTGAGCATATTTTAAATACGTCCTCACGAACATCAAATGATGGTTGTGCGAACATTAAGTTTAAGATCATCAAATTCTTATGATCCAATGTGAGAGTGCCACTTGGTACCTCTATGGGGCTTCCCAGGATCTTGGAATTAATTTTCTCCATTGGATGAATATCTACGATAGAGAGAGGGTTGTCTGATCATGATCTATGAGCTTATCCATGATTGGTTGTTTCTATCAGGTGGGCCCCTTTGCCTTTAATTTTCAAAGATGATAATGCCATGTGATATCTCTATAGAGTGCTTAGGATTTTGAATTTTCAATAAGGTCTTCACTCCATCCGATCTCTGGTCTACGATGAAGTGAGAACCATTCATAGCAATTTGGGAACTTGAATGTGATTGGTCCAAAGGACTGAGTACTAGATCTTGTTAGGATTTCCTCATGCTATTTGATAAAAATGCTGCAAGGAAGCATGGAATATTAGATCTTATGAGTTACATGCCTTTTAAGTTAAAGCTTGGTCTTTTCTCACTCTATTGGATTAAAGTATGTGATAAAGCAAGGGTCATCAGATCTATGAGAAGTAAGAAAGTTAAGTTTGGATCTATGGTGAATAAAATACTTAGGCTAAACTATTAGTGCTAAGGTCTCATTCATATTAATAAACACGATAGGGCCTTAGGATTAAAACTTTAGGCTAAGATTATGAATTAAAGGGGTGAAGTTAGGAAGAATTAAAAGGGGATCTTATGAAATGAATATTAGACCTAGAAATATAAGGAATTAAAGGGGGAAATGATAAAAAGGATCAAACATATTTAGGCTAACTTTGAGTTGTGTTAAGAAACACAACTTGAAGATTTAGACATGACAATTATGCTTAAGTCTAAAATATGTTTACAAGGTTCCCACCAATTTAGTTTCTGCTAGTATTCAAATTTGAACTAAGGGTTTGCCAGGGTTTTGGAACATGAATTTCTCAAGAAAGACACCATGGAACCTACAAATAAAAGCCATGAAAACTAATTTATTATCAATGTTAGAAAAAATTAAAGAAAAACATAATAAGTAAGCTTGATTTTAATAATGTGGATGATCTTCAAATTCTACAAATGATCCTAACATGCCATATTTTCATGTTTAATATTCAATGTTTCTCAAGAGTCCTAATTTTAAAAAAAGGAGGGTATTTTGGCCTCAAAAAATGGTGACTCGTGGGGAAACATATTAATATGTTAGAACATAGAGACTCTGATTTAGACAAATAATTGGCTTATCCACTCCACTTGATCAATATCATTATCTAAATTAGATTATGTTTGAAATAAACCTTGTACTTATAGAATTAGGGTTAAATATCAAGACATAGCCATACTATGTGTGTTTTTTGATTCCACTTACTATTTGTTATGGGGTTCAAGAAATAACTTCTAGGTTTCATGTCCTTAATCCTTAACACTAACTTGGAGCATGTTTAGATATCCATTAAGGACCATATTTTTTTCTTATGGAAGGCTTGGGCATTACTTTGCTACTAGTCAGGCATTTATAGCCTTGATAGAAATGCCTTTGGTTCCACTCAATGCCTTGCTCCATTGCCAGCCAAGCATCCATAGCCCTGATAGAGATTACCAAAATAACCTATTCTTATAAAGCTTTTGATTTTGCATTGAATCTTTCTCCTTTTTTATTTCCTTTATATCTTTATGCTTTCAATAAGGTTGGGATCAAGGGTAGCCAAGTTTTAGGATTTGGTCAAGTGTTTGATATTTATAGAATCACCCATGGCTATAACCCTTATCCTAAGCAAGGATGTTGATTAAGTGCTAGTGTGGATATACCATGACAGTTTGAGATCTCATCCTACAAGTGCAAATATTCTTAAAACCAATTTGAGGTCCAAGCAATGTCTAAATTTCTCATAGAATGAATGTCTTCTTTTATCGGTCTTCAATAATTTCTTCAAATTAAAAAATTAGGCTTAAATTCTAAAACCATGGTCATCATATGCCTGAGGTACACACCTACATTTTTGAATTTAAGTAATTTTCAAATAAACTGCCTAACTTTGAGCTCAAGATTGTCCAAAAGGACTTATTAGAATCAATGAATAAGGCAAAAAAAGCAAACACACAACAAAAATTAGGAAATAAAAAAAAGAAAATAAATATATACATGTTTACATACAAATAAGGGATAGGTAGGAAAGAACATGAAAGAAACTAGTTAGCTTACCTACACTAAATCTAACCTTCTTACGATTTACTCCATAAAGACTTCAGGAAGAGCAGTCGAGAAGTAGTGATTGAGGTATTGCACATTGGTGGGAAATGTAAACTTTTCTCCTTTTAGATATTTGATCTTAAAGGTGTTATTTCCTAATATTTCTAAAATATAGTATGGGCCAATCCACAAAGGTGTGAATTTACCATGTTTGACTTTAAGCTCAGATGTTTTTTTTATGAAAGGACAACTAGGTCCCTTTGTCTGAACACCTTAATATTTTATCTTTTATCAAACCATCTCTTCACTATGGTATAATGCCTAATAAAATTAGTAAAGGCTTTCTCCCTTGCATCTTCCATCTAAATTATGTTTAGCAATCACGAGCTTGCTAATTCTTGACCCTCTTCCATATATTATTGCATGAATCTATATGTGGGAAACTTAAGATTGACAGGAAAGATTAGCTCCTATCCATACACTAACAGAAAAGGTGATGCCTTCAAGGCTTGTTTAATTATTATTATATCTATCCATAATTCATACTTGAGCAACTTGTGCTAAGTCTTGGGTTTGTCTTCAACATATTTCTTGATTTTTTTCATTAAATTTTTATTGGTAGACTTAGAGACTCCATTTCCTTGGGGATAATGGTTAGATGAAAACTTCAAATAAATACCATTATAATAAGCCCATTTAGTCATATCTATGGATGAAAATGTAGATCCATTTTCACACACTAGATAGACTCGAGATTCACAATTTAGTGCAAATGTTTTCTTCAAAGAAATTAATCACTTCCTTTATCTTGCATTGTTTGGTGGATATAGCTTCAACCCACCTTGTACAATAATTTATGGTATTCAAGATGAATTTTTGACCTTTAGATGAATTTGGGTTGATTACTCCTACAAACTCTAACCCTTATTATGTAAATGGTTTTTTAATCATGACTAGTTGTAGAGTCATTGATGCCTTAGGCTCCTTGGTGCTAAAAATTTGGCAAGAGTGACATTCTCTCACATGTTTATGAGCATCTTTGAAGATGGTTAGCCAATAGTAGCTAGGTCTAATAATCTTGTGTGTAGTAGTCTTCCTAGATGGGTATCCATTGCCAAAATTCTCATGGAAGGTACTCATGATTTGAGTAACTTCCTCTCTTGAAACATACCTGAGGTAGACCCCCTCAAAGTTTTTCCTATATAAAACTCCATTCTTAACTATATAATGAGTATATTTGAGCCTTAGAGCTCTCTTTTACTCCCTTGTCAACCCTACAAGATAGGTACCATTGATTAGTAAATGAATAATAAAATCATACCATTCATTAGCTTTAAATTTGTACTGATCAACTTATATAATACTTAACCTAGGGTTGGTATTAGTAATCATTTAGATCAGACATTGGAACCTTACTCATTTTGCTATTTTCATTTCTATATCATACTCTTGCAAAACAAATATCCATTTACCTCTACATTCCCCTAGCTCATTCTGACTTAACAAAAGTTTTATGGTAGGGTTAGGTAAGATAGCATACACCTTATTTCTAAGGATATAATGCCTAAATATCTTTACTACCTTTACTCATGCATATGCCTACTTCTTAATTAGTGAATATTTTATCTCAACATTCTTAAAATTAGTTCTCATAAAGCTATTGGGTAAAAACACCCATCAATTTTATGAGTCAATACAATAACCATGGTATGATTAAAAGCAAATGAGTAGTGGTATAAGTCCTTTAAAAAGTTAGGACTTATCAAAATTGGAGCCTAGATAATGGTTTCCTTAATGTCATTGAATGCCTTTCTAGATTCTTCATTCCATGAAACCTTGGCATCCTTCTTTAGTAAGTCATTTAATGGCTTAACAATCTCTACAAATCCAAAAATGAATTTCCTTATAAATTTTATCTTACCAAAGAATGATTTGAGCTCTATCTTACTATTTAGGGGTTCTATTTTGGATATAGCCTCTACCCTTTTAAGATCTATAGAGATCCCATCCTTCATTATAACATGTCTTAGTAACTTTCCTTCTATAACATAGAATATACTCTTCTTGTGGTTTAAGAAAATCTCATAATTTTTGAATCTTTCAAATAATTAATTCAAATATATGAAGTGATATTCCCTATTTTTAGAAAAAAACTATTAGATCATGCATATAAATAATGATGCATTTACCTATCAGGCCTTAAAAGGCATGGTCGATGGCCCTTTGAAATGTAGCTCCTACATTTATTATCCCAAAGGGAATTATATTGTAAACAAAGGTTCCCCACTTAGTGGTGAAATTTGTCTTCATCTTGTCTTCTTTGTCAACTAACACCTAATTATAACCTAAAAACCCATCAATAAAAGACATCATGGTTAAACCTAAAACAACTTGAATAACCTGGTCAAGAGAAGGGAGAGGATAGTTATCTTTTTTGTATGCTTTGTTTAAGTTATTAAATTAAATACAAAGTCTAATCTCGACATTTTTATTCTTGACTGGAACTAAATTAGCCACTCATGTAGAATGCTCGATGGGGAAGACTATCCTATCTCCAGTAGTCTCTTAACTTCTATGAAGATCATTGGTTCTAAGATAGGGTTTACAGGCCTCTATTTCTACCTAAATGGTTTAAAATTTTAGTTAAGAGGGATGGTGTGAGTGATGATCCTTGGATAAAATATATTTAAGTCATCTTAAGACCATGCTATGACATCCTTGTATTGGGTAAGGAGCTCTTTGGATTTTCTATTCTCAATGTTTGTACAAGCTTTTCCAACATTTACTAGCTAGGGTTGATATTGGAGACCAAGATCAACAACATTATAGTCTTTCCCACTTACTTTGAGAATCTTAGAAATCTTAGCTAGTTTTTCCTAATAAAATAGTCTCTCTAAATCAATCATCCCCTTAGGGATCTTTTTGTCATTCAACTGAATGACTATATAATAAAATTTGTCCTCCTTAGATACATTTTCATTAGTACCATTAATAATATGAGAATAAAATTCTCTAGAATTGGTCATGAAATCCAATATCTATTGATCATCACTAAAAACTTGAAAATGGTTAACATTATCAAGGACTAAAGGAAAAGGGATCATCTCAATGCTAAAATTAGGGGAATGTTAGTTAGGCATGAGGTTGACTATAATAGATGCCAACTCATCAGCAACTTAGTTTTATTCTCTTGGGATGGAGGTAATATTAAAATCATCAAATCACTAAATTAGATCCCAAACCCTAAACTTATACCTCTTGAGGTATGAGATCTTGCATTGGTATTTGCTTCTTACATGGTTGACCATTAGTTTTGAATCCCCATAAACTAGAACTTATTTGACCTTGTTCTTAATAGAAAATTTTAAACCTAGGATAAGAGCTTCATACTCAACAAGACTTTAGTGGAAGGGAATTGGAGTCTATAGGAAGTATTGTATTTATTACCAATAGGGTCAATAAGGATAATGCCTAATCCAAATCTAACCTTACATCTAGCACCATCAAAATGTAATTTGCATAGTCTAAGAACAACATGAGTACTTTTGGGATCACATACCTTATTAGTTTATAAGGTGAAAAAACCTAAGTCTAAGTCAATTATGTTGACACTATCATTAAAAACATTGTACTTATTGACCATATGTTTCATCCTTGGCTCTCTCTCAACCTTGATATGATTAGGAAATCCCTTCTAAGGTAGCCACAAAAGTGAGCAATCTGTGGACATGTAACCATTCAAAGCCTTGGTCCATTCCCTACTCAACAAGATTCCATAAACATTAGGTATATCAACAACTTAAATATCAATTGATTGTTGTACTCTAGGTTTAGAAGCTAGCTACATATTAACATTTAATAAATCTCTAACCACTTTGACCCTAGACTTGTCTAATTAGGTAATAACCCTATCAGACTTTACAGGTGTTAAACCATACTATTTACATATACTTGTAGGCATGATATTGGTAGATGTACTAGAATCTAATAGATAATTATGAAATTTCCTACCAAACATCCTAAAAATGAGTAAGAAAGGATGAGATTCTACCTTAGTCTTGTGTATAATCACATTAGCATGGGTAGCCTTGCATGGCTCATTAGATTTCTTAGACAAAGATTCCATCAGGAAGTCCCTTTGCTATGTAATTTGTGTAAGTTCATGTAAAGTGATGTTAGCCTTTATTTTCTTCATATCCTCAATAATGTTATATCCAAATTTATTAGAAGAACTGGGAATATCAATGTTGGGCTTAGAAGTACTCCCTTTAAGTGGCTCTATATTGTTGCTTAAAGAGTTGTCTGGAGGAGTTCCAAAGTTGTTTAGAGGCATTGAGGTGGTTAAGGGTTTACTCTACTCTTTAGTTATTAAGGGATATGTCTTCTTCAAGAACTATTTAAAGTCTTAGATCTCATTAAGGATCTCATCAAGTGTATTTTCCTTTAGAAAGGGGAAATCAAAAGTCTCCTCTATGAAGGCTTGATCAAATGAATTAGATCTAGAAGTACCTACACCATTATCCTTGTTAGGGACTACTTAAAATGTATCTAATTTTTCTTGGAAAGCCTCAAAATCTTTGCAAAATTCTATATAATCAATCTCTCCATGCTTGGTTGTGTAATGCACTTTGTAGTAATTAGGTAATTTAATGTCAATAAGATTAATGTCCATATTCTTATTTCTAGAAGATGGTTCATTAGACTTGTTATTATGAAAAATATCATTCTAAAATATATTATTTGGCCTATTAAACCTTTGAAATGAGAATTTCTTACCAAATCTTTCAGTAGTATTTCAAACTTATTTTTATAGCTGAATAAAATTAGTGCTCAACTTTTGGACCATTTTTAGTATAGACTCATTCTCATTTTTAGGATTTTTAGAATTATGTATCTAGTATTATTAGTAGATGATATTAAATCCCTTTGATCATTTTTATGATTATTTAATAACCCTAAGTCCAATTGGGAGCAACATGAGTCAATAGTAATTGATTTGGGTTTGGTATTTGGTTTAAGGCTGGGATATTTTGGTTGTTATTTGCAAAGATGTTCAAAGTAGGCATATGTGGGTTAATATTTGGAATGGAATAGGCCATGTATCCATGGGGCTACATTTGATCATTAATATTTATTTATTCATAATAGTCATGGGCCAATGAAGTTATAGCTAGAATAGGTCTCTTCAAAAATATAGAAGTCATGGGATCCACTACATTTTTGTAGATTTTTAGAGCTATAACATCATCAAGTTTATAAGGCTCTATGGTCCTACTATACATTTTATAAAATATAGAATTGAAGGAACTAATAGGCTTACTTTCATCTCTTCTAATGATGGTGAACTAATGATAAATAACATAAGGACTAACAATCTTACCAAATTGATCTATAAAAATAATAGTAAAGCCATCCTAGCTAGTGATATAATTGTTAGGCAAGTTTAATAAACATTTATAAGAAACATATTTAAAGGTAAAGGGAAATAACATACAAGATACATATTTATGCACAAAATGTAACAACCTTAAGCTAGATTTAGAAGATTTTATATGATGTTCAAGTAGTTACTATACCTATTTGACTAAATATAGGCAAATACTTCTCAGGGTTGCATAGGATATCATGTACCACACTTGGCACATTGATTTATGATTCTCCCAACCAATCCATACCTAGATGAAGGTCGAAGGCAAAGATACCTTAAAGGGGTGAAGTTGGAAAAGATTTGGATCTTCTACATCTACCTTTATCATGCCTGACTCTTTTATGAACCTCAAATTCAAACAAAGGTTCCCTTGTCTCTGAGTGTGATCTAGTTTAAATATTTGGCAATTCCATCTTAAAGGTTGAAGATCCTATTTCAAAGATGATGTATCAGGATAATCTTTGTAAAAAATAAGGATTGAACCTACACATTAAGTTCATTTTCTAAATATTACATAAATAATAGTAAAGGATGTTTATCTTTTCCTAAAATAGCTCAAAGAGGTATCTAATTATGCTAATAGTATCTATCTTTATAAGTTTAAGCCTAAATGAACTTAGATCTATGAAATATCTAACCTTAAGTACTATGAATTTTCAAAGCTTAAGCTAAATTTATCGAAAACAAGCATAAATGTCTCAAAGAACTTTGATATTTGTCTAAGGAATCACAAATATATGTCATAAACCACAAATATCAATGATATACATCTAAGAAAATAATTACTCAAAAAATGGAAAGATACACTAATCTTAGATCAAAACATGCTAAGGTTAATAAAGATTCAAAGAATTCATGAATGGGCCCTCCTTCTAGCACCAATGGGGAATTTTTGATGCCTCTAAAAATACCACAAATGTCCTTAGTGTTTATGAACACTTTTCATTTTATAATTCTAGGAATTCAGAGCATGAGTAGCAAGTTCTGGCAACTTAGTGTTACTTGTGGTGAAATAATGACAAAGAAATGTTTAACTATCCACACAAATTTCTAACAATTAAAGGTTGGGAGCCATCATGGTCTAATATGTAAATTTTTAAGTATATTTTTTAATTCTTAGTGAATTATGATCCAAACTTAAGCTACAAATTAATATAGATGGATATTTATATTGAAGTTTAAACTAAAGTGATATGGTGTAAAAAAGGAGCATAGAGAAGGGTAAGGTAAAAAGAAAATGAGTGATTGCCTATCTTAGTCTCAAATATTATGACAAAGTAGAAATTGTAACTAAGTATGCATTAAAACCAATATATAATTCAAAATAGCCTCAATTTAGATTTCACTATATACCAGGAGACCTTTGAAGGATAATGTAAAGAATCACAAGTAAGAACCAAGTTTAATTTTAAAGATTTACTATTATAATCAAATAACATTTTCACATATGAATATAGAGTAAAATGAAGTGAAGCAAATCCAATATATTTCAACTAATCCAGCATATGCACAAATTAGGAACCCTATGATTAGAAAATGCAACCCATAATTCAAAGAAACTATTCAAATTTAAGACATAAAACTACCAATTGAGAGAAAAGCTATGTTTATCAGTTGACATATCAAATATGGAAAATATTTATAGAACTCCTTTATTATATTAATTGATCAAATTATATAAAATTTTCTCAAAATTCTCTCCTCTTCTAAAATGGTGATACATGCTTTTTATAGGAAGATAAGGTAGCACACTAGTCAGTTACAACATACAAGTGTACAAAAGATAAGGACATATTTCCTTCCTTTAGAAAGTTATAAAATACACTTATCTTTTACAATTAGATTGACCTAGGGGAAATATGCTAATAGAATATAATATGCCTTACAAAATAATATTCCTATTTTAAATATTAAAATGTTATTACAAAAGGAATATTAACTACTAGGTGGGCCTATTGCTTTGGGACTCCCCTGTTGATCTTATAGTAGTTCCATAGTCTTCTAATGTTAATCCTTGATTAACTTCAAGTCCACAATAGAATTAAATAATTATACATCCTCATGATTAGCTAATTTTTTTAATTCTCTATAATCTATGGCCATAACTTTCTTGATACTCTTGGCCTCTATAATATTTTTTTCAGATGTGAGGATCATGTCAAAGATTTTGCTATTATCCATATCAAACTAGACTTTGCTCTTACTCTTAATTGACTACATTAACAAAGTGACCTTGTATTTATACTCATCCTTATCAATGATTCCAAGGGATGAGGTCTTGTTAGGGTTGGCCAACATAGTGCCAAATAGCTTCTTGATACATGCATTAAGATTTTCATCATCCCTAAGGAGTCTATCCAAGCTTGTTGACCAAGTACTTAGACTCTATATTTTGTCCACCACTATCCTTAATGTAACATTCATGTGGCCTAGGATAATATATTTAAATTTTAGAAGCTTTTTCACAACCCATATGCTAATGAGATCTCTCAACTTGGTCTCTACCCCTTGCCATTCTACTATCATTCCTTTGGCTACTTCACTTTGTTAGATCAATGCATCTTGCCTCATCTTCATAGACTATAGGGAATTGAACATATCAAAAAAGTAAGCTTTAAACATGTCTAAAATAGCATCAGACATAGATATGATGGCCTATGTCTCTAGGTTTTCTTTTTTCTTTTTCCATATTCTGGATCCTCTAGTTCATTCCTTGGATCCCAGCCTTGGCTTGAGTTGATTGAACATCAATAAAGCTCTCAACATCTTCTTCATGGATGGGATGTTATCCTAGCTATTTCCCTTCAACTAGGGTTAGACCTACAAATGGTTCAGCCTTTTGAAAGGTTAAATACTTAGTTCCTATTATTACTTTCTTCATGGTGACCCTTTCTAGTCTAGCTATCTATGGATTGAATTGGATATGGGTGACTATCTCTATATATGTTGAAGACTCTAAAACCTTGACTCTTATGATGTTGGATATTCCTAGAGCATCTACTCTCTTTCTCTTTGGCCCTATAGTGGCCACTATCCTCCTCTCTTCTTATTATCTCATCAAAGCCTTAATCCATGGCTTAATTTCATCATGTACCTCTATGTCACTAGCCTTTGTCAGTTCCCATGAGTGGGAGAGAGAGGTGATCTTAAAAAATTTACATAGATGAACCAATCAAGGATGATTGGTCCATAGATGGGGAATTCATCACTAAATAGATTGATATCACTATTTGTGGGAGTGAGGGTCAATCTTGGCTTCTTCTTCAGTCTAATAGGGACCACTAACAACTTTGCCATCCTCTTTTCCTAGGATTCCACTCAGATTATGTCAAGAGTGACCTCTTTTCTTTTCCCTTCTTTAGGAACCCCTATTTGGAATTGTGTCTCTTTAATTTAATCTTCTTCCTTATTGGTGCCATATTCCTCAATAAGCTCTCTAAGGACACCTTCAACTATTTCATCTAGTTCTAGGGAAATCATGTTCAAATAATAAATTAGAGATGGAGGTCTCTGAGGTAGTGCTAAAGATAAGGCCCCCTCTCTAGGTCTTCTTCCATCTTTTCCTTTCCATGTCCTTGCTCAATTCATCTCTATGGTGGTGGTTACTCTACTTGAGATTATTCTTAAGGTGGTCTACAAGATGAGGGTAACAAATGATATTAGAGAGGATTCATCTACCACACCTCTCCTTCTATTTTATCATCACTTTCTAACCTATGATACAAATTAATGTTGTACCCTTTGAGCCTAGCCAACACTTCTTCATATTTATTTTCCTTGATATAAATGGTGTCATGGACACCTAGCTGATGTACATATATTGGCTTGGGGAGATAATTTTACTTTAAATGATTACCCACTATAATTTTGGGATCCCACATTTTGAGCTCATCCAATTGTAATACAAATGAGTCCCTATTCTTAGACATGGTCTCAACCTACTTCTAATCTTGTAGAATGGTCCCTATAATGATTAGAGGAAAGAGGCTGAGAAGACTTTTCATCTTTTACTTACATACCCCATCAACACCATTGATGAGTTGGGAGGTAATTTATTGCTCTGCTAACTTACTAAGAACATACATAGGCAATTTCTAGGGTTAAGACATGATTCCCTCAATTTAGATTACTATGAAATATGGATAAAACTATATATTCCCCATCATCTCTACATATTTATTGATCAATGGGGGCATCCTAGGCATAATATAACCTATGATGGCCTCTACAAAAGTAGGATATACATAGTCACTAATGAATTACATTTGGTTCTTATTTTTGAAGATGTGCAATTTTGAATAGCGATGGGATATAGTGGTTTTTCCCTTAGGAAACCAATTTATAATTCTTGGAAGATGATAGAGGAAATTAGGGTATCTAAAAAGTATGAAATAATATAAAATTTCTTGGTTGTCTTCCTTTTGATAGCAATGAACTACATGGCTAGGAAGACACTAATCAAGTCTCCAATTGGAGGGGTGAGCTTCTCTTCAACCATGAAATATACATAGGGGATCCAAGTCTTATTTACATATGTGGTTAAGGGGGTTGGTTCCTAATGATCTATTTAATAGGGTCATGATTACCCTAAACTATACTATTGGAATTTTACCTTCAAAGTATATGAAGACATGGTTCCCTTAGTGCAACCATGGTTTGAAGATAGTATCCAGGTCATGCTTACTAGTCCACTCCCTAATTTTGTACAAGTGTACATGGGGTATTGGGAGCTTATAGTATTTTTTTAAGGCCAAAGGTGAAATGTAGGATACCTTCTTAGAATTTCCTTCACAAATTATCTAATAATTTTCTATCTTACATTTTATGAGAATTAGAACAATCACATCAATACAATGAAGTACCTCTAGTTTCATAATAATGTAATTAAGGCTAGCCATCTAAATAATATCTAGGTCATAATGCTTCCTATTAACCATAATAATTATCTATTCCTCCTTGGTGATGGGTTTTAGCTCTTCTATGGTGAAAAAGAGTTCAAACTAATTATTGATTCCATTGTTTAGGGATGCAATGTCCAATTTAGTATCCTTAAAGATTTTCCCTTTGTTGTTCGTGGATAGGTAGAACTTTGTTTATTATTTCAACTATTACCTAAAAGCTACCATGGCTTTTAATTATGAAAATTATTTACACTAGATTGAAATTTATCTCTATGATGATCTTTTACACTCAAAAAGATAATTAAGCTTCTCTTAGATTGAACTATAACCAATTGAGTTTTCCTAGGTCTCTTTCATGTAGGTTTTAGGGTTTTAGAGCTTTAATGGTGGTATCTCCTCTATAATTTGGCTCATACATGCTTGGGATTTGAATTGGACCTTTGATTTTATAATTTTGAATTTTTGAGCACACAAGATCTCTTAGATTATCCTTTTCTACTTGTGTGGTACTTATGTGGCATCGATCTGGACCTTTCAAGACATTTTTCATAAATGTCTTTGAGCACTAGTTTTTGGCATTCAAAATGACTTATTTTATTTCACACCATTAGATGAAAATCCTTTGATTGAAAATGAGATGTTAATCATGATTCGAGCCCGGGTCTTGAGATTGGATCCTTTTGGGACCGAGCCTCGTAGTTGTCCCACTTATCATATTCACATGCCTTTAAAAAATCTTTGGTGCTCTCATGCCATTGGATCATGAAACATGATGAAGTGTCAACCATTAGATCATCTATTAATTCTAATTTTAATGTGCTTTCACCATGTGTCAAGCCTGTGGGATCTTAGGAATCTATTAAAAGTCTATGAGGTCCTTACACCATTGGATCATCCTTTTGTGGTGAAGCATGAGCTATTGATATACAAAGATGCCCATGCTTTAGATTAGCACATTCTTAGGCTAAGGTTTATTTCATGTTTATTAGACACAAAATAAACTTTATGATAAAGTTTTTATTCCTAAATTTTTTTTGATTCATACAAAGGAGACCATGGCTACATATTTTAGGCCAAAGTTTATGCTATGTTAGATAAAGACAATGTATACTTTGGGATAAAATATTTGTGTCAAGTCCATATAACATGATCAAAGAATCAAAATGATATAATGAACTAATGTCAAAATAAAATTGTATTTCATTAATAAACACACTAAAACCTTTATTTGGAAGCATTTGGTCTAAGTTCTACATTACAAAGACTCTTTAAAATAAGACTTAGCAAAAGTCTATAGTTTAAGGTTCATGGTATTTAAACAAAATACAATGGGGACCTTAAAGTATATAATTAGAATAAGTTCATTATGCATATATTTGGACTGTAAGATCATTTCAATATTTATATATTGAATATTTCTAGTGTTTGAGCATCTTTCAGGGGCTTCTAGTCATCTGTAAAGTAATTCATGAACTTTCTCAAAACATTTTGGAGTGTATTTTAGTCCTACGCAAAGTAATTCCTTATCTTAAATTTGATGGTCTAGAAGACATCACATACATCCTCATAGATGTCAAATGACATTTGTGTGAATGTCAATTTTAAGCTAGTGGAGCTTTTAATTTGATGGGCTTAAAGTTGAAGGTCATGCAGACATCAAATACATCCTTATAGGCATTAAATGATAGCTGTACAAATGTCAAATTTATGGTCATAAAATTCTTGTGACCTAATGTGAGAGTTCCATTTTGTACCTCTATGGGGCTTCACAAGATCTTGGACTTAATTTGTTCTATTGAATGAAGATTTGTGATGAAGCAAGGGTCATCTAATCATGATCCAAGAGCTTGCTCATGATTAGTTATTTCTATCAGATGGGCCCCTTTGACTTTAATATTTGAACTTGAAAATGTTGTATGGTGTCTCTATGGAGTCCCTAGGATTTTGAATTTTTAATGAGGTCTTTAATTCATTTTATCTTTGGTCCGTGATGAAGTGAAAACCATTGATCATCAGCTAGGTGTTCGAACATGATTGGTCTAAAGGATCAAGTGTTTGATCCTATCAATATTTCCTCCTACCATCTAATTGAAAGGCTATGAGGAAGCATGAACCATTAGATCTTATGAGTTTCATGCCTTTTAAGTTAAAGCTTGGTCCTTTCTCACTCTATTAGATCAAATTCCATGATAAAGTGAGGGTCATTAGATCTACGAGAAGAAAGAAAGTTAAGCTGGGATCTGTAATGAATAAAAGACTTAGGCTAAAGTGCTAGTGCTAAGGTCTCATTCATATTAATAAAAAAATGGGGCCTTAGGATTAAAACTTTATTCTAAGCTTATGAATCAAAGGGGCCAAGTTAGGAAATATTAAAAGGGGATCTTGTGAAATGAATATTAGACATTAACATATAAATAATTAAAGGGGAAAATGATAAAAGGGACCAAGCATTTTTAGGTTAAGTTTGAGTTGCATTAAGAAAAACAAATTAAAGCTTTGAACATGAAAATTGTGTTTAAGTCCAAAATAAGTTTAAAAGGTTCTTGCCAATTTAGTTACTGCCAATATTCAAATTTAAACTAAGGGTTTTCCATGGTTTTGGAATGTGTATTTCTCAATAAGGACACCATGGAACCTGTAACAAAAATCTATGCAAACTAAATTATTAGCAATGTTAGACAAAATTAAATTAAAACATAATAAGTAAGCTTGATTTTGATAAACTAGATAATCTTCAAATTCTACAAATGCTCCTAACATGCCATATTTTCATGTTTAATCATTAGGGTTTCTCAAGGGTCCCAATTTTTGAAAAATGGGGGTATGTTGACCTCAACAGATACAAACAAAAAATAACAAGATATCCAATAGCCACAACTAAGAAAACTTATAAAATGATGTTGATCAATAAAAAATAAGCATAGAATCAATAAGAAAGCAATAATAATGACATACACAACATAACAAAAATAGAAAAGTGTATGACTAATTGTCAAACCTAGCTTGGACAAAATCCCATTCTTTCACAATGTTGATGACGAGCTTATCCATATCATACATACATATCATCTCTACATAATATTTATTACCTTTGCCTTGGATTTTCATTTAATTTCTTAGTCTTAAATGACTATGATCCTCTTTCTTGGCCTGAGCTACATCTTTTAGAAAATTGATATTATAGACATAATTCTTGATGGTAAGTTTGATAATTTAGACTATGTGATGTAGGTCCTCTTTGAATTTGAACTTTTCCTTCTCTAGATAATTAATATTATCATATAATTAAGCCATCTTATTAATAAAAATGTTGATATCAAATATATCCCCTACATTATTAAAAGGATTGGTAACTTAAGAGATGCCACCATTTATTTTCTTTTGGATATTTTTAATAGTATCACTAAGATTATCATTTTCCTTAATAATCAATTTTATAATATATTTTTTAAGATCAACATCATTGACAAAGGAATTTATATTGAATTGATTATTATCCTTTGATGCCTAAAAATATCTTTTTTCCTTATAAAATTTTCCTTGTCCTAAACTCATGTTTGATCATCCACAAGCATTTCCTTGTCACAAGGATATTGATCATGTAAGTAATCACTATATTTATTTAATTTGATACTAAAATTATGACTTGTATAAGAAACTTAAGGGGAGTGAGAGGAGGTATTCTCCTTTTTATAAGTATAGTTAACTACAATAGGGGGGTTTTCACCCTAACTACTCTTAACACTCTTAACAAGATGGCACTTCATAACTAGAATTTGAATGGTGATAGATTTGAATATTTTGGAAGTTTTATCCTTATATTCTTACTATATATCCACCTTTTTAGTATATCTCCCACCATTTACTAATTTAACAACCCTAATTTAAGGTGAAGGCATGATAGCCAAGGCCTTAACATTAATGATATAACTAGTAAATCAAAGCCTAATGAATTAAAATAACATATTTCTAAAGTTAAACTTCAATCACTAAATTTTTAAAAGATAAAAAGAAGAAAATAGAATATTTATCAAATTATTATGGAAAAATTGATTGAGGAAAGCAAAGTGATACAAAAAATCCACTTTGAAACATCCCTCCAATGTAATGTACCTCATAATTTTGTGTATGACATCACTATATGGGGTTATAATTGAATATTTTAAGTATCCTCCTTGAAATTATATTAAATTATCCTTTACATTCAATAAATTATCCAAATATTCTTTATTATCTATTTTTTACCCCCTCTGAGCTCATTCAAGTCACATAGGCTATGCTTTCTTGAGACACCAAGATAGGGATGCCCCTCATTATAACATTATTAGATTTACACACCTTGGAAAATTTAATATAAATTATTAGCTTAATCCTCTCCATGAAATTAGTTATTCATCCTTTATGTAGGATGTTTCATATAATATTTTTCTTCTTCACAACATAAACATTAAGTGTCTCCAGCCTAAAATTATCACCTCCCATTTTGGTTTTGTTGTCAAACTTGATTTAATAGAACCTTTTTGATTCATAACTCCTCCTCATATCCCAAAAATAAATTTCCTTTTCATCCCTCCCATAACCATCATACATAGGAAAGATCACATAATTTATGATAATGATGCAAGGGTTGTCACATTTAATGAAATTGAGGTCAAGAATATTTTTAATAGATTTGGAATGAGTACATGATTTCTCTAATTAGTTTCCATTATAATTGATAAGAGAGGAATGATGATTAATTTAATATGTGTCCAACACTTTTCTCATCACATTACTATAGTTTAAGACCCAAGCAAGGTGAACTTTTTTGATTTCATTCTTAATATCCCTTAATCCATTAAAAATGGCATATATGAATCTAGTAATGCACCAAATTTCCATAGCTACATAATTAATTGGAGGATTGACATTGAAATTTTTGACACACATTAAGTATAAGTTCATTTTTTTCAAATAATTTAATTAGGTTATGTGAAGTGACTTATTTATTAGTGAACCAATCAAAAACCTTGTTTCCTTCATGATAGACATGATTTATAATGGTCCATTAAATTTATATTAAGATGTTTAGAATTTTATCCATGATAATATTAATTTTATAATTTGGGATTTTTTTTTTGTGAGACAATTAATGATATTTAAATAATCCCCTTCACTAACAAGATGAGAGATTCCCGTATCTTTAGCCAATTGTACACCCAAGAGGGTTGATCTAACTTCAACCATATGGTCAGTTTAGAAACATATATTTCCAACAAAGTATGGTATCAAAATACCTCTATTGTCCCTTGTAATACTTCCTCCTCCTTCCTTCATTGGGTTTACTTTAGAGGTCCCATAAAAGTTTAACTTTAGCCATCCCAGTGAGGGAATTTACCACTTAACCATCCTTCTTTCCTCTTTCTTAGGATCCATCTAATTTCTTCCCTCATTATAAAGGTTCTAATTTACCATTATCTTAAGCTAACCTTATTAATATTATCTTTGTTATTGAATTTAATTGATGCAAAGTTTCTGATCAAAGAATCTACTTTTTTGAAAGCCACATACATGTTGTTTCTTTTTTTGTCATTATTTATATTATTCTTGTTATAAATATTTTAAGATGAGAAATAAAGAGTTTTTTTTTATAATTCACTATATACTAAATAAAATTAAAATATATTTTTATTTTAAAATGTTATTTCATTATTAATATATGAAAATGTGTGTATCTAATCCACACTTGTTTTAGAGTACACTATAAATATTTATTACAAACAAATTTATGTAATAGTTTTAAATCTTTATGAAAATTAAATAAAGTTTATAAAATTATGTAGTTAATTATATATAAAATAAAAGTGTGTATCCATAATTTGTTGTGTCATAGTGAGTTTGGGAAAATGTAAGGCTTCCAATTATATGTTATTATCTAGTTGTTATCTTTTTTTAATTATAACCTTTTTATAAAATTTAATGTTTTGAAATAAATGCTTTCAATACAAGGCACATGAAACTAAATCACATCCTGTAATTATGTGTCAAGAGTTATTTTTTAATTATTTGCATTTGAATCATATATAAAAATGCTTCAAGAGTAATGACATAAAACAAGTGTCCATTGATTTGTATGCAATACTATTTATTTTTTATGTTTTATGTTTTTAAGTCTTTGGAAGCATTCATATCAAATTTTTGATCATGAATTATATATTATTTTTATTTCCAATCCCATCTATAACATCACAGGATTTTTTTCACTGACTATTCAAAAATTGATTTCCCTTCGTTATTTATATCCCTTTAATGGGAATAAGTGCCCACTTATTTTTTGTCTAGTGTCTTCCATGTGTGTTTAAATTTATTGTTGAATCCAATGTTTATTGTTTGATTCAATTTTTTTTAAGTATGTGGAAGGAATCATTTATAATTAACACCAATAAATTCTATTTATTTTCATTAATTAATTCCTATAAAGTATCATGAGAATTTTAGTGAGCTAAATTATTCATAAAAAATTCTATCCATTGCTTATTTATGTATATGCAAAACCTGTTGGGATTAGTTTTCACATTGGATTAGTAATTGGTTTAGTATTTACCATAAATTAAATAGTACTTATGGTTATGTAAGTTAGTAAATAATATATTATTCTTATGTAACAATAATCTATTTGTTAATAAGTTATACCTGTGAGTCCATTAATAGGTGAATTGTTATTAGTCCTAACTATTATTTAGGAAGTTGTTTTACATATTATTTTAGCTATATAATAGCCATTGTATTTATGAATGAATTCATTTATAATATATAGTAAAAATAATATATGTGTAATTAAAAATCTCTATGCAGTGCATATTTGTGTTCGGCTCCTCCAATTCGTAATAGTGGTATTAAAACGGGATGAGCTTGTGAGAATTTGTGAGTGGTAGCCATTATTTTATCTTGCCCTTGGTAATGTAATATTTTTATTTCAAGTACATTTGTATACCATTTTTTTATCTTTAAAGTATGTCTTTTACTAGTTTTGTATTTGTTTGGGTTTTGTACTATATAGATTTGTCAATGTGCACCTATTGAGGATTTGTTAGTATACATGATGACCCTGAGAAGGTTTGGTGTCTATATATCAATAAAAATACAAAAAATCCACTATAATTTCATCTAATTTCCATTTAATATCCACATACACAATCAAACCTTCCATTATTTCTATCATCTCTACCATCCACCTAGGTGTATTACACAACAAGTCAAATATATCTCATATCTTCTATATTTAGGTTATTTGTATGTATAACTATAATAGATCATGCCCTTGGTCTTCATTACCTTTCCACCTCTACTAAATTGTTGATGTTATCGACCTTATAGCTAACAAAACCATTGGAAAGGCATTCAGGAAGATCTTTTCTTGATCTCTTAATTTATTTAGATAGATCTGCATTACTAACAAGCCTACACCCATGTGTCTTTTATGAAAATAAATAGTATATGCACCACTCCTAACATTTATAAAATTCAATCTCAAACCACCACCTTCAAAATTACTTAGATTCAAAATGGATCCTACCATGGCACAAATCAAGATCAACCACTCCTCCACTCCATTCTACCAAACTCAAAATAAGTAGTATTATTTGGAATATTTATTATTTTTATAAGTTTTTAATGGAATATATCATATTACTTTCTATATTCATATAGCCTTCTATGACATGCATTTACTTAATAGTCGGTCATAAATCATAGTCATTATTTTATGCCTAACCATGTTCAAGTCTATATTTTTAAAGTTGGTCAAAAATTTCAATAGGGTCACTTTTATATGAGTCATTTATTTTCAAAGTCTATAAATTCAAATAGTCTATTCATATGGTTAGTCTTATAAGGTAGTAGTTTTTTAAAGTCCCATTATGCCTAGTGTTAAAGTCTTGTCAAGTCTTTAGTTTGAGTCTATTATTATTAAAGTGGTCGATATGGCCTTTTGGTATTATAAATAGCCTTTTCTATGTGTTGTGAAAAATCAAAACTAAAAAAAAAAGAGTATTTTGATATTTTAATGTTTTGTATTTTGACCAAAATCTGAAGTGTCTATTTTTTGGTCAATTTTGTCATCATATGTCAAAAAATCCGATTTGTAAAAATAAAAAAAATTGTCATATAGATGCATTTTTGCTTGTACACAATGCCAACATTGTGGGGGGGTTTTCCCTTGGAAAAATCATGAATCTGAGCTACATCAACATATCATCTAAGTAAAGAGCTTTGCCTGCTAGAGGATGGAGGATACACAGAGGATGGAAGTCTTTCGATGATCTCTCATCAGTCACCAACAACAAGACCATACCAATGATGTGGTGACATTCTATCGTGTGTTATTTTTTAGTTGTGTGTATTTCAATTTTTTCTATGTGGTGTGGTAGTTACATTTATTTTTCAACATGTGTGAAAAATAAGAATAGTTTCACCTATTCACTTATGAATAATATTCCCCTGTAACCTTTTTATATTTACATTGGAGAATATTGATCTAAAAAGCATTATGACAATCATGATGAAAGGTTAATGGTAAACCTATGAAAATCATATTATAATGTTAGTGGTAAACCTTTAAAAACCATTCTTTAAGGTTAGTGGTGAACCTGACAAAACCATTCTGTAAGGTTAGTGCTGAACCTGAGAAAATGATTCTGTAAGGTTATCGGTGAACTTGTGAAAACCATTTTGGAAGGTTATTGGTGAACCTAGAAAACCAATTGTAGATGAGTTTGAAGGAAGAGATGTCCGATGGAACATGTATGTAGATAATATCATGAGCACATAGAGGTGGAGCACACTACAATTAGAAAATGAGATATATTGTACCATGTAAAAATTGAGGGGGAATGTTGGGATTAGTTTTCACATTATGTGAAAATAGGTATTTATGGAGTGCTAAATAGTAATTTGTTGAGTATTTATCATAGTTTAAATAGTAAAATGGTTATGTAAGTTAGTAAATAATATATTATTGTTATGTAATAGTAATATATTTATTAATTTGTTATACCTATGAGTCCATTAATGGGTGAATTGTTATTAGTCCTTCTATTATTTAGGAAGTTATTTTACCTATTATTTTGTCTATATAATATCCATTATATTTTTGAATGAATTAATTCATTATATATAGCAAAAAGAATATATTTGTGTAATTTAAAAAAAATTTGCACTACATATTTGTGTTTATCTCCTCCAATTCTTAAAAGAACTAAAGAATATGTGTAATTAAATTACACGCATTTTAGGGTTGCATACATATATATAATATGTTTTAGTTTGAATTCAGAATTAGGGCATATGTAGTTTTATTATCTTAAATTTAGTTGAGAATTAGTAGATGCCAATTCTAGATGAAGATACCCTTTTATTTTAATTAGAGGCTAATTTTGTTAATTTTTAATAAATGGAAGTAATTGTTTAGAATTGTCACATACTTATTTAATTTTATTTTTCATTATTTAACTTCTAAAAAGTTCTATTGGAATTTTTGTTTTTTAACTATAAAAATTATTATAATTTTTTCATTTATAGATCTCATTTGGGACCTAATAAATATGCCTATTTTTGCCTGCATAAGTTAGCTTAAGTATACTAGGTGGATATTTCACACTAAACTTCACCAACATGGACCTTATACTCCTAGCTCAAATTATGATTAAAATATAATTGTTTTAGGCTACTTTTAATGGGGAAAAAGATAAATAAGTGTTGTAAATGAAATGTGTAGAATACTAACCTTAAAAATGAATCAAAATATCACATAAATTAGAAGATGAATACACTATGTAACATGGAGAAACTTAGAGTGGGAAAAATTCTAGTGGGTGAAGTAATATCACCCCCCTTAAACTATTTAATTAAAAAATTTACAAGCTATTTCTATACATGGCTTTCATGGACATATATTTTACTCCTACATTATCTAGAGCTTGCACATGCAACTAATTTGCACATCTTAGAAAATTTAAAATGAATGAAAACCATTGAAAAAATCATTAATAACTAGGAAACAATGAGATATCATGAACAAGGACTCAAAACTCTAATTACATTCAACAAAGGTTTTAAATATGCATTCTCACCTTGGAATCAATAAAATATCTCAAATAAACTACCATAAATAAGTGTAAATGTTTGAAACCATTCCCATTCCCATATTTTTTATGGTAGAGAAATTGTTTTAGCATGCAGATCAATTTTTGCAAAACCATTAGTATGGTTTTATAACTATCATGGTGGTTGTGCAATCTTCACCAGAAAAAATATGTAGTTACACAACTATTGGGTGGCTACACAACTACCACCTATGAAAACCAAAAGTTTGATCATCTATGACAAATCTATTAAATTCAAGAGATGAAAAATTTTAACTTCTCCATTATAAGGATGTTTGGATCATATTAATACTAATTCTTCCATTGAAACTTGTTTAAATTGGTGTTTAAACATCAAGTGTCTTACAAACATGAATTACATAAATTAGGTCTAGTGGAAACATCTAGCAGTAATAGATAGTATATTAGATCCCTATTTTTTATCACACCTCCAAAATTTGAATCTTTTGAGTCCTAAAAATATTTATGAACTCTATAAGTGAGGAAATATCTTCCCCACATCTTCTCTAAAATACCATTTGGACTTTATAGGTACCAAAACCTTTAAGTCAACTAACCAATACTCTTAAAATCTGCTTCTTATTGTCCTCTCTTTATGTAACACAACATCCTCCTATAATATAATGAATATCATAAGTGAGGTATTAAATTGAAGGTATAAATAACCTTTCATATTCATTATCTAACAACTAAAGCTCTAATATATTTAATTTCTCAATATTGACAGTTGGATAAATATTCATATGAGGCAAAGCAAGTCTAAATACATTTTTTCCACTTATTCTATAATTTAAAACAAATTGTATATAAGAGGTTTAATCTTCTTAGGTTTAACATGGAGTCTATCTATACTAATTTACAACCATAAATTATCTCCAACATGGAAACTATGCTCATTCCTATGTTGGTCATGATTATTTTTACATAGATCATGACTCCTTCAACCTCTCTAGCACTTGAAGGTGAATTTAATAAATATACTTAATGTAATTTTGAGATTTGTGGAAATATTGATCAATTTTACCATTTATTTTATATGGATATATCTAAACAACATCAAATGCACATGAAGGTAATTAACCAAAATAAGTTTCAATTTTTTTTTAGTAGAAGAAATCACTACCCTATTATAATAATATTGAATATACACCAATTTTTCATCCCAAGACTTATTATTCTTCCTATTATACCCTATCAATATAAATACTAATGTTATTTTCACAACTTTTGTCTATCCATTACTTTGTTAGTGAAAAATGGTAGACTATTTTAGGTTGGTATCCATGTTATCCCACAATGTGTCTAAAAACTTACCAACAAATATTGAGTCTCAATATGAAATAATATAAATAAGAAAAACAAAATGAACCCACACATTAGAAAAAATAACTCAATTATATTACTATAATTAAGGGTTTTCTTAAAAGGAATACGAATACACATTTTAATAAATTGTTGAGGTCAACATACCCCCATTTTTGAAAAATGAGGACCCTTGTTCAAATTCTACAAATTTGTGCTTTAAATTGAACATCCCACTTAACCAAAGTGAATTAATTTAATGTCATGGTTCTCATCATGTTTAATTTAGCATGTTAACATATAATCTTGATTTTAAGATCATCCACACCATTGGCCTAATTGGCATGTTTTCAGATGGTTCTTGTTTTACTTCATCTAGTGTTGCTAACAGTTACTTCATGTATTTCCAAGTTCTAGGTTTAATAGAGTTACATTTGAGTGAACAATGTTTAGGGTTTTATACATTAATGCTAATTAAACCCTTTTATTTAATTAAACATTGATATGATTCATTGAATCCTTATTTTAATATCCAAAAAACCTTAATCTAATATGTTTTATCCTAGGTCCTTTTGAAATATACTCAAATTTATGTGGGAGCACTTTATTACATTTCAAACTTAGTTTAAATTTTATCCTAAAGTTTTAATCATGTTTATTAACATGACTAAAACCTTAGTCTAAAATTTTATCCTAAGTCTCTTTATATTACCCAAGCCCTTAGTTTATTTTCATTGCCCATACGAATGAATTACCATAAGGATGCCAAGTGGTAATATACTAGGAGATCGTATCAAAGATAAATGATCCACATGTAATATATAAAGTCAAAAATTCAAGGATGTTGAGAAGGGATGCAAAAAAGACAAGTGTCATAATTTTGACTAGTGATCAAGTGGATCAATGGTCTACATTCGAGCTTATATATAAATAAATGAATCAGTGATTAGTGCTCAATCATACTTACAATAGATCAATGGTATGAATGAAGGTGGAATTTTCAAAGGGCCCAAACCAAACATGGTAGTGACACATGTCATAACCATGATGAATTAAATAGAGACCAATGAATAGTATTCAAGCTTTTGGATCAAGATCAATGGTACAAAGTAGGTTAATAAGTCAAAAACCTAGATTTAATGAGAATCTTCCATGTGGCATAAAGATATTAAGCGATGGAGTGTGTTTATAATGTACACAAAGAGCCTAAAAAGATGAAAAGTGGCAAACTCTTAGGAACTCAAGTGGAAGATAAATGGCTCATGATAGAGTCAAGGATAGGAGGACTTTTAAGAAATAAATGGTACAAATTGATCAATATTAAAGATTGTATGAGGTATTGACACATGTCTAAAAGTGACAAATAATCATATTTTAAATAAATGAACAACATGATATGGAAATACCACATAATCAAGACACGTAAAATTAGAGATCTTGTGGAACCCAACACATGAAAGGTATATAATGTGTAATCCAAATGAAATCTAAGTCATATAAGCTCATTGTCTGAACTAGCTTGCCACCATTAAAACCTTGTGTGAACCTCCAAAATCCTTAAGGTGTATGGATTTCCATAATTATCTCTAAAATCATTATAATCAAACTAAAATAGTTTGATTATAATCCCCAATTAGATAATTTAGTCAAGATCATAGCAATGATGACTCATAATCATGTTTCAAAGCAAGATGTGGAGCTATATTTGACATCAAACATTAGAAGGTCATGTGTTCAAGGACACAAAGTTTGTAGCTATTGCTCTAAACACAAGGAATAACAATTATTATAAATTATTTTGGACACTTAAAAACCAACTAATGATCACCAAGGAGGAAGAAAATATTCTCTTTGTAAAAAGGATCTATGATGACATTATAGCAATATAGATGACTGGACTTCACTATGTAGCTGTGAAACTAGAGGTACTTCGTTGTATTAATGTTTTAGGAAAAATTTTCAATGAAACTAAGATAGACAAGGGTATGATTATGAATGAACATAATCATAGGAAAGTGGCTTATTTTTTTGCTATTATATTTGAGTCTTATTACAAAATTCCCAAGCCCCAAATTGACCTAACCTCTATCAATTCTTGGGCTAAAGAACATAATTTTATGGACACCCTAGCTATATGGTTATAATTTAGGAACCATGTCTCTTTAAAACTTAATAAGAACATCTCTATCAATCAGTTTAGACCTAGAATTAGGATGATAATGAAAATGTTGAACAAATTGTGTGGGTGCATAACCATATCATATGTGGATCCAATCTGGGTGCCCATGGTCTAATTTATTATTGAAAGGGTAATTGTCCCTCTGTTAGGTGAAATAATTAGTATTTCCCTAAGTAGACAAATATATGCAATTAGGCATTAGAAGAAGAGTTATTTTTTCATGATTTATTATCTCCTAGATGCCTTATGTGTAATAATAAAGATCCCCAATCAGAGAGAATGGTCTCCAAATGTAACCTACACTATTTCTCAATATTATTCCAAGTTACACATCTTCAAGTATAGAGATCACATTTAATTTATTTGTGATTGTGTCTACCCTACACTGAGTGAGGCCATAACAAGAATTCCCATGGAGAGAGTGAGCCCTATAATCAATAAGTCTATTAAATCTATGGGAGATATATGGTTGTACCTAGATTATACTATCATAAGGATTAAGGGAAATCAAAATTATCCTCTCAAGTTACCAATCCATGTTCTTGATAAGTTAGTTGAATAAGAGGTGGCCTACCATTTATTCCATGGTGTAGATGGCCTTTGAAGAAACAAGAGAAAGGGACTCTTGCATAGCTTCCTAATGACAATTGACAAGACTACATTCAAATAGTGGGATCAAATTGAGGTAGTATCAAAGCATAGATCATATTTTAATCTACAGATAGATGAACTTAGATAATGAGACCCTTATGGAAGGGTTAAATGTCATTTGAAAATCAAAGGGATTATGAATGTACCCTATGATCATGAGATTGGTGACTTTGATCATATATTCACCAAGGCGTCTACTTACTTTCAAGTCACTAGAAGAAAGAAAGAATATAACCTGAGACCTAAGTTTAGACTATACAAAAATCAAAAGGTGGATGATAGGTGGTATTTGGGACCCAAACAATACTATTTAGTAGGTGGTGAATCTTCTAAGCTTCCATTAGCTAAAACACAACTAGAACATAGGCTAGATGAAATCCCCTCAAGTTCATCAGCTCTTGAATCATCCAAGATAACAGAGCATGATATACCTTTAGAGGAGGTTCATATGATAACCCTTAATCCTAATGAGATTGTTGAGGATGCATTGAAGATGTTATCTAGGGATTATGAGTTAGATTCAAATGAAGAAAGAAAGGTTTAGGAAACCAAGGATAAATTAAAATAAAAAGTGTTGGACTTGGTTCCTTTTGACACTCCAAAGAGAAAAGTTAAGACATCTATTATCTCAAAGACAAAGAGACATAAAGTGACTATCACTAATTTAAGTGAAGTTAATATATTTAGTGAAGAGAACATATTGTATGGTCCACCCATTTTTGAGTGGTTCTTATATAAACCTATATTAGAGAAGTTGCCTACATACCATCCATGGGTTATGGTGAAAGCCACTAATATCTCTATGGATCAAGAAATGAAACCATGGATAGTTGCTTTATAGGAAGATGAGACAAGACAATTGGTTATTCCAAGTCATTTTGTAAACCGATCATAAATAGAGGTCCCAATCCCACATGTGACCCAATCTTTAGTTGGAGTCAAGTTTGATCCATAGACTACTAGCTTGTAAAGAGTGATAGAGAAAAAGGTCATGGCAGGAGGTGAAGAAATTATGTATCAATAGGTGGAGCCATTGACTAATTTGACTTAAAAGCAAGGACAAAGGCCTGGTGAGGATCCTATTTTTGAGGAAGATGTTCTTGAATTAGCTCAAGCACAAATATAATAGTTACAAGCTACTATCAAAGGGATAAAATAAAAAAAAGGAATAACTTACATGAACAGTTTATTCTACTATTTTATGGGATATGATCAATGAGTTTGAGATAACCATGCATGACATATTTATCTCCTTGAAATACATAAATTCCAAGTAGGATATAGTTAACAAATAGGGTACTTTGGCTTCAAGCTAAGTTAGTCAATGGTAGGCTTCAAGAAACAAGACAAAGGAATTGATTAATGTTTTAAAAAAGGATCAAATTATTAAATTGAAAATAGTCAACTTGGCATACTTAAATATGGCTATGTCTATATTAATAAAGAAGATCAAATCTTTAAACAAATGGTCCAAGGAAATGGGATATCTTTCTAGTGATCTCAAGCAATTAGAAAACATGATAATACATTTATTGGGGAGCCTAATAAAAGATCCAACTACCATTAGTCCCATTAGATTGATCATATATGAGGATTTAAATAATAATAAAACTTAGTTCATGTAATAAGTGAAGGACCAAAGATAAGGCAAAACATGGGTAGAAAACAAAAGGATCTTAGATATGATCCTATCTACAGAAGAGAAGATAGGAGATGTAAGAAGCATCAAGGAAGATTTAGATAGGGCTGAAAAGGACCTCAAAGGTCTAGAAGATCAAGAAAAGGAACATTTCATGGAGCCCATCATCAACCTTAGGATGATTGATGATCAACATAATGAAGCAATGAAGATCCTACAACATAGACAAAGGACTACAACATCAAGTGCTTCTTAGAGTCAAATTTGTTGATCTTAGAATATTGTTTTATAACTAAACATGTATATCATTTTGAAAAGGGAATATTATTTTTGTAAAATCATGTTAATTTTGTAAATTGAATTGCTTATAGGTCAGTCCATTTATAAAGTGTCTAGTTCTATAAGGTTGTAAAAGGATAGTTGTCCATGACACTTGTTCAATTATCATTTGACATGATTGAGCGACATACCTCCCTTGTCTTATATAAAAGGGGTATTGTAATTTATAAAGGAGGAGGGGCTTTTTTTGAAAAAACTATTATGTAAATTTATAGAAAATTAATGTAATCAAGAAAATTTTTAAACAATTATCTTGTCTTTGTTTGTGTATATTGTTATTATGGATGTTTCCTCAATTAAATAGTCTAATTTTCAGATTTGAATTATTTTCATGGATTATAGATGTGCATATTTGAATGCATAATTCTTAATTTGTGATTATGATAGATTGATTGAAAGAGCTTAGATTATGTTAATTTTCCTTTCTCTCTTGTAGATGTGATTATGCAATTTGCTTGTAGAAGTAAATCTTTAAATTGAATCTGGTTTCTTTTTTGCATTGTTTCAACTATCCTTAGATGTTTGCTTGATATGTGATAGGATTTGTGAATTAGATATGTCATGTCATACATTGGTTTGAGTGCATGTTTGGATGAAATTTAATTTTTGTCATAATGTCTAAATTGAAGATCAGTAACATCTTTTTTCTCTTCCCTACCTTTCATTTTGCTCACTTTTTTATCAAGTCACTATAGTTTATCTTCCATTATAAATATGCATGATAGCTTAGACTTTATAATTTAGTTTTTGATCATAATTAACTCTACTTAGTTTATATTAATTTAATTTTTCACAAGTAATCTTAAGACCAAGGTTACTCCCAATAACCAACTATTTTATCATTTTTGTGAAACAATTCATTACTTTGTTGTTATTCCACCAAAGATCTCAAGAAGATCATAACCTAAAACTCATGAAATGGATTTTTTGAATCCAAAAATGAAAAGTGTTTCTTAAACACTTTGTAAACCCTTGTGATACACTTTCAAGCATCAACATAAACTAGTCTAGAACCATAAATATATAGTCATGTTCCTTCCTTGACATATGTAACCTACCTAAAAAAATTATGGAAATACTCTCCCATGGTCTATAAGGAAATGGTAATGGAATATACAATCCCAAGTTCCTATTACTATGATTATTTATAATACATAAAACACATCCCAATATGAACTAACCAACATCAAACTACATATTAGGATAATAAACATAAATCTATAAATGTGTAATAGTATTTGTAACACCAAAATATCCTACAAATTTTGAAGTATGTGTTTCCCTCATTATTTTTAATCTTTCCTCCTTAGGCACACAAAGCTTATCCAAGTTATATAGAAACCCATATTTGAAGTATCGATCCCACTTTGCCTAGAATATTACACCTTAGAACATATTTTATTAAAGAAATGACTTTTCAAAGTCTACATCAAGATCATATCCTTTTACATAAGACTCACACATAAAAGGCTCAAGAATAATTATGGTGCCCATGGATAAAGGAAAAGGAGGTATAAATAACATATCAAGTAGTTTTTTAGTCACACCTTTCTTATATTTTATAATCAAATGAATTTCTTAAAAAAAGTCCATCTACTTATAATGTTTAACTTGCTGAAGTTTGGTTTATGTTTGTAAAATTTGAGAGGTTGGTTATCTATGTGGATAATAGTTTCCTTACCCATAAGATAGTGTTTCCATTTATTAACCAATTAAGAAAGAGAATAAATTTTCTTATCATATGTAAAATAATTTATAATGTTACCATAAGTAAATCTAAATGGTAACATTTAGGGTTACCTCCTTGTAATAGGGTAACCTCCATAACATAGTTACTAGCATCTATTTTCACCTTAAATGGTAGCTGAAAATTAGGCAAAATTAATACCAAATCATGGATAATATTATGTTTGAGAATATGAAATGGATCTTTTTGCTTCTTAACATAAATAAGATTAGTAGTGTTTTCTATAACATGTAAAGGTATGGTTATATAATATGAATTCTTGATGAACTTCCTCAATTATTGAACTATAATAATGAAGCTCTTTATTTTGGCCATATTAGATGGTGATAGAGAATTCATGGGGGGCTCTATCTTCACTACATCAATCCTGAATTCCCCATATCAAACCAAGTGCCCCAAAAATAAAAGTGATTGTTGAGAAAACTCACATTTATTCTTGTTCAACATGCATTCAAAAATTAGCTTCCAAATTTTAGAGGTTACTTTATAGTGTTTGCATTATGTTTTTGAGTGATTCTTAAAGAGATCCCATATTTTCACAAATAATGTTTTTATAGATATTTTTCATTAAAATTACGTCGACTCATTCAAAATCAGAACTATTAATTTTTGAATCACATATAAAATCATATAAATTGTATTTTTCTTGTCTTATAATTATCTGAGTATTAGTAATTGCTGATAGTAAGATATTTTAATGTGTATTCCTAATGTTTGTGAAAGACTTTTTAGGAGATGCCCTATTTTCAAATAAAGTATTTCCATTTTGGTTACATTATAATTGATATTTTTTTGTGATCAAATCTAGAATAACATTACTTCAAGAGAATTACAGAAAAACTAGCACCCACTTATTTTTATGTAGATACCATTTATTGTTGGACTTGTCTGATTTTATTTTATTTTATAAGTGTATAAAAGGGTTGATTTATAATTATCACCCATAAATTATAATAATTTGAATCCTCACGACACTTTTGGTGAGCTAAACTATCTAGAAAAATTCATTTCCATTATTGATTTATGTATATGGGGAACTAAAAATATGTGATTCATTTGCACTTGTTTTAGGTTTATATACATATCTACAATACATTTCAGTTCTCATTAAGAATTAGTGCATATGTACTCTTATTGTCTTGTAAATAAATTATTACTTTTTA
Organism: Torreya grandis; assembly: GCA_037957365.1. Classification (NCBI taxonomy): domain Eukaryota; kingdom Viridiplantae; phylum Streptophyta; class Pinopsida; order Cupressales; family Taxaceae; genus Torreya; species Torreya grandis. The sequence continues at coordinate 2,794,766 of JARHVA010001513.1, forward strand.
TTTTGTCCATAGTTTTTATGAAATCCATTTAAATAGCTCAATTTTTTTGAACAATTGGTTTCTATATGGTTCAAACAAATTTTGAAATTGATTTGAATTGAAAGGATAATCATTGTGAGTAAAATTCACTTATCTTAAAATGATTAGAGAATCAGTAACCACTAATTCTAGGTTATTTTATAATGTCTACATTGTGTTTCTAAAATCATTTTCAAGACATCCATTATTTATGAACATTACATTCCATTCAATCCACTTAAAACTTTGAAGATTGTAAACATATTTATATATGCAAATACATACATACATACACATATATGCATGTGTATACAAGAGTGGATATAGTAGCACCTAGATACACCTATGTATGTCTTAAGATACATACAAAATATTTATGACAACATATTACATTAATATTCCCTTCCATTTCAAACTCAACATCAAATTCAGTTGAATTATAAGACTTAGATTTTTTTTGCGTGTAAACACTATGTGTTTACTAAAGATAAACATAGAATTTAAATCACAATTCAAACCCACGACTTTCCATTTATTAGTTTAGGTAATTACCAACTCATTTTCATGTTAATAGGTGAAAATAATTTATGCAAATTATATTTATTTGAATAAAAATATATTATTGACTTATTAACTACCCTGAATGTATGAATCTATGGGGGTTCTCACATACATAGGTGCATGTAAGTGCTAATTCAGCTACCAATATCTATACCAATAATTTTTTTAGATATTTAAACTCTAATTAACATTGTTTTATCTATAATAGTGTAAAATATATGAGGACATAAAATTAAAACCCTACCTAATTTCTTAAATCCTTACGATTCTTATCTTGGTCAATGAACTTCTAGTAACTAGTATACAAAATGAGAAACCTGTAACTAATTTTTACTAATATAGGGTGGGAGAGGAAAATATGAATAGGATAATATTATTTTAATACTTAATTCATTATCCAAAATATCATAAAAATTCCCTACAATAATTATAATAATCTTTTTTTTTCCATTCCTTCATGAATTGTTACTTGTGTTATCCCTCTCCTTTCATATGCTTTTTTTTTCTTCATTCATTTGTTTCATTAAATATATATCATACCTCGACCTTGATTTTGATTTACAATTTTTATTAAAAATATCCTTTTTTTTTTCAATTATATATAAGATAATTAGAGCACTTACATAAGCACTTTACACAAAAAAGAGAGACTATGCAATCAATAAACCAAAATATACGGCATATATTTCACTTTGTAGCATGCTTCATGGTGAAAAAAAATAAGAGAACACCATAATTAATAATTAATATATAACTTATTCATATATCAAAAAATTAATCTATCACCTAATTAGTATCTAATATTCAAACATGGTTTAGGAATTTAAAATTTGATAAAATGTTTTAACACAACTCAAGGAATATTTTGAACAAAATTAACTTGATAAGTTGTGTTTTAAATTAAAAAAATGTCAATACAATCAAAAACATCAAAATAATTTTATAATGGTTTATTAAAAAATATTTTAAATTGAGATACATCATTAGGTAGGGGGTTGCAATTCTTATTTTTAATGAGTTGATCACCCTGTGTGAAGAAAATGACACATAAGAAGTTTTAGAAATTAACACCCAAAGGAAAAGTTTTAAAATTAAAATAAAAAATAACATTAACAACATTAAATGGTATATATATTTTTTGAAAATTAGGAACTAATAATGTGAGAATAAACTAATAAATAATACTAAACCAAAATACAAGGTGAAATTTCAACCCCTATAATGCATTTTCATAATAATGAAAACATAGGAGAAGACCTAAAAAATAAATAAAACATTACCATAATATTTAACCCTAATTTGGATTAAGGAGTCCTACTTGGGTATAAAGGGTTAAGAATATAGAAATGACAGGGCATAAGGGTGAATATTAGATCTATAACAAGCCAATTTATGTGCTAAAATCAGAGGTACCATATACTAAATTTATAAAAATGAGATAGGTTATTAACAGAAAGGACAAATATGATAGATATATAAATGACATAAAATATAGTAATTATCTAATTTTGATGCTAATGTAGGTCTAGATCTAGTATAGGTAGAAAATAAATAAGAAGATAGTTATGGATCAATAGTTAGGTTATAAGTTTGGTGCCTTTAGCTCTCTAGACACTTACATTAACTTGGGATGGTTTCATTGATGCTAGTGTCTTATATGGAATATATAATCAAATAGGATATGATCACTTTAATTTTTATAGATTTTTCTTTGCCTTCACTCTGGTGCATTTAGATCTAGGTTATGGACTATCACTCTTGGTGAAATAACAAAACTGTATCTTTCCATCTTGAATATGATCTTGCGGGAAAATGGGTTAGTGAGAACACAATGTTGAACTAACCCACAATGACCCAAATATAAAAGGGTGATACCTACATAGCCAATACTCCATAAGAGGGCCTCATACTCATGTAGTTCTCACTTATGTGTTGGATTATGTATGAATCATGAAATGTGTGTAAAGTAAGTACAATAGGTACCTAACATGTAACTTAGAAGATAGGACCTTATGACCAGTCTTTTATTACTTTAGACTTGTAGCTAGGTTTTTCCTTTGACTGATATCATAATAGGGTAGAATAGCAAAGCTTTCGGTAACTTGAGTGTTATTTTGGTTTGATTTTTAGGTGTGTAATGAATGAGGGTTGATATTATATTTATACCAATCCTATCATGAGATATCTCACATTAAATCACTTAAGTTGACGATTTTGATACATTTCATTTGTAAATTAGATGACCTTAGGGTACTAGACACTTACATCGAGTCAGGATAGTAATGTTGATGTTACTATTTATCCTAGACATTAGTGTCCAAGGAGAAGGATAATAAGCACATGCTCAAAACTTGTAGAAGTCTAATACAAGTATATTTTAAGAATTTTAGGGCAATATGGGATGTCTATGTCATCAATATAAGACTTGGTAAAACTAAGATATAGGCCAAGAGGCACAACATAGAGTATATACAAGGTTTGTAGAAATAAGGCATGTGTATAACTAAGAGGGAAAAATAGGGTATAAATTTTCCAAGTGTACAAGACTAAGGTGATACATAATCACAAAATATCATCTATATTTCACAACCTTTAATATAGTAATAAAATTACTAGTTTAAATGAAAGGAATAAGTACCTAGGTGTGTATGTACACCTTATCTTTGCTTGAATTGAATTTGAGTGCTTTGATGGAGTTGAATTTAAATGATTTATTGGTGACTGACCTAAAACCAAGATCATGTTATAGTGTATAATCAATACATATAATCTAGATCAAAATTGCTTGAAATATATTGAAATTGAAAAAATAAGGTTTAAGAGTACACCTATATGTCAATGTAATTGCCTTGCCTATTAACAAGTTGTTTTTAAATATTATGTATAATTTTAAGGCTATAAAACTAATATTAGGATAAATATATATAATCATTTAAAGTTCATATATCCAAGGAGATAGATAGAGAGAGATATTGGAAGGCACGTGCCCCCAACTTTAGAGAAAAGTGAGTTTCCATCTGGTAGTTGAGATTAGGTCAATTATGCAACCCAATGATTCTTATAACATAATGAGTTTAGATGAAATACAAAATAAAAACTTGGAAATTTTGAGTGGTTTAATCACCCCAACCATACCAAAATGTGAACCACATACTGCAATAAATTGAGTAGCTAGCATTTGTAAGAGTCTATGGGGTATTAGTGTGTGCAATAGTTTTGGAATCAGAGACTAATTTGACTTTTGTAATATTAGGCACATATTGCATAACATATCACCTTAGATATGTCTCATGATAAAACTATGTGTAATAATGGTACATTGTATATAATTCTACCATAAATGTGTATCAAAATCATATAACTATGTTCTTTAGCCAATTTAGAAAACTATGTAAGTGTGGAAGAAATGTTTCCAAATCATGCCCCCACTATATACGTAGAAATATAAAACTGATATAAGTGCCAATGTGGATTACATGTTTCCAAAACATGACCCTAATGAAAATTAGATATGTAGAATACTGAGTAGATGTGGTTAACACGCTTTAAAAGCATGCCCCCAAAAATCTATGAATTATAAGTACCATACTACATGAATGTTGAGAACATGTTTCCCAAGTATGTCCACACTAAATCTGAAACTATGAATGTGTAGAATACATTTTCATATGACATGCCCCCACTTAATCTAAAATGTGGTAAAAATTGAATAAATTTTGAGAACCTGCTTCCAAAGCACACCTCCACTATAATCTAGAAACTATGAATGTGTGGAAACCATGTCCATATGGCATGCCCCCATTGAATCTAAAAACTAGTGTAAAGTATGGATAACATGCTTCCAAATTATTTCCCCACTAATATGTTCCCCCTTTGAGGTTAGTGAAAAATAGTACCTAGAGTTTATCTTACCTCAAAAGGGTAAGATAACTATAAATCTATGAATGTAACCATGTAGCATATAGAAGGAACATGTCTAGGTAAATGTATCATTCAAGTGTATATAACCAATATTATCACATGTAGGCCTAATATTAATGATAAATATAATGGTAACATCTATATATTAATAGTATAATCTCAACAAGCAAACAAGCACACACACAAAAACACTCAAAAGTAAGTCAAAAAGCAATAGTCCAAAGAAACCACAAATAAGGGGCATGTTCAAATTCTATAAAATTAAATGGACATGACTTAGTAAAATGTATAAAATCAATGAATGACATATTAAAATGTCCATTTGATGATAAATGACATATTCAAATGCTCAAAAATGCAATACAATTACAAGGCAAAACATTTAAGGAAGTGTGTAAAGGAAAATAATAAGCAACCAACATAAACATGTCATAATGGCCCATGGATCAAATGTGTTAGTAAAAAATTTCAATTAAATAACATATTAAGTACCCTATGTAATGTATAATCATGGATAACATGCATGTGTAAATACATATGTAAGATCAAACATGATAGTGTAGAGTGATCATTGAATCATATAACCTATGTGTATCAAGATTGTATAAGATGGATGCCCCCAATGTCCTAGTTATGTGAGTAGAGGTAAATTCCAACACACATAAGTGATTCATGTATGTATGCATGTCTATGTATGTATATGTAGGAGTAAATTATATGTTAGTCCGTAACATAAAACTAACACATAGATGCCAAGGATCCAATAAAACATGTAGGTGCCAAAAATGTTTTTGTATTTTTTTATTTTTTTAGTTTTTTTGAAGATGAGAAAAGATCATATTATGATGCCATATAATGGATGGTCATATATACCTCCTCCCACCATGAACTTTACAACCTCAAGTTGGATCTTTTACATTGTTTGCATCATGATTGGATATGTTGAAAAGGGACATAACATATTTCTCCTCATGTTTTGCATGTGTAGTATAAGATGTAATTATATAATTTAAAATATTTATTAATTTGACTTCATGAGGAAAAACAATTCCTTATTGATTTTGGTCATTTTTTTGTTCCATTTGGTATAACCAAAGAGTTTCAAGTGCAAATGCATATGGAGATATGGTAGTCATAACCCAAACCCATGTTTGAATTACTTTAGGACCACAATTGTTAGACCTAAATTTTGTAATATAGTTCAATTATTGTTGAGACATAAGTACAAAGATGAAAGGTCATGAGATGAGCATGGGAGACCATAGTGTGGGAGAAAATGGCATGAAATATGAAAACATGAGGGAACAACATGAAAGACCTTGGCATAGATGGGTATTGTGAAAGATAAGGAAATGAAGAATAAATAACACAAGACACAAGACTTAGAGAAACACAAGAATAGGACAAGGGTGTAGGAAGTAGAGGTGGTTACAAAATAATTCATTAAAGTATTAAATATTAATGGGAGTATTAATCTAGTAATGACTCATAAAAGAGGAGGCACATGAATTCTAATATCTAGCATAGAGAGAGCATATAGGGGATTTTGGACCTAGTTCAAGAGATAATTAATTGTAATAAATCACCATGACTTATTTCTTTGAAACAGTAGTTAGATTGTCATATTTAGTGTATTAATGATGCAACCCAAAAAAGGTTTCACTTTGTATAAATACCCCTTTATTTTTATTTAGAAGGGGTTGTTGTTGTGGTTGTTATTGTTAAATATAGATGTGTTGTTTATATTAAGAAAGAGATATAGAAAGTGTGTACTAAATGAATTACCTTTATAACCTTATAAAATTGATCAATGGAACTAATATTATGTAAATCTTGATGTTTTTAATCTATTTGATATTAATTTTGCTTTATGATAATAGAGTTTTCACACTATGTGACTACCCTATATGGATAATTATATAATGATGATTGTAATAACAATGATTAACTTTGGTAATTCAAACACCTAAAATTCATTCATCTATGTCACACGATAGAACCAATGGGAACAGATCTAGGTTTCATGCCTAAGGTGAGAGTGAAAGGTTAGTTGTATGATATGTGTTGATAATCTGGACTTTTAAGCCAAATTTCAACCCCTATAGTCCAAAAATTTCTCATAGGGCCCTTAAAGAGTACATGAGGCTTCCTAAAATGTTGTCATGATCTTCAAATGGTCTTTAAAGCCTTCTAACATTATTCAAAGTTTCACTATATGTACTATGGGTTGCTTGAAGATATCCTCATGTGATAATAAATTTTTAGTATTTGGATGATGTGTTAGGTTTTCATGTGTTATCCTTGGGTTAGTGAAATGGTTTTAAGTTCTTTTTAAAGCCTAAAAATTGGCATATACCTTATTTGATAAAGTTAAGGTATTTTAACAAGAAATAAGGTATTTGGAGAAGCTACAGTTTCTTGTTATTATTATATTTATGCCTATTTTATCCACTTCTTAAGGAGATCAATTGTTAAAAAGATTTATAACGTGTAAAAGTCATGTTTTAATCTTGACATAGTGAGTAATGATGTATCCAAGGTTATCTTCTATAACCTATTAGTCAAGACTATTTCAAGCTCTAATTGGCCTATAATGTCATCAAAATTCTCTTCAAACATGTCAAATAATTTAACCTTTCAGTTATAAATATTTTGGATAGGGTTTCACATTGAAATGAGGATATTCAAGGGTCTCATAAATATTTCAAGTCATGAAAAAGTAGTCTTATATGCAAAAAGAGGTCTATTTAGGGGTCAAATATCATTTATTTACCATAAAAAGACCCACACACTTGAAAAATGACCTTTAAAATTCCCTCCATCTGTACCAACTAGTTTGAAAACATATTTTACTCTTTATTTACCTCTTCTTTCCCACCAATATCCTTTCAAGATCCTAATCATGAAAAAATGCAAGAAAATGATGTTTTTGCAAGTGTTTTCAGACTTCTATGGACTTTCATGCATATGTCAGAGTTGATAGATGTCAAGTATCTTAAGGGGAACTAATTTTAGGAATTAGAGATGAGATTACATCATTAAAAAGTAAAAATAAGGAAAAAAATTCCACCATCTCTCCATCACTATCCTTGGTAGCCTAGTAAAGCAAGTTAGGTTTGTGAATAGTACATACATGAAAGAGAAAGTGATGAATTGAGCTCTTGGCTAGAGGAATGGGGTATCATAACCTTCCAATCCTTGGAATTGGTTTCTATTTTGATGGCCCATTATTTATGAATAGATGTTAATAACGTAGGTAGTCAAAGTGGTCTTTTGTATCTACATAGGGTCAAGTTTAGAAGGGTTTAAGTGTATTTCTTGGCTTGGTTAATGAAATTTCTCTTTGAGTGTGCCTCCCATGGGTTATCATAGTTCATACACCTTGATCTTAACCAATACTTCAAACATGTGAGCTAAAGGGAGAAAGGAATCTCCATTTTAGAATAGTTTTAGGATTGAAGGTAGTGGTTTCATGATGTCTTTGAGTTTTCAATGCATGAATCCAAATCAGAAGAAATATTTTGATTGTATTTTTTATTTCATGGAAACAATATTCAAGTATTATCTACCCTAAACACACAACTAAGTCATTAAATGATCAAGTAAATTATTTAAAGTCTTGATTCTAATGTGACTACCATGCATATTGTGAAATATTCTTTTAAATTTATAAGCATAAGTGTCACATTATTGAAGAGGATCATAGGGATATGCCATAGTAGCTAGATATCCTCATATAGTAATCAAAATTTGAGGATGAACTTCAAGTGTTCCATTTATTCACTCCTTCGCAAAGCCCATTCTTAGTGCTAGAGAGAGACATTCTCTCATTTTAACGGGGCATTGAATCATAGAGGAGTCATAAGGATCAATGAGAATGAATTGGATTTTCAAGGAGTAGAGTTAAGAAGGTCATGCCACTCAAGGGATGAGCTCAGTCAAAACACTCTAACTAATCACACACAGGGCTATGTTGGCAAGTTGAGAAACACTAATGGAGTGATGAGTTGAGGAGGTATAGAGGATTGGAGAGGAAATTAAACAACCTAAATTATAACATCATACATGAAACCCTAGATGAAATGAATAAGGAAACCTCAATTTTCATCTCTCTCATAGTCAAGAGCTTAGAATTGAACATCTACAAGCCTGACTATCGATGGAGAGCATGTGAGCAAAGTAATATTATTTTAGGGTATTATTAAGGTGTATATAATGCAATAATATTTATAAAACTAATATAAATGATGATAAATTTTGATAAGTGGGGATAAAATTGTCATGAAGGAAAGAGCTCGCCCTCTTACACAGTCAAGGATACCCAAATTGATTCCTACTAGCCAACCATGGAAAATAAGGAAGCTAAGTTATAAAGGAGTTGGAAAAATGACTTAGAGGTTTGTGAAAGTGAAAATATACTATGTTTAATGATTCACCCACTAAATCTAACTTAAAATCTATAACCAAGAAAGGAGGATGTCTACATATTTCACTTAGGCAAATATGAGAGAACCTACATGCAGGGTCATAAAGAAGAGTGAAAGTGTGTGAGGAAAAATGCATGAAAGTGAAGTGAAAGAGTTAAAACAAGGTATATTTAATTTTTATATAACATTTATTATTATCCATTAAATTATCTGATCCTCTGGAGCAAGGAAGAGTTTTGACAGGCTAATTAAACCTAGTAGGCCTAAATAGGTAGTCACATGCCTAGACATGGAAATTAAAGACAATTTCATGTTTTGGGGAGTATATCAAGGATTGGAAGCCTTATAATATTTAAATTATGATGATAAAATATGTTTAATGGTTTCTAAACTTAGATAATTAAGATCAAATCCCAAGAACTAGTTCTTAGGGTCAAATTAGATTATTGGCTTACAAACTAGAGGCAGGAATATGAGAGGTATACAAGGAGTTTGGAGAGTGAAAAAAGGAATAAGACATGGTAAAATGTTATGAGGGTTATATAAGACCCATTTTATGTTTTTCTAACCCAAAACAAATGCTTTCCTTCTATTCTTGCAAATGATACTCTCTTGATCTCATAGAATGCAGGTTTCCTAGCCTGAGAGATACCTTCCTCATGTGTGAACATATATGAGTAGGTTAATTAAGTTATTATATATTAGATGAGGTTTAAGTATCTTTTATACTTTAAATTATTGTAATTTTTTTATTTTAATTCCTTAGGGATATGAATAATCATTAAGAAACTATGCATCCCTGAACCCCACCTAAACCATTCATTATGACTCGATGAGAATACATGTCTTAGTAATGAATTGAGATGTAATTAAATATATATTTAAGTGATTATATGACTTATATAAACAAAATGGCCCTTGAATCCAATACTAGTTGGCATGTGTGAAGTACCATATGTATATATTTGTCCCAAAGTGACTATTATAGGCCTAAAAGGGTAGTTTTAGAGGGTTTTCATAGAATTGGTTTGGGTAAGGCCTAATAGGGTCTCATGGAACCATATATGATAGGAGGAAAGCTTATATTATTTTTATAAAATCTCATGATGAATATTTACAATGAATTTAACATCCCTTTGAAATTCAAGACACATAGTGTTGACCAAGTATGCTACCAAGAGCTCTAAGAGACCTAATACAACTAGGTAGTAGTACTTGAAAGTGGTTTGAAGGTTTGAATTATGAGTATTAGATATAAAAATTTTAAAATATAATATCATTTATGGTGATGTCATTAAAATAAAAATGAGACATAAAGTGGTAGAATTGGATTATATCATGACCTATTGGACCAATTAGGCTCTAGTACTCATATTATAGTTTTATACTAGCTTCAAGACACTTATAACGTAGTCCTAAAATTAAAAATAATAATGTAAACATGGAGGTAAAAATTTCAAAGGAATCTATTTGTAACTACCTCTTTAATAGGTGGCATTGTAACTCCTTGATTCAATGACTAGGCCACCTTATCATGAAGGCCACTATACCTCCAAGGCAATGCTTGGGAAGATTTGTGGGGATTATTATACCACTTATTAATGTTAGAAACTAATTTATTGATTAATTATGGTCATAATTTCCTATATTACACACTTACACACCACACTATTCATCTCTTTCCCTTTGATGTTTTATAAATGTAGCCTCTTTTGGCATGTAAAGGATCCTTTGGTAGAATATGTCAAAGCCTTACCCTAATAAATACTTATTTTTTCCTTTGAAAATTGAATTAATGTTTTTTATATTCTTATCATATGCTGAAATTAGCGTATACCTTTGGTGGTTGATGAGTGTTATTAGTAGTGTATAATATTCCTTCATTTGTCTCATTTCCTTACCTAGTTTTAGGTTAGTTTATCACCTTAGTAGGTCATATGGAGTGTGTTTATGGCCTTGAATTCCTTAATCAACCCATTTTTGTCCCTATCTTTTTTCTCACCTCCATATTGAAACACTTATGCCTAAAGACCTATTGTGATTTGGTGTAGATGGTTTAACTTGTGTTCATGTCTATAGTGTATGATAGGTAGGTAGAGGAGTTTTTGTTGGTGTATCACCTCCCATAGCATAGGTTTATTTCATGAATCCTTCTATCCATTTTCATTGACAAGTAGTAAGTTTATGAATTGAGCCTAAATGATGAATAATGGGAAATATCCCCAAAAAAGAGGTTCATCTCACTCAACAAGCTACCCACACCTAGAGGTGATCCCATTGTATAAGCTAGATGAGTTAGGTGTTAAACACCTTTACCTCAAGGGCATAATCCAAATTGATAATTATTTTTGGCACATAAAGTGGGACTAAAATTCAAGGAGGATGAATCACTCACTATCATCATTTAGTTACCTCAAGTAACTACAAGAATTATGGTGGCATATAATTGCTCAAGTTCATGCTCAGTGTCATCACAAGATCTCCATATAGGGGTAAGAATAACTTATGTTGATGGATATCTTATTATATATTTAATCCATGATGTCCAATGGATGGATATAAAGGAAAAATATATTTTAGACCTCCCTATAAGTAGAATTATGATCTATATCAGCCTCACCATGAGCCTTATCAATCCTATATTGACCCCTATTAATAACCTAATGAATCATATCAACCTTGCATTGATCCACATGAGACTTACAATGAGTCTTATCCTAAACATGAATTTAGTTATCCACAAGGTTAGAATAAATATTAACCTCCTTATTATATTTATTATTAGGATTAAGATCATTCATTCCCTCCCTAATCACCCTTTCAATCTACACCTAGCTCCTCCAATGAGTCAGATGAGATAAAAAGAATGAGTTAAATCTTAGAGAATGAGTTATTGGCCCTAAAGGATCATCAAGTTAAATTAAATAAATCCTATAATCCTCATAATACCCCATGTCAACATTATTATACAAATTTTCCCATTACAAATATAAATTAAGAACAGAGGAAGGTTACAGAGGTTTAAATAAGGAAATTGCCAAAATTTCAAAGTGCCCCTTCACCCCATAAACTCACTCAAGAATATCTCATTCAAGATTCATTTCCCTCCTCCAAAGAACCTATATAATTTAAATCTAGGAGGTTTATCCAAGATGGTTTTAAAAATAAGGAGGCTCTAGTTGAGAAGGTTGAAGATAAGGTTACAGCTATGGAAGAGCCTCAATAAGGCCATAAGAAAAGTAATGTTCTTATTGAGAAGAATGAACAACTAGATGAGGATAATGAAGCACCTATATCAAATATGAAACTAATATATTTATAGTAATTCATAAAATAGTATTACATTCCCAATTTATCATGAAGTTAGAGTACTACATTGACTTCTAAGCCAACTCATGAACACATCCATAACCCTCCCACCCCTAACCTCTTTTAAGAGAAACCTATCTTATGGTTAGAAATTAAATAAATTAAATATATAATGGTGGTTTGTGAAGGTTATTCAAGTGAATTTTAGGAAGATATTACTATTGGGACACCTATTTATGAAAAGAATCAAAATTCAACCTTCAAGAATACTAGACAAGATGAACTTCAAGAAGCTCAAGGTAACTCTGATTTCCATGCCCAAGAACACATTCAATAACAAGATGAGTTTCAAGAGAAAAACATACCAATTATCTAATAATAAGGTGATATTGGATATTTACTTGATTATATGGAAACTACTCTCTTTCATGACAATCCAAAAAAGTATGAAAGTCGATAACCTATCCAATTTTTAGTAGCTGTAGAGTAAAGAAACATCTTTCAAGAAGTTTTAGTTGGCCAAGAAGAGGTATGCGTTGATGTTGGGACTCATAGTTTCATAAAAGTTTAATAAATAATTATTTGTTACCAATAAAATCTTTATAATGAACATGAGGTCACAATAGTAAATGAAACACTAGATCATGGTCATGATCATATGGACACTAGTCAAGAAGATGATGGAAGCCTATGCCAATAGTATTGGAAAATTTGTAATGACTATAAGACTCTCCAAGAGTTTACACCTATTATGGGATTTATTTAGGATAATTCAACTTTTATTATTATCAATTTTCATTCACAAGAGGAAAAAACTCAAGATGATGAAGAGATAATTGAAGTGGTTGATGTAATAGTACCTCAAATTCATAGTCCCAAACATGAACCAATTAAAGATGCATTATTTTTTAGTGCACTTTAAAAGGTTCAAGATACAAATCATGAAGAAATTGGTGACATGTGTAAGTCATGTTTGGATAATTGAAAATATTCTTAAGACCTTGACAAGTAACCAATTTAGATAGATCATAATGGAAACACAAACCAAGGCATACTAGCTAGATTTTCAAGAGAATTGTTGTAAGTGAGGAAGGCCAACCAAGAGAAATCGATTGATGAGGAAAAAATGTTACTATTTTTTAATAATTATCCAATATTAAGATGATTATGAATTTTTCATTGACTCACATGGTAAATTTGTAGACAAGGATATGAATCAAGAAGATCTGATTGTTTCTCAAGGAGACCACAAACATGTCAATACCTCAATATGCGAGTGTAGTTTCTCATTTTATGGGTAATACCTGATTTGTATTCACTTAATATATGAAAATATGAGTTTATGGTGATATGGAGATTAAATAAAATCCCCCTTTACCCTATGATTAATAATTTAGGTTTAGTTTAGTTGTTTATAGTAGTTTGTTTTTGTCTTGTGTCTAATAAGTGCTTGTCAGCATAAGTGTGGTGTGTCTACTTCTAGTTTGTTTAGTATGATATCCTTTGTTTTGTATGTTTTGTATGGTATTAAACTATTTTTTTTTCAAGGTTCTTGCATCCATAATCAAAGTCTTATATCAGTAATGATAGCAATGTATGAAACACCTTGTTCAATGGATGACATAGTTGGTTCTTTTGACCAACAAACAAGTCAACCCTTGTGAGTCACCCAGAATATTTATTATTTGGCCTCCTCAGATAAATTACAACCCATATAGTCCAAAACATTATCAAATGGCCCTAAATGAGTGCATGAGGTTTCTTAAATCTTATCATGATCTTCAAATGGTCTTTAAATCCTTTTATCATTGTTTAAAGTTTCACTATATGTACTATGGGTTGCTTGAAGAGATCCTCATGTGATATAATTTTTTGAGTCTTTGGATGATGTGTTATGTTTTCAAGAGTTGTCCCTGGGTGAGTTGAAGGATGTCAAGTTCCTTTTGAAGCTTAAAAAGTTGCCTATACCTTGTTTGACAAAGTTAAGGTATTTTAGCAAAAAATAAGGTATTTGGAGAAGTTAAGGCTTCTTCTTATTATTATATTTATGCCTATTTTAGCCACATCTTAAGGAGATCACTTGTTATCAAGATTTTCAATGTGTCCAATTCATGTTTAAATCTTGACATAGTGAGTAATGATGTATCCAAGGTTGTCTTCTATATCCTCTTAGTCAAGTTTGTTTCAATCTCCAATTGGCCCATAATATCATCAAAATTCTCTTCAAACATGTCAAATAGGTTAACCATTTCAGTTATAAAGCCTTTAGATAGGGTGTCACATTGAAATGAGGAGTCTTAAAGGGTCTCATAAATGTTCCAAGTCATAATAAAGTGGTCTTATATGCAAAAAAATGTCTCTTTAAGGGTCAAATATTATTTATGTTAGTGTATGTATTTATTTTTCCTAATTTTTTTAATTGGGAATATTATTTTTTGCACATGGAGTTTTCATAAATTTGAGGGTTAGGATTTCTTATGTATATATTGTGTGTCATAGACTTGTCATAGTGTGTCATAGAGAAATAACTCCTTTGATTAAATATTCTAGGTATGGGAGTTACTCCTCTATTTTGGCACCTATCACCACTTTTTGTGGAAGAGTTACATTCTATTCATGGGGTGATTTTACCACCACTTGAGTAGGAGTTATATTTGTGATCTCCTATTTGTATGCTCCCTTTGAGCCTATTTCCTTCAATCAAATATTGGGTTTTCTCCTATTTTTCTTGTATAATTTATCTCCTTATATGATTTCAAATTGCTTTAGCATCATTACAGTATGTACTAGCTTCATCTCATGTGATCACGTCTCCGTTGCATTCATGTTATCCATATCTTAGCAACACCTTGGTAATCATATGTCTGGTTATGATGTTAGTTTATTCTAAAATCATGAGGTTCTTTGTTTGCATTGGATCTTTAACTATGTTGTTTTCATGTATTATGTTTGTACTAGCATATCCTCTAGTGATGCAGATCTAATTTTTTTTCTCATTATCCTTATGAAGTCTATGAGCATGCTTTCATGCAAAATTATCCACAACCTTCTTTTGACAGTCACTGATCTTGTTGGAGAGCTTGTGGGTTTGAATACAAACTCAGGTTTTGATCATTGATGGTCCTCTTTGTTGGCTCAATTTGATCATGGGAATGGCCTATATTGTCTATATCACACTGAAAGTTGATTTACACCCTCCCCTCCAATGCCTCTCCTATCTTTCCCTTTAATCTACCATCATTAGCCTTTTTAGTATTTTTTGATGCATGTGCAGGTCTCAAAAGAAGTGAAGGCTGCATGGAAGAAGTGTATGAGAGTGAGATTGGCATAGTGCATGGAATTAGGGTGTGAGTGAGAGGTACCTCTCATTAGAATCATTGGTGTACATCTACTACTTAGTAGTAGTGAACAATAAAAATTAGACATTTTTTGGTTTTAATCACCCCATTATTTCTAATGCCCCATTTGGTAGGCCCACTCTATGCTAAGCAATTGGTAAAATTTACTTTTGTCCAATTTACTTAGCATTATTTTGATCCTATATTCATAAATTAGTCATTTTATTTTTTGAATTAAAGTCAAATTGGAAAGTTAGCATTTAAATGAGCAATTTAGAGGTTTTAAAAAATTGTATCTTCGACCTATGAAGACAAAGGGTGAGGTTTGGGTTGGTAAGAGGCCAATTTCCCCTCACAAATCAAACCTCTTTATTTGTCATTTCATACTTATACCAATGAGTGGTTGTAAGGCTAGATTCCCCTTGACTAAGTGTTTTTTTAAGTTTGAAGTGCATTTTTTTTTATCAATAGGCCTATTTTATGAGAAATTAAAACTTTGAAATATTGAAAATGGTAACTTAGAATTGAGTGCCATTTTTTTCAAAGTTACTTGTTTTTGTATTTCCCACACATTAGGCTAATTTGTTTTGAAAAAAACACTACTTGATAAAGTGCCATTTTTTGGGTCTCACCTTAGATGCATTTTCTATTGAGCTTGACATCCTATTTGCATAAATTTGTCTTCTTGACTTTCACTAATTACTCTAGACACATTATTGATTGAGTTTGATGTATTTTGAGTATGCACTTGTAACATGGGGGGGGGGGGTGGGGTTCAACATTTCACATTTTGAGGGGGGTGTACCTAACTTATATGCACTTTCTATTTTTATTCTTGCACTTTATTTTTGCAATAACTACAACCTAGAAAAACTCCACTTCACTTAATTTTGGCACTAAAATGGACTTAATTTCATTAAACCCACTAAATCCCTTTAATTATCATGAATGGAAGATCAAAATGACCATCATTCTAAGAAGTAAGGGATTGTATAGGATAACAATGGGTAGTGAAGTTGAACGTAGCATAAAAGATAAAAAAAGTTAAGTGGCATAATCATAGTGATGAAGCCTATAGGTTTTTAAGTTTTTCCATGTCTCCTAGTCTCCTTTTTCACCTAAAAACTACTAAAAATCCCAATGATATATGGGTCAGCTTAGAAAAATTATTTGGGAGCTTGATGAGATGAGAGGTCATAAGCTCAAGAATAAACTCAATAGCCTAAGTCCTAGTAACTTTGATACCCTTTAGGACTTATTAACTACGTTTAAGGCCTTGAGATTGTAGTTGAAAGAATGTGGGATAGAGAAAAAAGATGACCAACTTCTTCTTTCTGTTCTCGCCAAACTAGGTCCTAGTTATTTAGTCTTTGTCTCCACCTTCCATGCCACCAAAAGTGATTTTGGCACTACATGGAAAATTCCCTCTTTAGACACCTTTATTGCCAAGTTGACCAAGGAGAAAGACAAGTTGATCCAGATGGGAACAGTGAAGTCTAGTAAACCTCAAGCCTTGATTGTTGGAAATGACAAAGAAAAGACTTCAACTAAGGAGAAGAAGAAAAAGAATAAGGATCAAGAGAAGAAGAAAGAAAATACCTCTACCAAGACCAACAATAAAACTTCCTCTTCCAAATTAAAACCTAAGAAGGAGAAGGTTAAGTGTGCCTATTGAAAAAAATGGGCATGATGAACACAAGTGCATGAAGAAGCAAGTAGATCACCTAACTCATCTCCTAGAGAAGCACAACATAGGTGTTCTTGAATCTATCAATTAGAATTCATCAACCCAAGAATAAACTAAGGCAAAGGGAAAAGGTAATGAGAAAGAAAAGGGCAAGGCTCTTGTAGCAATTGTAGCTTCCACATCTTCATGGGTTATTGACTCGAGTGATTCTCACCGCATGGGCTCTTCACTTGTTGATTTTCTTCCTTAGAGCCTTATAACATGTCTTCTATTAGCTTGGGTGATGACACTTCTATACTAGTTGTAGGGAGAGGGTATATTGAAATGGAAGGAGGAGCATTTAATAAATTTCTAAGTGTTCCTTCTCTTTCAACCAATCTCATATCTATAGATCAAATCACTCATATTGGCCAAGGCATGAGGGTTGAGTTTTCACTAGATTTAGTTATCATCAGAGAGTTGCATAATGATTCTATAGTGCAGTGGGTAGGGTAGATCACCAAGCTAGGTTGTACACCTTCTCACATTTTGCACCTAATTCTTCTTTGACTACATTGTTGCCTCACTCAAATGGAGTTAGTAATTTATGGCATGAGCAGTTTGGCCACCTCAACTACTACTACCTTGAAAAACTTATCAAAAATAACATGGTCATAGGCTTGCCTTGAGTCTAATTTTCTAAGGTACTTTGTGAGGTTTTCTCTCTTGGAAAACATCTTGAACCAAACTTTGACAAAGGCAAAGCTTGGAGGGCTTCACAAGCATTAGAGTTAGTACACAGTGATGTATCTAGGCCTTTTCCCAGTCCATCTTTTACAAGGGCTAAGTACATTCTCACTTTCATCGATGATTTCTCGAGATACTCATGGGTATACTTTCTTAAGCAAAAGTCTAAAGTGTTTAAAGATTTTCAAGACTTCAAGGATCTTTTTGAGAAATAATCTAATAAATTTATAGATATTCTTCAAACTAACAATGGAGGAGAATATGTTAGCAATAGATTTGAGTAGTTTTGCACTATAGAGGGGATTAATTTCTAGTGCACAATTACTTACAGTCCTTCACAGAATGGAATTACAAAATGCAAGAATAAGTTTTTGAAAGAGATGGCTAGGTGTATGATTCACTCTAAGTCCTTGGTACCTCAGTATTAGGCTAAAGCCATTAATTGTGTTTTCTATATCTAGAATAGGGCTCCTCACAAATCTTTAAAAGTCATAAATCCCTTTGAATCTTGGCATAAAAGAAACCTGATGTTGAGCACTTTGGGGTTTTTTGATATCTATTTATGGTACATATATCAAAGAAGAAATACAAAGCTATGGAACATCAAGTCTTGTATCTTTGTAGGATATCTAGATGGTGTTAAGGGGTGCCACCTTCTTCATCAGACCACACATGAGTTGTTCATAGAGAGAAGTGTTAACTTTTAGGAGAGTCTTAAAGACTCAACACTTGACACTTATTCTCCTTCATTAGATCTACTTAGACATGATGATTCTTCTTCTGATTTAGATCATCCAAAGTAGATTTATAAGCTAGAGTCATCATCTTCTTCTAGTTTAGATAGTGAGGATAGTGATGTAGAGTCATCTACATCCACCTCTAGTCATGTTTTAGAGGATGAGGAGTTAGAACCTAACTCACCCACTTCTAGGCCACTTTGGGCTAGACAAACACTTAAGAGTACAGGTACTTGGGTAGGGGATCTAGTAGATGACAAACATACTCTGGGAGATTATCAGAATGGTTCACATGCCTTATTTTCTTAAATTTGAGATCCATAGACATTTTGAGAGGCTTTGAGCATACTTGAGTAAGATAGTGCTAAGTAGGAAAAAATTTCTTCCTTGATCAAAAATCACGCTTGGGATTTGACTTCACTTCCTAAGGGAAGGAACATAATTTGATGTAAGTGGATATATCAGACCAAGTTTGTAGTAGAGGTGTTGGTCAATAAGTACAAGGCATGATTGGTCACCAAGGGTTTTTCATGGGTCACTTGCATTGACTACTCCAAGACCTTTACACCTATTATAAAGATGACTTCAATTTGAATCAAACTAGTTATAGTTTGAGCACATGCTTAGGATGTACACTAAATGGATGTGAAGAGTGCCTTTCTTCATAGAGACCTTGAGGAGGACATCTACATGGAGCATCCACCTAGGTTTATTTAGGATTCATCCTTAATTTACAAACTTAGGAAATATATCTATGGCCTCAAACAGGCCCTCAGGCTTGGTATGACAATATGGATTCCTTCATCTTTATAGTAGGTTTCATCAAGTGTCATTCAGACCCAAATGTTTACTAATTGTGATAGGATTATTCTCTACTAATACTGGTACTTTATATTGATATTTTTATCACCAATAGTTCTTCATCAACTATTGTATTGGTGAATACATCTCTATAAGATAGATTTGACATGACAGACTTGGGTCTTTTGCATTAATTTTTTGGCATCAAGATTTCATAGTCTATGTTAGGGATATCCCTTACACAACCTAATTATGATCTTGATCTTTTGACTCAATTTCACATGGTTGAATGTAAGCCATCTATGACTCCATTTCTATCAAGATTCAAGCTTGAGGCTAACTATTCTACACCATTGGTTGATGCCACTTGGTATCAATAGCTTGTTGGTAGCCTCATTTATCTGACTCATACTAGGCCTGATATTTCATATGCAATAGTACTTGTCTCTAGATTCATTCAATAACCTCATGAGATACACTAGAAAGTAACTAAGAGGATCTTTCACTACATGCAGGGTCTCATAGATTCAAGATTCGCTATAGATTTGGCACAGAGGTTGACTTGGTTGGATTTATAGATTCAGACTGGGCTGGTGATTCTTAGACTCATAATTCCACTTTTGGTTATAGTTTTTCTTTAGGTTATGATCTTATCAGTTGATCTAGTAGGAAGCATAATGTTATTGCTATATCACCCATAGAGGTAGAGTACATGGGAGTTGTTAACATAGCTACTAAGGCTATTTAGCTTTAGGGGATTCTATCTATGTTTGGCATTCCTTTTAGGAATACCAATATCATCTATATAACAACCAAAGTACTATACAAATATGTAGGAATCTAGGTCAACACTAGAAGACCAAACACATTGAGATTTATATTCATTTTATTTGAGAGCTTATTTATGGTTAGGTCATTGACTTGATATTTTTCCAATCTTTAGAGTAGGTTGTGAATAACTTCACCAAACCCTTCATCAAGAGTAAGCTTGTTCATATACAAGGTCTTCTTGGGGTGTGATCTACATCATCTTTGGGGGGCTTCTAGTCTCTTTATTTATTTTATGTCTCTCTTTTAGGGGGGGAGTTTTTTCCTATGGGTTTTATCTTTTTCTCTACTTTATGAGATATTGTTTTGTATATGGGTACCTGATCAGGCCTAGTTCCTAGGACCTATTATTTATTTCCATGCTACCCACCTAAGCTATGCTTATGGGGGGGTATTAGTGTAGGCATTTATTTTTCCTAATCTATTTAATTGGGAATATTATTTTATTCACATAGAGTTTTCCTACATTTGGGCGATAGGTTTGCTTATGTGGAGATTGTGTGTTATAGACTTGTCATAGTGTGTCATAGAGAAGTAACTCCTTTGACCACATATTCTAGCTATGAGAGTTACTACTCTATTTTGGGCACATGTCACCACCTTTCATGGAGGAGTTATATTTTATTCATGGGGTGCTTTGACCACTACTTGAGGAGGAGTTACATTTATGCTCTCTTATTTGTATGCTCCATTTGAGCCTATTTTATTTAATAAAATAGGTCTTTATCCTATTTATCTTATGCAATCTATCTCCTTGTATTATTTCAAATTGCTTTAGCATCATTCTGGTGTGCATTAACTTCATTTCATGTAATCATGTCTCTATTAAATTCATGTTATCTAGATCTTGGCACAACATCAATAATTTATTTACCATAAAAAGCCCCACACACTTGAAAAATGATCTTTCAACTTAATTCCATCCATACCACCTAATTTGAAAACATATTTTACTCTTCATTTACCTCCTCTTTCCTATGAACATAGGATTACAATAAGTGGAGATTAGTATAGTGTTAGTGGATGAAATAAAAATCCAAAATAACACACTAATAACTAACACCTTAATCCTATCTCAAGGGGGGAGCATAATAACAAAACTGAATGGAAAACACAACTACAATTCAAAATACAAATGATCTTTCATCTCCCTTGGATGCTCCAAATGGTTTATTGAAGTGGCTTGATTGGCTTGTACTTAATAAGTCTTTATCAAAGGAGGCTTGGATATCTCCTCTTCTCCTTGGCACTAATGGATTTGGCTTAGCTCAACAATTGGGAATGATAACACTACATCAATGGATTGAGAGAGATTTTTAGCATTATAACTTTGCACCAAAAGAGCTTAAAATTATGAGTGTGAGGCCTCCTATTTATAAATTTTTGTAAATGATCAGAATGAACCTAAACTATCCATCTCAAGATGAAGATGTGTGGAAAAAAATCCATTCAATTTTAGAGGCCAAAATTAATAAATTCCCTTGTAAATATTTGGGATAGAGAGGCATGGGAGGGTTGAATCAGATATTTGTTACATTTATGGCTTAGGGATGCCTTCCCAAAAAATGATGTCACTTAATGATGTATAAACTCATAATAAATTTACAAAAAGAAATATTCAACTAGCTCCATGGAATTCTTAATTAGTCTCATGATTCAATTTAATTAGTTTTAAACATGATTAGTTAATTTTGGTGCAAATCTTGGCCATTGGTGCTTAAATTAATCAAACTAGTCAAAATGTCATATTATTGGCTAGAAATTTGACTGGATTAGAATTAGAAGGTGATGTTAGATGTTTTGGATCCATTATCCTAATTAGGTTTTTTCCAACATAAAATAACAAAGGCATGTGTCTCATATAATAAAATTGGTAGAAAAGAGCAATCCAGAGCACCCAAGTGTGAAAATGTCATTTTGACTCAGAATGATCTGATCAAAATTAGTTGTCTCATAAAATGCATTACCCCATTTAGGGATTCATTAGCCAAAATTGGCACTTGTATATGAAAAATTCAAACCATTTTATGCGTTTTAGTATTTTTAGGCCAAATTGTGATATTTGATAAGAATTGGTCAAAAGCTTGGTTGTAGGTCATTGGTGGCCACTTTTAGGTGTCTATAGTTTGCCCTTATTTGGGAAGGCATTTCAAGCTATAGGCATAATAACATTTATAAAATAATGAAAAGGTGTATGCCTATAACTTAAATTACAATGGATGAATTGTATGATGTCCCCTTGAGGGAATGGTTGGCACAAGGAGGTCAGTAAATGGCCCTTCAAAAGAAAGAAGCCAAATGAGGGGGCCAAACATATGAAAATGATGAGGTGAGAACACAATGATTTGAAAAATTAGTCAAAATAAATGATAATGTAGGTAGGATGGTATACAATGGTTTGTTCAAAGTTAGTTATAAGCATTGTACCTTGATAGTGGCAATGTGGTATGATAACATAATGATTTACCCAAAGGTGGTTCTAATCATTGAGAAAATGGAGCTACCCCAATTAAGATAGACAAACAAGATAACAACATGCCCTTGTTTGAGAAAAAATAAAGAAAATCTAGTGAGAACACAATGATTTTCCCAAAGTTAGTTATAATCATTAAGAAATATAAGTGGGATGGTGTACAATGATTTGCCCATAGGTAGTTATAATAATTGAACCTTGATTATGAAAAACATGATTGATTGGCTGATGATGATGATAACTTAACAAAAAGGGTAATGATTAATTAGAACAACCTATTATTAGGGATATGTTCATCTGAACTAACAAAGATTGAAATTCTTTCATGGTTAATTACTCTACTTGGGATATGATTGGGATGTTGTTAATGCTAGTGCTGAGGAGATATTGATGCCACCATTGCTGAGTATACTTCTTGAAGATGATTTTTTTTGTATCATTGTATGGTAGGAATCATGATATAACACCATGAGGACTAGGCCAAAATATGAATAAGGACTAACTCATGAGATCCAATACTTAATAGAGAATAATGCACTAATGATAAAAACCATGATGGCAATATAGGCATATGAATATGGATGGATTCAAGTATAAATGCACAAAGAATCACCCAATGATTGCATATATACTAAATTGAGGCAACAATACTTAAAATAAATAAATATGTACACAAGCAACAAATAGGTATAGAAACAAAGGGATAAATAATAATTAGTCCTAATGTTAGTATAAACAACATGAATTAAACCACATGATGGACATTACCCCTAGAAAATAGTCAACAACTTAGTAAAAAAACGTGATAGGGAGAATAAAAGAAAAGGAAGGAGGTGGCTGAGTTATCTCTATATGCACTAGGTAAGTGGACACTACCTACATAGTTCCATGGACATAATATCCAAGAAAAACTTCAAGCTAGATGTAATTTTCCTAAGAAATGGGAAAAACATGATAACTAATGAAAACAAACATGATGGATGAGATAGAAGAACATGAATGAACTCACAAAATAGTGAGATCATGGGATAAAATGACAAAAAAGATGGGAAAACTAAATGACAAGTGTTTTGATTTTAACTTAGTAAGGGTTCCCATAATCCTTAAGGTAAATAAGTGGTCAATGCTTTTGGTTTTTCTAAATGATTTTATAAATGCTGTTTTAATTTTTGAATATCTAAACTTAATCAAGAATGACAAGATATTAAAGGGTTTTATCTCATAAAATGGTGAAATCTTTGTTTAGGTTTCTCACAAAATGGTGAGAGCATGGTTTAGGGTTGCTATCTAACCTCAATAAGTATCGAGCATTCCCTACATAGTCCCACGATGGGACCTCAAGTCATTATAGTTTTTCCTTATAGTAGAGGAATTTGACAAGTGTAGCAAATAATTAAAATAAAATAGGAATAGTTGGTATAAAGGTACAACATGGCATAGGGAATGTCTAGTTGGTATGTTAAGGCATGATAAATGAATGTTTCCCCTAGTTTGCCCATAGGTAGTTATAACTAGGATACAACAACATAGGTAAATGATACTAATTTACCCATAAGTGGTTATAATTACTAATAAGACTAGTGGGACACTGATTTACCCATAGATGATTATAATTAGGCACAATTAGGATAGAGAATGGAACAAGAAATGAAGGATGCAACTACCAAACTACTATCTTATTGCTCCAAGATATTGCCTCTATCTAAAACTCTTGAAATAACTATAGAAAATGATTTAAATATTCTTTCTAAAAACTATGATGGAACCAAATGGAATGAAACCAAGGTCATAGGGCTGGGTAGGGAAGGAAAAACAATATGGTTGATGGGGAAGGTATTATAGAATGGATATGCAATAGGAAAAAGTGATAGGTTGGTAGGATGATAGGATGGTAAAATGGTATAGTATAAAGAATAATATTGATAAAATGACACAACCTAAAATGGTCCTTATAGACAATACACCAAGTCACTCAAGTGTAGTACTGCTTGAGGTAGATAATATTCATTGTATCATCAAGTTCATTTCCATTAGGTGTGGAAATATTGTACGCTCTTATTCCATAGTTTTTTTTAATGATAAACGAACCAAAACAATTAGGTTTGAAATTGCCTTTATGCTTCTTTTTAGCTATGGTATTCTTTTGGTTCTCTTTAAGAAAAAGATCACAAAATTCAAAGTCTTTATGTTTCATGTACTAATTGTAGTGGCCTTGAAGTAGGTTTTGATAAGCTTGGAGATTATTCACCACATCTATCCATATTCTCATCAATTAACTCTAGCTCTTGTAGGTGACCTACTCGATAGTTGTTGTCATCTAGGACATGATTAAAATAAATGCATAAAGAAGGTAACTTGACCTAAATAGGAAGAATGGACTCAGTACCATAAATAAGTGAATATGGAGTGGAACTTATAGGTGTGTAATGATTGGTATGGTATGCCCAAAGGGAATGGAATATCTGAAGGTTCTAATTGTGACCAACATCATTGATAATATTTTTGAGAATGTTAACAATGGTTTTGTTTGATGTTTTAGCCTAGCCATTACCTTAAGGGTAATATTCCATATAAATGTCTTGTTTTATGTTGTATTTAGCACATAAATTTTTGACATCCTTGTTCTTGAATGATCCTCCATTATCAGATATAATGTTAGAAGGGATACTGTAGTGGCATATGAGATGGTTAAAAATGAATTTGGAAATTTACTTTCTAATCATGTAAGTGAGAGGTATAGATTCAAATCACTTAGTGAAACATTCAATGAAGGCAAGGATATGTTTATGGCTATTAGCTGAGGTGGGATTGATCTTCCCAATGAGGTTGAGGCCCCATGTAACAAATGGCCATGGTTTCAACATTGGTTTCAAAGTCTTTGTCAGGGTATAAATCATATTGGCATGACATTGACACTTGTCACATTGCTTTACATATACAGCTGCATCTACATCTATTATGGGCCAATAATAACTAGTACATTAGAGATTTTTTAATAATACTACCCCACTAATGTGGGCTCCACATAATCCTTCCTCAACTTCTCATAACATTAGTGTAGATTCTACTAAAGTTAAACAATGAAGTAGAGTTCCATAGAAATTAGGTGGTAAAGGGTTGATCCAAGTAAGGTATAATGAGTGGTTCAATGGATGAAGGCTTTATATTGTTTACAGGATAGGTTGGGTGGTATAATTTTGTCATGTAGGTAGTTGTAAAGGTTTGAATACTAGATAGAGGTAGGACCAACAATATCAAAAATCATCATGACAATTAAAGGTTCATGAGCTGGTGATAACAAATCATTGACAAGGAATTTATACTCTTTAGCCATGTTTATTTGTCAAATCAAAGATATAATAGTAACCATGACATCTATAGTTCTATTGCTTTCCCTAGGTATATGATAAAATATAATGTCAATAGTCTATCACTTGAGAGTGACAACCATTGCCTTGTATGGAACCAACTTTTCATCTTTAGTTTGAAAGTGGTCTTTGACCTAATTGATGATCACTAAGAATCACCATAAACTTTGAGATGACTTATATTCCATTGTACTTCTTGGAGAAGGCCTGCAATGAGTGCTCTATAATTGGCCATATTGTTTGTATAAGGAAAACTAATTCTGAATGATTTAGGGATGGGATCTCCTTCTAGTGTAATAAATAAAAATCCTACCCTTGATCCATGTGCTATGAATGAACCATCAAAATATATCTTCTATTTTTTCTATTTAAGAGGTGTGTCAATGATGGTCATAATGGATTCATCAAGAAATTAAAATGTGAGTGGTTATATATCGACAAGGTCTGTTTTAGTAAGTTGATTTGCAAGGACTTGCCCCTTGATTTCTTTTTGATTTACATACTCAATCTCAAATTCACTAAGTAGCATGATCCACTTGGCCATACAACCTTATAGATATATTTTAGATAGTAGATACTTGAGTAGATATACTATTGAAATAACCATGGTCATATTATTTAATATGTAATGGTGCAGTCTCTAAGTTATGAAGACCATGGGTAAATAGGCTTTTTATATGGGTGTATAATTATGTTCATATGTGACCAGTGTACAACTTAAATAGTACATGGCATATTATTTCCATTGTCATCATAGTGAGCTATAATTTCCACTAGGGCATTGTTGGTATCTGACATATATAACAAGAATGGCTTTCTTAGCATATGAGGTAATAGAATTGCTGAATTTTATAGATAATCCTTTAGCTATTGAAAATCTATCTAGTAGTGATCATCTTAGTGGAATTTGAATCCCTTCTTTAGAATATGTGTAAAAGGATGGAGTTTTTTGGCCAATTGTGATATGATGCATCAGATAGATTGGATCTTACCTTGTAAACTATGGAGCTACTTCAAATTAGTTAGTGGTGGCATCTTTGTTATGGATTTTACTTTGGATGGATTGACTTCAATGCCTCGATGAGACTCCTAAATTTTTTTCTGATGTGACTCTAAAGAAACACTTCTTAATATTAATTTTGACATTATACTCATGTAGTCTTTCAAATATTTTATGTAGCACTCCTAGATGATCGGCCTTGGTCTTTGATTTGCCAAGAATGTCATTGACATAGTCTATAATAATGTCATTCCTCATATCATGAAATATGATAGTCAAGTCTATTTGATAAATGGCCCTTGCATTTTTAAGACCAAATGGAATAACTTGATAATATAATTTTCCCCATGGAGTGGTGAACATTATCTTGTGTTAGTCTTCAAGTGTTATCCTGATCTAGTCGTACCTTGAAAATCCATTCATTAATAAAAGCATTTCATAACCCAATATGGAGTCAATGATCATGTCAATGTTTGGAAATGTAAAACTATCCTTGGGTCAAGCTTTGTTTATATCATGGAAATTAGTATAGATTTTGATTCCTTTTGATTTTTTACTAACTATCACAACATTAGAGATCCACTCTAAATAGTTGAATGACCAAATACATATTGCTTCCAAGAGTGTTTCCAACTCTTTCTTCATTAATACAATAATTTAAGAACTCATATTATGAAAATTTTGTTTCACATGTTTGGCATCAAGATTTATCACAAGGTGGTGCAAAACCAAAGCAAGATCCAAACCTAGCTTGTCAAAATATGCCCATGTAAATATGTCAATAAATTCCCTAAAAATGGTTGTAAAGACTTCAAGTTCCTTCTCAGTAAGGGGTGTGCCTAGCTTGATCCACTTTAGTTCATCTTGGGACCTGATGTTTACCTCTGCTGTATCCTCTACTAGAAGGGTTGAACCATATTTAGATAATGGGCAATAATCTGGACTAATTGGCAACATTAGATTCCTCTATTAGGACTAGCTCTTCAAGTTCCCATAGGCATGATGAATCAAAGTCCCCCAACGAGAGGTTTAGACATGTAACAAAAACTATGTGAAAATCTTGAATGATTCAATCAAAATCTTGTTTTTCTTCAAAACTAAAATCAGACTCATAGACAAGTTCTTCATTAGTGGTCTCCTAAGCTATAATTGAAGAAGGTTGAACACCACCATCTAATGGTGCCTAAAATAGGTTTTCATCACTAGACTTGCCTTTTTATTTACTTTTTCCTTGGTCAAAAAGTGCCTCAAAGAGGTTTTCATTTTGGGACCTCAATGTTTTAATTATTTAATTTTAGCTAAGAGTGTTCACTCACTATCTAAAATAGGCTTCAGGATCTAATTGATTGAGAACCTTGATTTATGGTCCCCCAATGGAACATTATCTCTAAAGCCTAGAAAATTACATAAAGCCTCATCATTTTTAAACTCATCAATTATCACATTGGATTATTTTTAGTCCTAGTCTATCAATCGGGGATAATATAATGGCAAGGGGTTATGATGAATGACTAGTCTAAGAGTACAAATGGAATGAGGGTTAAATAGGTTAGTCTCAGTTAGGTCATCAAAAAAGCTATAATCAAAATCTACTTCACTACCAACATCATCATCACTAGTTTATGGATATGAAACATGATTAAGGTACATGGGGTCACCCCCAAGTAGTTTAAATCCAAGTCCATAGAGCCCTTTATATCTTATCATGGAAATAAACTCAAGTGTTCCTTGTTGATTTGGTCTAAGGCCTCCTCCTTCATAGTCTTGATTCTTCATGGTCTAATTGGGGATAGAATACTTTTCATTCTTGTAAAAATAAACCTACTTGTCACTATATAACCTTGATTCATGTAATGAAATTACTTCAAGAATTAAGTATAACAATAGAATTATATCCAAATATGACTTAAATATATCCAAATATATGATAATAGATAAGCCACTTCGAGGGGGCAACCTCCACAAGCTTCAATAAGAGTAGAATTCACAATATGATGATAAATGATTACCCACTACCTCCTATATATAGTCTAACTAGGCCATCATTACTCCATAGGCCAACCTATTAATCTAAAGAAAGCCACAAGTCAGCTAAGTAATATAATGTCAAAGAGGGATAAGTAAGCCACAAGTTGGTTAATACTATCCTCATACATGTGATAGGTTAGGGGCGTAACATGCCCTTCCCCTTCAAACCAACGTTGTCCTCAATGTTGAACAACTGTGGATGTTATTGTAGAAATTATTCACCTTCCCAAGTTACATCTTCACTGCTTTAATTTTTCCACTTGATCAAATATTCCTTAATCTCTCTAGTTCTCAACCTCTTAGTACGTGTTTGGAGGATCTTCTCTGGTTCCAAAATGACTCATCCTTCTTCATCTAGTTCTGGGAGCTCTGTTTGGGTAGAAAATTTCTGTGCAATGACCTTTAAATAAGAAACATGAAATACTGGGTGTATGTGAGATGAATGAGGTAACTCAAGCTTGTAAGCCACACATCTATTTTTTTGTAGAACCTAATAAGGGCCATAATACTTTGGAGCAAGTTTGTTGTCCTTTTTTTGTTGCTTCAAGGACATCTGCTTGTAAGGTTGTAAATGAACAAATACCCAGTCACCCACCTAAAAATTTTGCTCACTCTAGTGTTGATCTACTTGTTGCTTCATCCTATTTTGTGCCAAGGCCAAATTATTTCTTAAACTAGCCAAAACCTCTTGTTGATGTTGAATGTGCTCTTCCACATCTCAAACCTTGGTGTGCACCTTTAATGAAGTGATGGAAGGTGGATGGTAACCATATAGTGCTAGAAATGGAGACATTTTAGAAGAGGTATGGAAAGATGTGTTATACCACCATTCTGTAAGTGGTAGCCATTTAACCCAATGTGATTGTTTATCTGATATAAAACATTGGAGATACCCCTCTAAACATTTGTTAACCACTTCAGTTTTTCCATCAGATTGGGGGTGGTAAGATGAGATATGAACTAGCTGAGTACCCAAACAAGGAAATAGTTTAGTCTAGAAATTACTAGTGAAAATAGGATCATGATCACTTACAATTATTTTTGGGGTTCCATGTAATTTGAGAACTGCTTCCATAAAAATAGCCGCAACTATACTTGCTGAAAATGGATGTGAGAGAGCACAAAAATGGGCATATTTTGTAAGCCTATCCATAATGACCAAAATAACATTATTACCTTCAGAACAAGGCAACCCAGTGATGAAATCCATGGAAACCTCCTCCCACCTTTGACTAGGAATTTCTAATGGTTGTAACAAACCTGGGGTCTTAACTATTTCACCTTTATTCTATTGGCATATCATGCATTCTTCCACAAACTTTTGTACATCTCCCTTGAGTCCTTTCAAAAATAATTCTTTCTTGATTCTATGATAAGTTTTCAAGAACCCTAAGTGTCCCCCAAGTGGAGATGCATGCAACTCGACAAGAATCTTATGCTTAAGCTCTAAAGTTTTACACAAGTATAACCTACCCTTATACCATAAGACATTACCTTTCCATTCAAATTTGTCAGAGGATAAATTACCTTTCTAGAGATTCTAAATTAGAACCTATGTATCCTTGTCTTGCTCCCATTCTAACCTAGCTTCATCCACCCAATCTGCTTGCAATATGGACATTGCACAAAGTAATGCTTCTGTGGATGCATCCTGTCTAGATAGTGCATCTACTACTACATTATCTTTACCCTTCTTGTAGATGATTTCAAAATCATAACCCAACATTTTGGTTACCCATTTTTGTTGTTCCTCAGATGATAATCTTTGCTCCAAAAAGTATTTGAGACTATCATGATCCATTTTCACCTTAAAGTGTCTACCCATCAGATAAGGCCTCCATTGTTTAACTACATGAAGAATAGCCATCATTTCTTTCTCATAGATAGGTTTTTGTAGATTCTTACCTTTGAATTGATAAATTTCAAATGCAATGGGTCTTCCTTCTTGCATTAGTACTACCCCCAATCCAGACCCAGAAGCATTACATTCAATAGTGAATGTTTGTGAGAAGTCTGGAGTAGCCAAAATTGGAGTGGTGCACATAGCTACTTTTAGTTTCTCAAATGCTTTGGTGGCATCATCATTCCAATGGCAAGCATCCTTCTTTAGCAATGCAGTGAGTGGAGTTGTTATGCTGCCATAACCTTTCACAAATCTTCTATAGTAACCTATTAGTCCAAGAAAACCTTGAAGGTTTTTGAGAGTTTTTGGCATGGGCCATTCCATTATCACTTTGATCTTCTAAGGATCAACTTTGACCCCTTCATGGGAAATAATGTGACCAAGGTACTCTACCTCCTATACTCCAAAAGCACATTTAGATGGCTTCACATAAAGTTGGTGCTTCTCCAAAACTATCAACACCTATTTCACATGTTGCAGATGTGCTTCCCATGTCTAACTATAAATCAATGTCATCAAAGAAAACTAGCACAAACTTCCTTAAAAAAGGCCTAAAAATAGTGTTCATCAAGCTCTGAAAAGTAGATGGTGCATTTTTAAGACCAAAGGGCATTACCAAAAACTCATAATGGCCCTCATGTGTTCTAAAAGTAGTTTTATGAACATCTTCATCCTTGATTCTAATTTGATGGTACCCCGAGTGAAGATCTAATTTTGTGAAATAATTAGCACCATGCAACTCATCAAGTAAATCATCAATTACTAGAATATGAAACTTATCTTGATGGTGTACTTGTTGAGTTCCGTATAATCTAGGCACATCCTCCATGTGTCATCCTTCTTCCGCACCATGACCACTGGGGATGAATATGCACTTTGGCTATGCTTGATGATCCCTGCCTCCAGCATCTCATGGACCATCTTTTCAATTTCACTCTTTTGTGCATATGGATATATATATGGTCTAATATTTGGTGGTTGACTACCTAGAATTAGTTGAATGGCATGATCATGTTTTCTTTTTGGTGGTAGTCCTTTTGGCATGGCCTCAAAAATAGATGAGTGGCCTTCAAAAATTATTTGTAGATCAGGATGTGTAGATACCTTTGGGGGTTGAACTTCTATGGAGCATAATCATGCAATAATTCCCTCTACCCCCTTTTTTGGCATCTTGGACATCTAATGTGAACTAACCAATTTTGGAGATTTTGCATGTAATCCATGTAGTTCAATTTTCTTACCTTCAGAATGAAAGCGCATGAATAGTTCTTGGAAGTTCATCTCAATGGTACCTAAGGTTGTGAGTCATTGGACTCCCAAAACAATGTTTGTGTTACCCATGGGAATAGAAAACATAGGAGAGTCAAGATTGTACCCACCCATAGTAAGCTTAATACTATGGCATTTGCCTGAACAATTAATTGTGCCACCATCTGCAATCATGACTTAAATTTTTGGTGTTGGGTAGATGAAACAATTCAATCAAGTGACCAACTTATGGTTTATAAAGTAATGTGTGCTCCCTGAATTAATCAACACTGTCATGCCACATCACCTACATGTCGCACCACTTGTGAATAATGACCATGAATAGTGACTATGAATAGTAACCCATGAATAGTGATTATGAATAGTGATTTCACACCTAACATACTCCCACTTGAAGTTAACATACACATGATTTTACCACACATGAGTATTCTTCCATCATGTTATCCATCTATGCCCACTACCTCCCTGACACAAACTTAGTAGAAGTTTTGTTACACTATTAAAACTTTTTTGCCCTGATCAACTTTGTTAACATATGCTCCTTCATAGCAGATTACATCACTTGAAGTGACTATCACTTCTCCATAGACCAATCCTGTATATGTTTCTTGAGGAGACCCACCGCCTTAAGAGTTTGTGGAGTGCTAATACCTGCAAGTGCATGATAAGAGATTGTAGGTTGGGAATCTTCAAGTACCTCCTCTATATCTTCCTCATCATCATTGGAGGCATCATCTACTTCTTCATCTTCATTTGGTCCCTCAATGTAGAATAACTTCTTCTCAGCACATCTATGTCCTTTACTCCACTTGCTATCACAACCAAAACATAATCCTTTTGCACACTTTTCTTCAATTTGCTGAGGGGTCAATCTAGTAGGTGGAGGAAATGTTGATGATGATATGCTACGATTTTTGAAGTGAGTGAATGGATGATTCTTGTTGGCTATGAATTTTTCCTTAGCTCTACGTGCTAGGATAATAGATTTAGAAATATTAAGTGGATTAAACATGCATACCTCATGTTGAATGTGGTCCTTGAGTCCACCCAAAAATAGGTCATTCAAGTTTGCATTAGAAATTGTCTCCACATGTAAGGATAAGTTCTAAAAATGATGAATATAATCCTTGACGGAGTTAGTTTGTCATAATTTTTCCAGTTGGATGAAGTAATTATCTATCACACTATTGACATAGTGTAATTGTCACTTCTCTATAAAAATTGACCAGGTGACATTGAGACTCATCTTTTTCTTTTGAGCACACAACCATCAATACCAAATGAATTGATCAGGTTCATGATACAAGGATGCCATGGTAACCTTCTATCCACTTGGAATATGATGTAGGTCAAAATCTCTCTCCATTTGGTTGAGCCAATTGAGTGTATCTTTTCCATCAAATTTGCGCATATCCACTTTTAGTAATAGGTTCTTCTGTGGCCATGGAGTTGGATTTGAAGTAGATTAGTTAGGAGAACCACCCTGGTGGGTTTGTGAAATAGAGTTATCTTGATGATTTGATTGATTAATGTTCAAATTCACCATGATATATCCCAAACTATCTTGTATGGATTGCATATTAGATTGTATGTCTTGCACCTCACTCTGAATGCCTTGCACATTATAGTCAAGATGGCTCACTTTGTGATCTATGTCAGAAAACCCTGGTACAAGGGTCTATTAAACCCCTCTTATGACTCCATCTCATCTTTTTTAGGAGTTTTTCCTAGAGTTTTAGCACCCTTTCCTCGGCCCAGAGTTTGTGGACCTGCCTTAAAAGGGTTTTACGGTGTCGACCCTTATTGACACTTTTGACCCAACTTTGACCAAGAAAATTTGGAATTATGTCAGCCTCAATTCAAAATATACAAAGAACAAATTGTATCCAAATTTTTTTAAGATTTCCAAAAATGAAAACAACTCAAAAAAATTCTTTGAATTGCGCACAATAGAGCAATTTTATGAAAAACCATAAAATAGCGATAACTTTTGAAAAAAAAATCCAAATGAGCTAAAATTTTAATGGAAGATTAATGTGATTATTTCACACCTCCAGTAAAAAAATTTTAGATAAATTCTGAATTTTTTTTATATATCTCAAAATTTAAAAATTTAGTGTTTCGCCTACAAGATTGCCCAAATCATAGCTCTGATACCACTTGTAATGAAATTACTTCAAAAATTAAGTATAACAGCAGAATTATATCCAAATATAACTTAAATATATCCAAGTATATGATAATAGATAAGCCACTTCGAGGGGGCAACCTCCACAAGCTTCAATAAGAGCAGAATTCACAATATGATGATAAATGATTACCCACTACCTCCTATATATAGTCTAACTAGGCCATGGTTACTCCATAGGCTGACCTAATAATCTAAATAAAACCACAATTTGGCTAAGTAATATAATGTCAAAGAGGGATAAGTAAGCCACAAGTCGGCTAATACTATCCTCATACATGTGATAGGTTAGGGGCGTAGCAATTCATCTCCTATGAGAGGGTCCTATTCTAGGCCAGATGCTAGTATAAAAATGATGGGTCCTAGACTATACTTTTTACTTTTTCCCTTTTGTTTCCATTCTATATGAAGTGGCTTTGATTTAGGTCTTCTAAAGGACTTTGGGTTCTATAGAATGTTTTCAATGTGAAAGGTATCATAGGTTAAATACTCTCTTATGCCATTAGACAAGATGGTATAATTATTGGATATCTCAAGAGGTGGCATGTGAGAAAGGGAATCAAGGGTATTAGGATTATTACAATTGTCTTATATAAAATCAAGGACTATTGTCTTTCCCTTATCTTACGTGGCCACTAGATTCATGCCAAAATGATAGTTATAGATCTTGAACTCAACCTCTAGGTGTTTTCAATGCTCATATGGATGAAAATATCCTAGTATACAAACTTCCATTCTTGAGTGGGAGAACATGATACATTAGTGAAACATTGATGAGACTACATAAATTTAATGTAACCAAGGTCTTACCAAAAGCATATTATATGATAAATTGATATATAACACATGGAAAAGTGTATCATAAGTCAAGGACCCAAGGATAACTAGTAAATAGATGGTTCCTTGTAATTTTCATTCTTCATTATCATAGGATTTAATTGTTATCATTTTTTCTTGAAGATATGTCATCATGTATCTAATAAGCTTAATGAGATTTAGAGACACTATGTTTAGACTTGATCCATTGTCTATAATGACATGTTTCACTTTATGTTACTTTATACAAACTTCAATGTATAATGGATTATTATATAGTGGGCCAAGGGATGAAATATCACTTTAGTTGAATGTGACTTGTTGGGTTAGAGATAAGTGTTTAACCAAACCTTAGAATTTGTCAAGGGATATGTCACTTGAAACAATGGATTGGCTAAGGAACTCATTTAGGATGTTTTTTTTTATTGTTGATGTATGAAACAAATATAAAATAGAGATCTGTGCTAGTGTCTTTTACAATTGTTCCACAATGTCAAACTTCTTTTCTTGGTTAGTGTTAAATGGTTTATTCTAAGGCTGAATGATTGGTTGGGTGATGGGTGAAGTGGTAGATGCCTTTGGGCCTAGGATAGTAATCTTTTACCTCTAAGTTTTGATTACATAATTATGATTAAATACAAAACCAAGATTTCTAATAAATGATGGTGATGGTGGGGGACCAGATAGGATAAGTCTCAGTTGATGGTGTACTTGTGCATGGTCATGAGGCAATGATGAGTTATCGGTATAAGGTCTAAAATTAGTAATCCTTACTTGTTTGTACACCTATATGAGGTCTTAGGTCAAGGAATAATTATCAATGTGAGTTTGTTGATTATAATTGTTTAGCAAATGTCTTGATTGATTAGTATTTTGTCTCAAATTTATGGAGATTGTGTTAGCATGACCTCCTACAATATGAACTATAACCCTATTGTAGTCATGTACAAATGTATGGTAGTTCATTTGGTTTTTATCATTATGACTTTGGTTCTATCCATTATTTAGATGCTATTGGTTATGTTATTGGTGATTTTATTAGTTCTATTGGTTTAGCCTTGGTTATTGAAACTATTGTTTTACTAGCCATTGTTGTTATTGTTACTATTGTGGTTGGTTGTTATGCTATGGAAAAGGGTTTTGAAATATTCCAAGGTTATGATTAAAATTGGAAGGACCACCATCTAATGTTATTTCCTCATTATCTAACATATTATGAATCAAATGTTTGATTTTCACACAATGTCATAAATTATGCTCATTAACCTAATGATATTCACATAATTCATTTTGGTGGTTCCAATCAAGATAAAGAATGTCCTTAGGATAATGTTTTAGGATAGGCCAACTAATCAAACTAGTGGAAATGATTTTATAAAACATAGATTTAATAGGTTCTCCAAGGTCACTAAAAACACAATAAATAAGAAATATTATCCTTAGAAGAGGGGCTTGTAATGGCAAAGGTTTTTGTGTTTGTTGTGCTTGTTTGGGATGTTACACTTGTTATGTTTGATAAAAAGGTTGCGGGTTAGGATTAATTTTCATATGCTTCAAGGGTTGATAAAATAGTGTTTACACCATTTGAACATGTCTCGACTATGTTACTCCATTTCCAATAACATTTTTATTGTAGTTGAATTGTTTTGGTCTATCATTATTATTGGCTTATGTCGATTCTGATGCTTACACTTGTAATTGATGTTGGTTTTAGCCATTTCATTTATTGGTACCTTGATTCTTATTTGATGAAGTTATCTTGATAACCCCTTTGTTAATAAGGTATTGTTTAATCAACAAACCTTTGTTAATGATCTGTTTAAAAGTATGCACACACTACAGTTCTAGATGATAAGATATCTCACTATGAAAATTTTTGGTAAACATAATGGCTAATTATTTATCTAGTAAATTTTGGGTAAATTAACTGGTAAGAGATCTCTATCATTGTAGATAACTTGTAAAAAATTCACTAGCCTTTTTCTTATCTTGCATCAAGTAAACCAATGAAATCACATGCTCAAGATTATATGAAAAGTGCTGCACAAACTTGTTTGAAAGATCATCACAATTTGACACTAAATTTTTGGGAAACTTTAAGAACCATTCCAAGGCTTGTCCTACTAGACTCCTTGGGAACAACAACAAAAGGTATATGTCACTATATGCCATTGGCTGGCATGTAACAAAGAACTCATTCAAATGGGATTTTGGGTCACCTTTCCCTTTGTATTTGTTAAATTTTGGTGGTTCATATACTAAAGGAAATGGTATTTAAAAGTACTCCATGTTAAATGGATAAGAACACACATCATCTAAATTAAAATTTTTGGTTTATTTCCCATCTTAGATGGCAACAATCACATCCTTCATCTGTTGTAGTTTTTGGGATAGGAAACTAGAGGGAACATTGGTTTGAGGTTGATTATTGGCCTGGGTAAATGGTTGGGGGGTCAAAAATGGAGGTATTTATTGGGGTATGTTATTTTGGTTTGGAAATGGACCAAGAATATGTATACATGGATTAGGGGTTGATTTATTAAATTATATGTGTTATGATGTGATATTATGATTGGGGTTGGATATATGGGCTTGGTTTTAAGGATTTTGAGGTTGGGATGAAGGGATATGGATATACTATGCCTATTGAGGTTGAATAGGTACATGTTACTAACTAATTAAACCTTGTTATTGAGGTGGGACTTGTGAACCAAGACCTGGTCTCTAAACTTATGGCACATTATATACAAAAGGTAAAGGTTACCTGATTAGTACTTAAGGAACCTTGGAACCTATTTATTTAATGAATCCTAGTTAGGAATTGGACACATTTTGGATATTCAACATTTTTGTTGACAAATAATCATACATTATTGATTAGGCATCATTTTGATTTAAATTGGTATGCTGGTCTACGAGGAAAGAGGTATGTTCACTGCTACTTGATAAGGTGGGGCATTAGTTTCCCCTATTAAGGTAGCAATATGTTCTACCTCTACTATTTTTGTATGTTCAATTATTCATATTATTATGGAATTATACTCATTACCTATTGGGGAGGAGTAGGATTCATCACATTTTATTGTTAAGGCATGACATTAGTCATTGGCTAACTACCAATCTTGTTGGTTGAGTAACTTGAAGAAGTATCTAGATGAGGATTAGTGGTAGTATTTGGTTGAGGTTAGGATGTATAAACTCATAATACATGATTTGGATAACCACTCATGGTGTTCACTAAAGGCACACTTGTTTGTAAACTATTTATTTGTGTGCTTACACCACTTTGGTTTGGATTGGAACTTGCTTGTGCATTGTTTACTATGTTTTGCTCAATACTCTACATAGAATTAGAAGACACTTATTTTATGGTTAGCATTTAAAATAAGCTTTTGGCCAAAGTTTTTTATGCAAATGGGTTTATACCCTAATTATCTTGACTAGTCAATTCTATTAACACTCATGTTGAAGGAAATAAGTCAATGAGAGGCCTATTTGACATGGTAATCTAATTAAAATTACATGCTATGTTTAAGTAATTTTGGTATCCTTATTTCATATATACAAAGTGATCCTCCATGAGGTCCTTTCTTTTTATAATCATATTAGGGTCTTGATATGCCATTGGGGCTAGAACTAAAGGATTGATAGAAGAAGCTTGTTGACTATACAGTACATTGTGAGGCATTCTTACTATACTTGACAAATTCTCATGGGGGATGTTCACTCAAAACTTATCCCCTAATTCTATATATCTAAACAAAATCTCATCCTTGTGTTTTAATAAGTGATGCTCAAATAGATAAGGATCATACCTAGATGGTGTAGTAACATAGTATTATTGTCGAGGAAATGGTTCTTCAACTAAATTTATCACAACTAGGTATCACTTTATTTTTTATTAATCTTTCTTTGAGTATGGAGGTTTTTCAACCAAATAGTGATCTAATAGATCTTAGTTTTTTGCCCCTATTTGAGTGTTATAATATGGATAAGGATCTATCTCATAAGTAACATTATCTTTATAGAGGTCTTGAACCATTTCTTCTTATGTGACCACATTGCTAAATCTTAGATTGTACATGAGGCCACTATGAGTGTAGGAAAACATGTTTGGATCTATAGTAAATTTTTCATGACCAAAAGGAATGAAGTTCTTCAAACCATGAAAAAGTGATGTCTAAAAAGAAGTTTAAACTTTGCCTAACCTAATCAAAAGGATTGATATGTATATTCAAAAATATTGATGTAATGATTTGTGATAAAACAAGCTAACATCAAATGTCTAACGTTACATGTCTCACATAAAAAGGTCAAGTAGATGGATTCAAGATTGAAATGCTAGATTTTAGGATCAAAGTGTTTCAAATGAGTCTAATCTAGGAAAAACAAAAGTTGCTAGGTATTTTGGCCAAACGTGGCATCAAAAGTTAGTCTCAAATAATATGTGCTAATAATTTTGGCCAAATGACATAAAAATCTAGACTTTAAATAAAGATGAGATATTTAATTTAACATATTTGAAAAACTTTTCAATAAAAACTAGGCATTTGACTCTCGGACATAAAATTGATCAATAGGTATGAGGTATGAAATGAAAGGCACTTGGAGATAGTTTATTTTCTCCTAAATAATGGCACAAACTAGACTCTTTTGACTGGTAATATAGATAAAGGTGAACAAAATAACTGTACTAGACAAAGACTCACAAAGGTAGACTCAAAATGGTTTGATTTTTTTGAAAAACTTGGACTCTATGTAAATAGGTCTTGAAATGAATTTTGAAATAATTTGAGTAGTGTAACAATTATAAATGATCAAAAGTTGTGACAAAAAATTTCTTCAATATCTTAAGGAAAAATGGTTTATCATGATTTTGGTAGTGTAACACTATTCTTCTTAACTCAAATGACACAAATACATAAAGGTTGACAAACCTCTAAGGAAAATGTGTTTGTATCAAATGGACTGAAGATAAATGGTAAATAGGAAAGTTAGTAAAAAATGTAGCCTAAAACTCAAAGCATGAGTGATACACAAGATGCATTGAGTCCTACCAAATGGTGATAATGATTAGGAGTCAAAAAATGGTGCTCAATTCAAATTAAAAATTGAACCTAAGTTCCCTCAAATTTAGTGCAAATGGAAAACCCACTTAACACACGAAACTTATGAAATTATAAAGTTAAAATTTTGAATTTAAATTATCAATGAAGGACTTTAAGAAAATTGGGCAAAATATATTACACAAAGTTTATGATAAATTTTTGAACAAGGAAAAAGATGATTTTCACTTGGGTAGTATAATGCCTCCTTATCAAAGAATAAGATGGACAATGTGTTTTTTTATGTAACCCTTTATTAACAAACAATTTTGACTCTAAAAAAGGCCAAGTAATCTAAGGAAAATATAAATCAACTAATTAATCATCTGAAGCCCTAAATTGACAAGGTATGTCAAAGTGGGGTTAAATAAACTAACAAGTTTTCAAAGATTTAGATGGATCAGATACACATGACTTTCATGTCAAAATGCAATAAAATCACACATAATTTGGGTCCACATTATATAATTTATTGTAAAAAGGTATTTCCTTTTTTACAACCACTACATCCATCACTTTCTCAATGTAGTATGATTTCCAACATGCTTGAATGTCTCAGGCTTAAAATCTACTAAAAAATATGGTTTAACCACTCAAGCCATCATCCCGGTGAGGAGATCCCAATTTATATACCTCACATGAAGAGGGGTTAAAGATAATGTTGGGAGATGAATTCCTAGGTTAAGGTTTCCCTATAGAACGTATGAGAGGTAATGAAATCCCTTGACAAGCCAAGATGCAATAAAAATAAAAACTAAGGAAATGATATTTAAGGTGGTTTTTAAATCACCCAAGCCATGTGGGTCTTGGGGAGAGCCTTCAAAACATCTCCTTTACACCTTTAGATTAAGGAAATTTGCAATGAAAATGACACTTTTGATCCTACAAGTTCCCTATAGGGGATGGGGGGAGAGCATACACACACAACTTCCTTTTTGCTCAAACAAATATAACTAAGCAAACAATGATAAACAAATCATAATTTTTTTGAAGTGAGTTCAATTTTAGAGAACTAAATGAAAGGTTTGGTGGTGTTCTTTAGCCCCTTGGTTTTAAGTTGCATAAATTTTGAAAAACAAGCACAAAAACATTCAAATAATCATTTCAGTGTTTCTTTAAGCACAAAATGAAAATTCTTAATACTTTTAAGCACCTAAAAAGAGGTTAAAAATATTAGATTAAACATGATTTGTCAATTTTTCAAATTGGTCCTACAAGGAAATGATCAGTATTTTGTCTAGCCTTGAAGCACTTTTTCAAATGAAACAAATAACTTTGAAAATTGATCTCTTGGGTTGACATAGTGTAATACCTCAACTCCATAGTTTAATATCACAACTCTACAAAATTGTGACTAGTTAACATAATATCATAAGTCATGATTTAGTCAACAAAAATTGATAATATCACTACTCAGATTGACAATAACGCAAGTTACAATGTAATATCATAACTACAAGAGTTGTGGTATTATCGCTTAACTACTAAAATTTTAACCACAATACCATGACTCAAACCAACAATATAGCTACTAGAAAAATTGTGGTATTGCAATATCAAGACTATCGAGTCACGGTATTACAATATCACAACTTTGTAAAGTTGTGGAATTACAATATCACTACTATCGAGTAGAGATATTGCAATATCAAAACTTGACCTAAAAATAGAGAAAACATTAGTTCAAAAATATAGTTAAGATGCAATATTGCTACTAAGACAAAACCATGACTATGTTAGTTATGGGATTATGGTCTAGAGGAAAACATCATAGCTCCAAAATGACAAAACTATGACTTCTAGGAAAATGGATTCTTACTCAAAATTTTCACTCCTTTTGGCTTGAAACTCCAAGATCCTACATGAAAATGGTTAGGAGGTTGCTTCTAAGAGCTATTTGATCAACTTTGTGGGGCTAGGTCCCATTAGGTATGCCATTTGTGAATAAAGGATCATAATAAGGGGAGATTGGTATAGTGTTAGTATATGAAATAAAAATATAAAATAACACACTAATAACTAACACCTTAAACCTATCTCAAGGGGGAGTGTAATAACAAAACTAAATGCAAAACACAACTAGAATGCAAAAGACAAATGATCTTTGACTTCCCTTGGATGCTCCAAATGGCTTCTTGGCTTGTGCTTAATAAGTCTTTATCAAAAGAGGTTTAGATATATCCTTTTCTCTTTGGCACCAATGTCTTTGTGATGGATTTGGATTGGATAAACAATTGGGAATGGTAACTCTACATCAATGGCTTGAGAGATATTTTTAGCATTATAAATTTATACCAAAAGTGATTAAAATTATGAGTATGAGGCTTCTTATTTATATATTTTTACAAATGATCATAATGAACCTAAATCATCCATATCAAGATAAAGATGTGTGGCTAAGAATCCATTAAATTTTTTAGGCCAAAATAAATAAATACCCTCATAAATATTTGGGATAGAGAGGCATTAAATAGGCATGGAAGGGCTTCATCAGATATTTGTTGTATTTATGGCCTAGGGATTCCTTCCCAAAAAATGATGTCACTTGATAATGTAGAAACTCATAATCAATTTATAAAAATAAATATTCAACAAGTTCCATAGAATTATTAATTAGGCTCATGATTCAATTTAATTATATCTAAACATGATTAGTCAATTTTGGTGCAAATATTGGCCATTGGTGCTTAAATTAATCAAACTAGTCAAAATGTCATATTATTGGCTCAAAATTTGATTGGATTGGAATTGGAAGGGGATGTTAGATGCATTAGATCTGCTATCCCATTTAGGATGTTTCTAACATAAAATTAAAAAAGCACATATCTCATGCAAGAATATTGGTATAAAAGAGCAATCTAGAGCACCCAAGTGTGAAAAATGTCATTTTGACTCGAAATGATCTAATCAAAATTAGATATATCATAAAATGCATTACCCCATTTAGAGATTTATTAGCCAAAATCAACACTTGTATATGACAAGTTGAATCATTTAATGTGTTTTAGTGTTTTTAGGACAAATTGTTGTATTTGATAGAAATTGGTCAAAATCCTAGTTGGAGGTCATTGGTGGCCACTTTTAGGTGTCTACATTTCCCACCAATAGCCTTTCAAGATCCTAATCATGGAAAATTATAGGAAAATGAGGTTTTTGTAGGTGGTTTTAGACTTGTATGGACTTGTAAAAAACATGTCAGAGTCAAAGGAGGTCAAATATCTTAGGGGCAACTCATTACAAGCATCAGAGAAGAGAATCCATCATTCACAATTTAAAACAAGGCAAAAACCTTCACCTTCTCTCCATCTCCCTCCTTGGTAGCCTAGTAAAGCTAGCTAGGTTTGTGAATAGTATGGACATAAGAGAGAAAGTGATGACTTAAGATCTTGGCCATAGTAAGGGGTCCTCATATCCTTTCAATCCTTAGCATTGATTTCCAAATTGATGGCCTATGCTTTATGAATAAATGTTAAGAAGTTAGCTAGACAAAGTGGTCTTCTTTATCTACATAGGGTCAACTTTAGAAGGGTTTCAGGAATTTCCTAGATTATTTGATGAAAGTTCTATTTAAGTGTGCCTCCATGGGTTTTAATAGTATATACACCTTATTATTCACCACTATTTCACATGTGTGAGCTCAAGGGA
Organism: Torreya grandis; assembly: GCA_037957365.1. NCBI lineage: Eukaryota > Viridiplantae > Streptophyta > Pinopsida > Cupressales > Taxaceae > Torreya > Torreya grandis. The sequence goes on from JARHVA010001513.1 coordinate 2,838,917, forward strand.
TCAAGGAATCTCTATTATAGAATAGTTTAGGATTGAAGGTAGTGGTTTCTTAATGTTTTAGAGTTTTCAATGCATAAATATAGATCAAAAGCAATATTTTGATTAAATTGTTAGTTTATTGAAAAAACTTCAAGTTTTCTCTACCTAAACACATAGGTGAGTCATCAAATGATCAAACAATTCCTTCAAAGTCCTGATTCCAATGTGACTGCCATGCATATTGTGTAATCTTCCTTATAAGTTGTGAGTAAAAGTGTCTCATTATTAAATAATATCATAGGGATATGCCCTAGTATCCAAATATATGCATATATTAATCATAATCTAAGGATGAAATTTAGGTGTTCCTTTCTTTCACTCCTTCACAATATCCATTCTCAGTTCTAAAGAGAAACATGCTCTCATTTGAGCATCTACAAGCCTCTTTACGAAATTTGAGAAATTAGAGTAATGACTATTAGAATAGGGTGTTTAATTATAGAGGATTCATAAGGATAAATTAGGAGTCACTATAGTTTGAAGGATCAGAGTCAATAAGGTCATGCCACTCAAGGGATAAGCTCAATCAATACACTCTAACTAGGCACACACATGGCTATGTTAGAAAGATAAGAAACACTAATGGAGTGATGATTTAAGGAGGATAATAGGAGTGGAGAGGAAATTAAATAACCTAAATTATAATATCATATAATAAACCCTATATTACATAAAGAAGTAAACCTCAATTTTCATCTCTCTTATAGTCAAGAGCCTAGAATTGAACATCTATAGGCTTGACTATAGATGGAGGACATGTGAGCAAAGGAGTCATGTTTTAAGATGTATAAAGTGCACTGATATTGATAAAACTTAGAGAGAGGATAAGAAAATTTGATAAGTGGTGAGAATATTGTCATGAAGGAAATATCTCACTCTCTTACAAATTTAAGGATACATAAATTGATTCTTACAGGCCAACCATGGAAAACAAGGAAGGCAAGTTATAGGGGAGTTAGACAAATGACTTGAAGGTTTGTGAAATTTAAAAGGTCATATGTGTTATGATTCATCCACTCAATGAAACTTAAAAGCTTAACCAAGAAAGGAGGATGTCTATATATTTTACTCAGGCAGATTTAAGAGCAACTACAGGTAGGGTCATAAAGAAGAGTGAAAGTATGTGAGGAACCATGCATGGAAGTGAATTATAAGAGTGAGAATAAGGTATCTTTCAATTTTTTATAAAATTTATTACTATCTAATCAATGATATGATACTCTTAAGTAAGGAAGATCTATGACAGGCTATTTAGGCCTAGTAGGCCTAAATAGGCACTCGCATGCCTATATATGGAAATTGAAGACAATTACATGTTTTGGGGAGTATGTTGAGGATTTTAATCCTTAGAGGAGTTTAATTATAATGATCATAGATATTAAACTGGTTATAAACTCATATAATTAAGAGGATATCCCAAAAACTAGTTCATAGGGTCAAACTAGATTATTGGCTTAAAAACCCTAGGTAGGAGTATGAGAGGTCTACAAGGAGTTTGAAAGTGAAAAAAGGATTAAACCATGGGAAAATGTTGGGAGGGATATATAATATCTCTTTGAGATGTTTCCAACCTAAAATAAGTGTTTTCATTACATTCATTCAAATGCTACTATCTCAACCTCACAGAATGCAAGTTTATAGAGTTCTCAGCTATTAGGGAAAGTTGAATGAGGTTTTATACTTGAAATTATTGTAGTTATTTTTGTAGTTAAATCCCTCAAGGATATTAGAAATATTTAAGAAACTATGCATACATAAACCATTCATTATGACTTCATGAGAGTATAGGTCTTGGTAATGACTTGAGATGTACTTGAATAACTCTCTAAGTACTTGGATGTTGAGAGGTAATGACTATAGTTAAAAGTTAGAGGAGGTCAAATATATTAGGGGGAACTCATTTTAGTCATTATAAAATATAATCCATCATTCACAATCTAAAATAAGGAAAAAACCTTCACCATCTCTCCATCTCTCTCCCTTTAGCAGCCTAGTAAAGCCAATCAATTCTGTGAATAGTAAGGATAAGAGAGAGAAAGCGATGACCTAAGATATTGGCTAGAGTAAGTGGGTCTCATAATATTCCAATAATTGTAATTTTTTTCTAGATTAATGACCTATGATTTATGAACAAATTTTAAGAAGTTAATTAGTCAAATTGGTCCTCCATATCTATATAGGGTCAACTTTAGAAGGGTTTTAGTGCATTTCTTAGCTTAGCTGATGAAAGTGTCATTTGAGTGTGCCTCCCATGGGTTCTCACAGTCCATCCACCTTGTTATTCACCACTATTTTGCATGCTTGATCTCAAGGGATCAAGTAATATCCATTCTATAATAGTTTTAGAAACAAAGGTAGTGATTTTTTGATGTTTTACAATTTTTAATGCATGAATCTAGATCATAAGAAATATGTTGATTACATTTTTGGTTTATTAAAAACAAGATTTAAGTATTATCTTCCCTAAAAACATAAATAAGTCATCAAATGATAAAACAGCTCCTTCAAAGTCTTGATTCTAATGTGACTACCATGCACATTGTGCAATCTTCCTTGTAAGTTGTGATTATAAGTGTCTCACTGTTGAAGATGATCATAAAGATATGCCCTAGTATTCAAATATACTCATATAGTAATTATTATATAAGTATGATATTTAGGTTTTTTATTCCTTCATAGAACTCATTATCAGTCCTATAGAGAGACATGCTCTCATTTTAGCATCTACAAGCCTCTTTAGGCAATTTGGGAAATCATAGTTATGACTATTGGGATAGGGTGTTAAAGTATAGAGGAGCCATAAGGATCAATGAGGAAGTAATGGAGATTAAAGGAGAAAATTCAAGAATTTCATGCCACTCAGGGGATAAGTGCTGGTCAATTTCTAGTCTTAGACCTAGAAATTGGCCAACCTTATAGCTTGGGGTCATATTCCATCTTTGACACTTGGTTGTTAATCATGTTGTGAGATAAAATGGATGTATAGTCAATATGTTGCTTGATCACATTTCAAACATGCCTCATTAGTCCTTTTTAGTATTTTTACCCTATTTCAAGATTTATTTAGGTAGTTTCATGGTATCCAAAGTGTTTAGTTGGACCTTATCCACCTTGAAGGGTCATGAACATAAGGAAGATGCAATAATGAAGGAAAATAGAGGAAATAGTTTGATAGAGGCCTAGAAGCACTTTAGTCATGTAAAACCATTAGAGTTATGCACACTTTTTAACTTTAAAGGGTCATTATAAATAATATTATGTGATCTAATTAAGGTTTCATTCATTTTGGGGTGTTCCATATACATTCACATGGTTATATAGATGTTGAGCCTCTTTTAGAGACATGTACTTGAGCTAATTAATGGTTTTAACCATAAAGGGATGTTATTTTAGCCTTAATTAACCATAGATAATCCCATACACCTTCAAAATACATCATTAACCTCATTAAACCATTGAAGGATGGTTTCACACCTTAATTAGATCCATCATTGCCTTGGTCAAGGATTATTTCATCTAAAATGGACCCACACGTGCTAATTTTTGACCTTTCATCTCCCTTAGGTCATACCACTAAGCCAAATGATATATTTACCTCATATTTTACCTCCAAAGCATTAGTGAGATACATTTTAGGGATAAAATAAGGATATTTATAGGAAAATGGGCACTTTGTAGTTGCTTTCTCAATAGTATAGATCCATATTATATAGATCAACTCAGTCAAGAGCATATCCTTGCAGGGTGAGTTCATAGATGGTCAATGGTAGAATAAGTAGAGTGGTTCATATTGGTAAAGTCATAAAACCATAATACTAAAATTTTATCTCATTGGAGAGCCCAGAGGACCCCTTAGGTTCATGGTTATTTTGTACAATGGGTGTAGAATGAGAGTCCAAGCTTTTACCCAAAGGAGGTACACTCAAGGGGATTTTGATTCATTTGCTAAAAATAGTCAATTATCATATTTTATAAGGTCATGTATCATCATATTATGATTATTTTAGCATGGAATCCACTCATGTGAGCTCAAATAACATGCCAATGTCTTTGACTAGTTTCTATGCATGGTTTGCAGACCAGTCTATGCAAAGGATAAGGTTTAGGTGCCTTTGTTAGTGGTTTTAGGAAAAGTTTCATGGTTGTAGAGATGTATCATAGCCCTCAATTCATTTTCACCTAGATTAAAATTTAAATGGTCTTAATGGTGCCTCAAAACACTTCATAGAGACCTATCTATGTATGGTTAGAGAACACTGCATAATAGACTATGTGTATGGTCCAAAAGCACCTACATGATTCTAGTGTGCCTCAAGGGATATGAAAGGGGTGATAACACGGCAGTGGATTTTCTTCATACCTTAATAATATCTTCCAAATCTTCCATAATGGTTTTATAGTCCTTTTAGACCTATTTCTATGCCTTTAGACAACTCAGTCACATTTTTTGTAAAGTTTAATGTTTGTTCATAGATATTAAGGTAACCTTGAGAATCCTATGTTTCATTATGAGACTATAAACACCTTGATTTTTCCCCAAACATTTTATGTATAATTATATATGAATTATTATATCCTCAGGGTCTACTTAGGTTGGTCTTAGGTGAGGTATTGTGCTCAATCCATGCCCATTCCATATTTACATAGTCCCACTACTATTTCATTGTCATCATACTATGTTATCACATTGATTTCACTCCAATATGTTTCCACTATCACCTTCTCAATTCACCCACCATTACCTCAAGTAATTATCATCCCAAGTTGTCCCCATACTACACTATAACCATTTATACCACCTAAGTCATTAGATATTAGACCTGTATGGTCATATGACAACTTGGGAGTGCAAGGGATGACACCTACAGTTAGCCATAAAAACCACTATAGCAGGGCTGTAAGAAGAGATATCTAATTTGTCCAAGATACAAATTTTTACATGAACATAATGGATTATACATTCTAAAATTGGATTATATGTTATTTGGATCACCCATGACATAGTACTCATATAACCTACAGGTTATATTCCTCCTAACATAGACCTAGTAACAAGCCTACAAATCCATGCTGAGAAAGGATCACATGGTGGCATTTTCAATCTATATTGGTGTTTCCATCCCATGTGAACTAATAGAAGTATAATAAACATAAATGAGACAAGTATCACATTTTAAAAGTTGTAGTCATGATGGTCACTACCCTTGTGAGGGCATGATGATGTCATCATAATTATGAAACTACATAGGCAGGTGCAAGCATAAGACTGAGGTTAAATGGATAAAAGGGTTATAAGGGAATATAGTGTTGAAATGCCACCATATGGCCATGGTTATCACCCTAAACATTTTTAAAACACTTCATAGACTCACTAACACCCTCAGATCAAAGGTTATAGGCCATATTCCAAGATGCAAGTTTGAGAACATTTCCTAGTAGGTAGTTTGAGACAAAATGATGATGTAGAACCATTTTAATCACAAAAACGTCCTCAAATTAAATAAAAAATGTTTTCATGACCTAAGGAAGATGCCATTATACACACTTAGATGAGACAAACATTAGACATACTCACTATTTTATCTTATACCAAGGCTTGTCTGTACATGCAAACAATGAATTAAAGGACCACTCATGTCAAAAGAATCCTTCAGTAAACTTGGGGTGTATGGAAGGTCTAGTTAAAATATATAATGATGTTTAAAGTCACATATAATCCATATCAATGTCTAAAATTTAGATTCATGATCGAGAACCTTAGAGGTGGGTTAGTGCAGGCAAACAAGTAGTCATGTACTCAAACCTTAGTGGTGACTTAAGACGTCTATAAGTTATTATGATATATCAAAAGGACAAACTAAGGATTGGAAGAAAGAATTAGACCCAATAAAGAGGTTTCAAGGGTTACAAGGTGGAAATAAAGGTCTAAATGCCTATAAATGTAACTCAAGTCAATCCAAAAATGTGCAAGCATTTTAAGGGGTATGTTCATATGCTCACCTACTTCACCAAATACCTCTTCTAATCTAGATCTCATAATGGAATTTAAGTATACCTAAGCACTAAAAATTCATTGAAAATTTATTATAAATAAGGGGATAAACTATATGAACTATTTCTAAGAAATTTGGGACTCAAAACTGCTTACAACTAACCCTAAGATTAACTTCTAATGCTCATATCTCTATGGATCCTTTGCATGGGAATCCAAAATTTTCATGGTAGGAGGGGGGTAAATTCCCTAAACATTCATGTCCTTTGTTTTAGTGTTGAAAATTCATAATCTATTAACCATTTTTAAGGTGGTAGATACCTCCAACCATGCATAAAGCATATAAATGAGTCAATGGTGAAAATTCACCTCAAGACTCACCCAAATGCAAGTTTTCATTCATGAAACCACTTTTAAAGTCTTATAAGGTCCCCTAAGCACCACCATGGCTTCTTGGTTGGTATGCGCAAGGATAGGATTGTATGAAAGAGGATTGAAAAGTCTATTTTGATCTAAAAGATCAAAATGTAGAGGGTATTATGTGAAAGATGAGTTAGAGAAGAGATGACTCTCAAGACACTTCATGAGGTCTTTTATGGGTCTTTATATTGACCTCCATGAATAGTTTGAAGGCATAAAGTTTTAGGTGTTGAAGAACTTGACTATATGCACTAAAAAGGGTAAAATTGGCATTATAGAGTCAATATTGTCACTCTACAAGACATCTAAGGTCCTTTCCCAGTTATTTTTAGGAAGACACGATTCATGGACCAGTGTATAGGTTAAGATTTATAGCTGGGGTGTGCAGATAATATGATACCCAAGCTCCACCATGTTTTTACCATCAAAATAGTAGAACATAATATAGTTTGAAGGGTTGAGAGGTAGTGAATCATTTTTATGGGAATTGTTTCATTTATCTAAAACCCTTTGGCCTAATTGAGGCCCTAGAGAAACCACCATAGTGCATATTTCCACTTGCAAACCCATAAAGGATTCTTAAAAGATAAGATCTTCAAAAATATGCACATTCAAGCACTCACCAAGGCAAAAGGGGGTATGCATAGGAAATATAAATATTCATGGGAGGTGAGGTGAATTTTTAGCTTGGGATTAGTATAGGTAGTTCATAAAACCAAGATCAGATCTTCAAGATCCATGCCTAAAATCCTTAAACCCTATAAAACCTCCCATAAACCCTAATAAAAACTAGTCTAGAGAGGTTCAACTAAAAATCCATTAATTTTTGTAGAAGTACCTAGTTTATCACTTGGACCTTGTAGGAAACTAGAGGGACTTCAACATGTGGCATTGGATGGTATAAAATGTGTAAGAATGCCTCTTGAGAGGGAAAAAATGAAGTTTTTTTTAGTTTCTATGTTACAGGGCCTAATAAATGATTCTATACCATGGAGGGAGTATGTGTAGGACTTTCTCTACCTATCCAACATCAAATCATCCCATGAAAGTAATTGGAAGAGTTATTACCATCCCTTTCAAAAGTGATAGTCTATGAGGCAATCTATCTAGCCTAGTAATACAAGGCTAAAGTATGTTATAGGTGGGAAAATCTTCAAGGATATAGATACCAATACACTAAGTGACTTTCAAATATTTTATAAGTTTCATTAGGTGAGTTTGAATCCTATTTTAAGCTATTGAATCAATGGCATAGTGAATATGAACATAAATTTAGAATTCTAACTATACATGCATACTTATCAAATAAGTGGAAGGGTTTAGTGCATGAAAGGTGGAATGAGGATATTGATTAACCATTTCAAATCATTGTAACTATAATTTGAATGATCCTACACCAAAATGAGATCATTATTACATGTTATAGGTAGTTTTATGAAGTATTTAGCATGTACATTGAAGTAAAGGCTACTCAACACCCAAAAGGACCTAATTACACCCATATACCATAGACCTATGCCTTTTTGCCCTTCAAGTTATAGGTCTCTTATCAACCTTCATGTAAAACACTTATATTTGAAACACTATTAAATAATATGATCAACCCTTTTATTCATTAGATTCATTAGTAGTCATGAAAGTGTATAAGCTACGAGTGGATCATTCATCAATTGGTGCATCACCACATAGGTTAGATTATGATTTTATTTTTTAATTATATCCCTTTTCCTTATGATAGATTTAGTTTTTTGTAAATCAATATATTTTCATACCATGGGATCTATATCCTTAAAATATATAGGTTTGACCTATAACTAGGTAACCCATAGTCTTAGGTTAATCCCATGTTAGACTAGTGTGAGTACAGGACTTGAACATTTCTCTTCTCAACTAGGGTTTAACCTAAAACTCCAATAGTTCTAGCATGCCTGATGGGAATGTAATCTAGGAATGTAATCAATACACTTTAGCATCATCTTGGGATATCTTGGAAACATGTGAGGATACTTTAATGTCTTGTAATATTCATCTATAGATTAGAGAGCAAGTTCATGTACTAAATCTCCACTAGTTCTACCTCAAAAGGTAAGCAAGTTTAGTTCATTGAATTGCCATTAGATATTTCAAGGATGAAGAGGGTTTGTGTTTCAAACCCCAAAATATCACCCCCTAATTATCCCACATATCCAAAATTTGAAAATTCTTCCCATACATAATCCCTTAAAGGTTTACCAATCCAAATGGTAAAGTTTAGATTACAATCTTTTATCCCCTTAAATGGTGACATCCCTCTTATCATTTAATAATATGATGAAATTCCTATTTCCTCCTTGAATATTTTACCATACATTATAGGTGAAAACTCCACCACTTTTTTAGATCACATAATTGACATTACAAACATTTTCTAAGTGCATAATATCACCTAGTAGAATGTAGCCATGAGACTACTAGCCACATACTTGAAAGGAAAAACCATATAATGGTATAGGGGTCTAACTCCTACCTCAATAAATACTTGGGATGAATTTGATGAGTATCTTTACAAGCATTTTGAGGATAGGAGTGACCATGTATCACTAATTGAATAGCTCACCTCAATTAAGAGGGCACCCCAAGAATATATTGTTGATTTCAAATATATATTCCAAACAACTTTAGATAGAATCCCTATAATCATTAATCCCACACCCAATTATGATTTTATTTACTACTTAAGATCATTGAACTTAGATGTTGTAGTCATGATCCAATCAATGGGTGGGAAAACTTTTCTTGAAGCTTATGAGATATCTATAAGGGAAATATAATATTTGATACAAGTAGGGAAACCCATTCCAAGACCTCTCATGCCCCTCTTCCTTGAGCTCCAACCAAATCCACCTACGATTTCTCCATTGCCTACTCCAAACAATCAAGTACATCTTGATGATTGTTAAGTGGATAGACTTAGGAAAATTAAAGGCTTGTTGAAAGCACAAAACAATAAGGTAGTGGCTTTAGAGAGGTAGTAGTAGACCTCATATAAACCATACCAATCTCAATATTCTTCTTAGTACTATAAAAATCAACCCCCTTATCCATAAAATCAACAAGCCCAAGGCTAAATCACTCAAGTTAGACATTATAATAGCTACAATCCCATAGCTAAAAGTAGCTTAAGGGCCTTGGTTTATACAACAACAACCTTACACAAGAAGGCTAATGGTAGCAATAAGGGGTAGTCCAATGAGATGGTAATGGATACAAGTGGAGAAACATATCAGGATCTTAGTTGGTAGCATGCTCCTATATTTTAAGGCCATGAAATAATGCCTCCTCCACCATAAGGTCCTTTAATGATTCAAGGTAACATGCTTGCCATAACACCATCATATGCTTCAAACCAACATCAAGAAAAAATGGGTAAGGCACTAGATGATACCACTTGTATGAAATTTTAAGAGGGGGAGCATTTATTTTAACATGTAATAACAAATATGGGGTAGATTGTACAAAAGGTAGATGAATCAGCTGTATCCCATACAAGGGATAAGAAGAGGTTGATGGATGATAGTTTGGGGCAACCTAAGTTCTATTCCACAACTCCATAGGTTATTTAGCATCTAAACAATTCAAATACAACCACTAAGGCCCCTACAACTCAACAAGTACCTCAACATCATGGTTAACAATAGAAGGATCATTTTGTTCCTCAAGTCATTCAAGTGTCAAGTGAAACTTACATCTCCAAGATATATTCCAAGAGCACCAATATTTCATTCAATATTGTGGATCACATGAAATGGTTCAATGCCACCATGTCAATTTTGGATGATATATCTATTTTAGGGTAGAAATAAATCCTTCAACAAGATATCTCTAAGTTCTCTCATATGAATAAGGTAGCTGACAAGGTGAACACTATTTTTGTTAATAGTAGTCAACCTATTCAAGTTTAATATCCTAGTCAATTCCAAGTTCATAATGTTATACAACCCCTTAAGGTTGTTAAGTCCCCTCTATTTTACTTTTTAGTCATCATAAGGGACTATCTTTTCCATAATTACATGATAGATTTTGATGCCTCAACTTTAGTCATGCCCAAAGCCATAACAAATAAGCTTAAAATTAAGTATGTGCCTAATGAAAAGGGTGTTATTTAATTTTATGGTTCTCCCACTAAAATAACAAGTGTCTTAAAGGACCTTAATATTAAACTAGCAGCCTACCCCAATTATGTCATTACTCAAGATGTTATGGTTCTTGACTTACCCCCATACTTTTCCCTATACCTATCTAGGGGATTTACTACAAAAATTATCAGTTAATTGTCCTCTAACTAGTCATACATGCTATTTAAGACCAAATATTTGAGTAGGGTCACTATTATGTCTGAACCTATCTCTAGGTTCCATCTAGAGCCCTATATGCCCAACCTTGCAAATGTCAACTACACCATACTTGATGAAGATGAAAATGAAAATGCTAGTGAAAAAGAGCCTCATGATCATATTGAGGGTATTTTATACCTCTATTTTGATGAATGGGTAGATTAAAATCATGGATTTGATCCCTATAACAACATCGAGGAGGTAGATTTAGGAGTTTATAGTATGCATGAGGAAGGTGTTGCTATACCTTGCCTAACAAACACAACTCAAGAAGAAGATGGTTTGTAGACCTTATTATTTGATGGATAAAGATAAAATAATGGTATTGGGGATGGAGTCATGTTAATTTCACCTTCAAATCATAATTACTACTCAGATGTAAGGTTCTAGTTTAGTTACACATCAAACACAACTGAGTATGAGGCTCTTCTACATGATTTACAAGAAGCAAGAAGGAGAGGTGTCAAAATCCTTCAAGTAAAGGGTGGTAGTGAGATTATTATGAAAAAATTAAGGCAAATAATTGAAATAAATAAACATCATTTAAAGGCCTATAAGAACCATGTATGGGACCTCATAGAATATTTCTTGGCATTTAACATATAGTCCATACCAAGGGAGGTAAACTAACATGCAGATAGGTTTATAGCCATTAGAGCCCAATATGAGAGTGTAGAGGGGGTAAAATTTAATAAAAATTTGACAAGATAAATTTCATATATATTCCATCTATACCTGATAATGAGGTGAGTTGGCAAGTGTTTGATAATGATGAGAAAATTTTACGTTTTCTCATGCAAAAGGTAGAATTCTACCACAAGAATCAAAATAAGTTACAAAACCAATATGATGATAATATAGTGTAACTAAGGTCTAACAAGATACCTAAGTGACTTGTAACATTTTAAAGGATCTTCAATGAAGATGAATATATGATAAAAGATAAGGCATCTATCTCAGCCAAGGAGGAACATTATGAAAGGGTAGAAATCTTTAAGGACATGTTGTTGATGTTAGGAAAGATTAACACAATAAAAGAGAGATATGCCTTTTTTGCTTTATGTCAATAATATTCTGATGTATTTTCATGGGAATATAAGTATTTGAATGGATTTGAACCCAAACTTGCACAACATAACGTTGAATTGGAGAATAATGAAAAATCGATTAGGTAAAAATAAAGGCCTACCAATCCAAAGGTAGAGGAGCTAATGAGAGGGTAATTATTCAAATTGATTAAGTCACAGATGATATTTCCCATCAATCATTCCTCATATATGGAAAAACTTGTGTCAGTGAGGAAGAATAATGTATAAATACACATGTGTGTTAACTTTAGAGACCTCGACAAGGTGTCTCTAAAAGATCATTACCCACTACCCTCAATGGCCTATATTCTTTAGACTGTTACAAGATCTCAAAGTTTATCTTTATTTGATGGATAATCTAATTATAATCAGATCATGGTCAAGGAAGAGTATAGACATAAGATTGGATTCACTACAAAGTGGAGTAATTATGCATACATGAAAATGCCCTTTGGACTTTCCAATGCAGGAGCAACTTTCCAAAGGTAGATGTTACCTTTGAGGGATTAATCAATGAAATGGGGATCATATAACTTGATGACATCACTATTTTATCAAAGGAATCAAAATACGACATAACTAACGTGAAACTAGTCTTTGAAAGATGCAAGCACTTTAGAGTGTCATTAAATCCTAAAAAATGTATCTTTGCTATTGATGAGGGTAGATTATTGGTCAATGTGGTGTAAAAATATGGTCTTTCCATAAACCTTGAGAGAGTTGAGTCCATTCTTTCCTTACCCTTTTACAAGCACAAGAAAGGTTTGTAGATTTTCTTAGGGAAGATTAGTTTTATAAGAAGATTTATCATAGGATTTGTAGAGTTGGTCAAGCCTCTTACATGTTAATGAAACATAAGTAGTTTATATGGAGAAAATAAGGTAAGAGGAGAGGATATTTTAGGACATAAATGAGGCTATCTCCCATGCCCCTACGCTACTTAATCATAATTTTGACAAAGAATTCTACTTATATGCCTTTTGTACATTATTGGCAATCTCTGCCATATAGATGCAATAAAATGATTAAGGCCTAAAACAAACTATTACCTTATTTAGTCAAGTCTTATAAGGATATGAGGAGAGGTATATTTTTTATATAAACATATTATTTATATAGTGATAGGTCTAAATAAATTTGGGCACATGGTCTCTAATAAAAAGATCATACTCATGGTAGTTCACCCAAGCATTAAAGAGTTTATAGTCAACAAATACCTTAATGAGAAGAGGGCTAGGTGGGTGATAAAATTCATGGAGTATGACCTTAGAGTTATAAATCTCATCAGGGGTAGAGGGTTATTTGATAACCTAGCATCAAGGGTAAAGGAATGAAAAGATCTAGTGTTGGTAGTCAATGATAACCAAAAAATAGTTATAGATAACACACATTTCAATTAGACACATGATGTGATCAGGTTTATCCAATCAGGCCAATGTACTATTGACACACTGGATTGCACCTAGGGGTAGGATGCCTAGCTCCTTCCCTTCCACATGCAATAATGGAAACTCCCCTCTTGCATGTGTCAAAGCTAGAGGGGAGAGTCTCTAGATGAGGGCTAGCTCCCTCTGATGTATCTTTTAGGCCCTAATTTCTCCTACTGCTAACAAACAAAATGAAAAAGGGGGGGATGAAAATAGAGAGAGAGAGATGCTAAAAACATAACCTAAGCCTAAAAGTGAAAAGGTGATACACCAAAAAATTTGACCCACCCAGCCTCAATATACACTTTTCACCAAAAAGAAATGCCCATACACTTCATCTAAAGTGGGAAGCTTTTCTGCAATAGTCAGCTAGGGGTCCATGGAAATACAAGGAGGAAGACACTACCAAAGGTGTCCTCAGACACACTTATGACAACCTATTCACAGGCACCTACATTCCCCTAGGAGCACTTCTGATAGACCTGTAGAAAAGAGACTTCACAATACACTAGACATGTTGTAATTGATCTATGAGAAGCATGAAAGACAATGACTTAACACAAAAGAAGTACATAGACATATACTTTAAAGTGCAAGTCTAGATAAAGGTAAAAATGCTAAGTCCTAATTTAAGGTAAAAACTGGCAGAGCTCTGACTTACAATCCTGAGAGATTTTTGGGCAAATTTTTGCCTTAAGGCTAAGAGAGTCCCCCCTTTTTCAAATGGGAAATTTTACAATATATAGAGGAAGAGAAGAGGCCCTTTGGTGCCCTTTTTGAAAATGACCCATGTGCATTCTGATCATTGGGAAGAGCAAGCTACTTAAACATCATATGAGAAATTATGGGCTGCACTGATTGTCTACTTACAAGACTACTCCTTCAAGGCGATTACGTAGCTTGTTTGATTATTAATGCAAAATGAAGAAAATGGGTCTAGTCACTAGCTTTTTGTGCCTCCTAGTAATCAATTTGCATACATTGTATCACCTACTGGAGTAACTCCCTGAGTTGACACCTTCGCCACTTAGATACTTTGTCTTTTTTACACCTTGTCTTCTTCCTGCTTTATCCTGCTCCTTCAGCCCTCGGGGGTGATCTTCTGGCAGGTCGGTGCATTCCTTGGCCTCTTTTCATGGTTGGCACTCAGGCAATTCAAAAGCAAATGGCTATTTCACTGTCTAAAAATTGATGTCCATGCACTTGTCATCACTTAAAAAAATAACAACTAATTTGTCTCCTTGAAATTGATGGCTTCCAGGATGTCACCGTCCTTGGCAAATTCCTTCGAGCCTCTTCTGCAGGCTTTTTCTATGGATTTCTTCATGTGGACTTTTTTCTCATAGATAATTTTCCTACGGATAAAAAGTCCACGAGATTTGTCTATCTTTTGTCCTTTTCTTTCAGGTTTCTTGCTCATAGCCTTTTTTGAATTCCTTTAGACTTTTTGTTTGAAGGAATTCCTTCAGACAAAAAGTCTGAAGGGTTTCTTCTTTGCCTCTACCAACTACCTTAGAATTTTTTTTAAAAGAAATCATCCTCTATGGCTCGTATCCTTTGAAGTGCTTCCTATCCTCAACAAGGGCTCTTGAACCCAGAACTACCCTCCGTAAGTGTACTTGCCCTTAAGCTTTAGGACACTCCCTTGAACCAAATCATTGAACCAACCGATTAAACCAAAAATGGTTCAACAATTTAATGGTTTAACGGTTCAACACTGCATGCTACTCAGTCATTGAACTGAGCCTTCAAACCTACTACTTGAACTAACTATTAAACCAATGCATTAAACTTCTCCTTTAAACCAATGTGTCGAACCAATTCATTGAATTGGTTCAATGGTTCAAACATTTGTTGAGCTGAGCCTTTGAACTGAGAGTTGAACTAAGCTCATTGAATTGTCTGATAAACTGAGTGATTAAACCAAGGTGTTGAACCAATGCATTGAACCTACCAATTGAACCAAGGCATTGAACCAATTTAATGAACCAACCACTTGAACCAAATTCTTGAACCCAAAAAGGTTCACCGATTCAATGGTTCAATGGTTCACGCCATTTGTTGAACTTTGCCAATTGAAACCAAGCCCCTTTGAACCTTCTGTGATGAACCAAGGCATTGGACTTGAGCTTTACACCAAATCATTGAACTAAAACCATTAAACTCAGCTATTAAACCCAGGCATTAAACTGGTTCAATGATCCTAACCTTCCTTGTAAATTTCTTCAAACAAGAGCCTGAAGAAGCCTTGTAAAACCCAGCACTCTCTGAACTGATTCTTCATGCACCAAAAGACTAACATGTAGACTCCATAGAAAAACTTCTTTATAGAAATTGTAGAAACTTCACCTGTGAAGTTCATAGAAATTCCACTTACAGAGTCTGTAGAAATAGACCTATAGAGTCTATATAAATAGACTTGCAAAGTCCATATAAATTATTGGACTTGTGCAAAATCAATAAATGAAATGGCCTAGAATAGTAGGGGAAGAAGGGGATTGATTTTTGGCCTATTGGGCAAAAAATGGTCAAAAAATTGGTGACTCCAAGGGGAAGCATGCCTGCTATGCTTAGAGACTAGTTGCCTTGTAGTCCATTGGGCAGGGAGTCAGAATGCAGCTTTGAAGAAAGGTTAGAAATTGCCCCAAAGATCTAAGAATCAAACATGAACCTTTTTACGCTAGACACAAAGGAAAGCACACACAAGACTACAAACACTACTTATGCAAATTGCACATAGGGAAAGCATGAAAAGAAACTAAAAACAACTACTATATACAACTAACCAAGTACATTTTCTTCCCTCCTAGATCAAAGGGAAAAATTCTTAAGTCTCCTTCCTGGTAAGGAAACTTATAGTGCCAGACAAGTGGCTAAATGAAATGGAGAGTTAGTGACCCGCTCCTCTTACCTACCACCTGGGTTGGCTTATATCCGAGTGGATCAAATTCAAACATGCTTATAACATATACATACTCTATTTGTTCTTGGAATCTTGCCTCCTATTGGTTCTTCATGCTAGTGTATCTCATCAAGAAATTAATTACTGCTAGCTCATCACCATAAGCCCTTTGATCTACATGATCCCTTTGTAATGCATCATGGTCTGACTCATCTCCTTTTACCTCAATAAAAAATGTGTCAAACTCATCCTCTACTCCCTCTTGGCCTTCTTGAAGAAGGGTGACTATTGTGATGTCTTAAATGGAATCACAAAATGACTGCTCATCCCACAAAACATCACCTCTTTGTTCAAAAAACTCTTCTTCAAGGTGTTCCTCAAGGGAGACTAGCCTCTCCTTTTCCTCCTCAAAGATTAAGATCTCTAGATGTTCAAAGATATCCCCCTGATCCTCCTCCAACTTAGGATCCTCAATGTAGTCATCCTCCTCATTGAATCAATAGGGAATTTCATCAAACAAAGGAGGAGGGAGCTCACCATCCTTATGTTCCTCCTCATATTGTTGGAACATCTGCATGTATGCATGCCCTGTGTCTTCTCCATTGCTAATGAGGTCCTCAAAAAGATCATCAATGATGATTTCTTCTTCATCTTTGCTCATGATAGCCTCTTGACAAACTATAGATTAGATCTTCTGCTCCTCACTCGCCTCTTACAGAATAGGTTCCTCCTTGAAAAGGGATGAAGTGGAAAAAACATGTGGAAGAGGAGGTAGTCCTTGAGCTAGAATCAAATGATTCTCTTCCTTCCATCTAGCTAGCACTTCATCAATATCAAGTGTAGCCTTATAGCTCTCTTGGAAGTGTGTAGATGGGGTGTGTTTAGACAAGGAATGTGTCATTGGGTCTGAACCATCCATCACACATTGGCTGAGAAATCTCTCTCTAGATTCTAACTCTGCAATTATCATGGCCATATCCTCTTGGAAGAGCCTTTCTTGGAGGTCACCAGTATCATCATGAGCAGGGGTAGCCTCATCTTCTTCAAGGTTTTGAGTGAAACCTTTCTTCTCCTCCTTCCTGCCCCATGATTCTACTATTTTCTTCCAGTTCAAGATCTCAGAGTTGGAATTTTGCTCCTGTGAACAGACAACAACTTTGTTTTCTCCAAGGTCTTAGGGCTCCTCCACAAGGTATAAAAGCTCTATCTCTCTTTCACAAAGCAATCTCATCTTAGCCTCTAAATCTTCAAGTTGTTGGGCTAGATTATCCTAAAAGAGTCTTTTTTAGAGGTCACCAGCATCATCATGTTGAGTAGGAGTAGTTTTGAGAGAGATGTGTTGGTTCATAATGCTCCCCCTAAAGGAAGATTCATGATCTAAGTAATTTAGAAGGTTCATCTCCATGGGAGGCTATTCCAGTTCCCTTTGATGCTTGAAGGCTAGGCACATAGGGTCAAGAGTAGGGTTGAGTGATGCATTAAATGAGTTGGAGTGAGCAAGTGCTATCTGATAGAAAGGATTTGATGCACAAGAGGGGGATTTCTTTAGGATAGGAGGGGGCATGCAAGGCTAACTGCCTTGCATGAATGGATTCCTCCTTTTTGCTACATCTTCCTCCATGATTTGTGAGGCCTGAGCTTACCTGAACAAACACACCTCTTTATACATCAGCTCTTACTGATATCCATACTACTTATCCAGTCTATCAATCTCCATTACCTACTTCTCAAACTCTAGTGCCACCTCCCTTATCACTGAAGGGAAACTAGGAGAGCTGCTTAAGGGGATTGCATAAAGATCTTGAGCTTGATCGAAGTCATATGAATGAATACAAGGTCCATGATTTTGTGTAAAGGAATTATACATACAAAAATGTGATTTATGATGGCACCAAGATACTTAACAAGTTGATTCAACTCAGAGTCACCATTGGTGTTGATGTAAAAGCCTCCAAAGGCTGGTTGGTTGAAGAACACACTAAAAATTCTTCAACTCTTTGGATAAAACTTGTCCTAGTTGGTCCCACTAGGTATGCCAAAAACTATTGACATAGTGGATTGCACTCGGGGGTAGGATGCCTAGCTCCTGCCCTTCCACACACAATAATGGAAACTCCCCTCTCACCTGTGGGACTGGTGAAGCTGGAGGGGAGAGTCTCTAGATGAGGGCTAGATCCCTCTGATGTATATTTTAGGCCCTGATTTCTCCTACTGCTAACAAATAAAATGAAAAAGGGGGGATGAAAAGAGAGAGAGATGCTAAAAACATAACCTAAGCCTAAAAATGATAAGGTGATACACCAAAAAAGTTGACCCACCCAGCCTGAATATACAATTTTCACCAAAAAGAAGCACCCATACACTTCATCTAAAGTGGGAAGCTCTTTTACAATAGTCAGCTAGGGGTTCATGGAAATACAGGGAGGAAGACACTACCAGAGGTGTCCTTAAACACACTTATGGCAGCCTATTCACAGGCACCTACATTCCCCTAGGAACATTTTTGGCAGACCTACAGAAAAGAGACTTCACAATGCACTAGACATAATGTAATCAATCTATGAGAAGCATGAAAGACAATGAATTAATACAAAAGAAGAACATAGACATATACTTTAAAGTGTAAATCTAGATAAAGGTAAAAATGCTAAGTCCTGATTCAAGGTAAAAATTGGCAGAGGTTTGCCTTACAAGCCTGAGAGATTTTTGGGTAGAGTTTTGCCTTAAGGCTAAGAGAGTCACCCATTTTTCAAATGAGAAAATTTACAATATATAGAGGAAGCGAAGAGGCCCTTTGGCACCATTTTTGCAAATGGCCCATGTGTGTTCCAATCATTGGGAAGAGTAAGCTGCTTAAACATCATATGAGAAATTATGGGCCACACTGATTGTCTACTTACAAGACCACTCCTTTAAGGTGATTACATAGCTTGTCTACTCATTAATGCAAAATGAAGAAAATAGGTCCAGTCGCTAGCCATTTGCACCTCCCAATGATCAATTTGCATACACTGTATCACCTGCTGGAGTAACTCCCTGAGTTGACACCTTCTTCACCACTTGGATGCTTTGTTCTTTTTACACCTTGTCTTCTTCCTACTTTGTCTATTTCTACTCCTTCAGCCCTCAGGGGTGATCTTTTGGTGGGTTGTTGCATTCCTTGGCCTCTTTTCATGGTTGACGCTCAGTCAATTCAAAAGCAAATGGCTATTTCACTATCTTAAAATTGACATCCACACACCCGTCATCACTTAAAAAAACAACAGTTAATTTGTCTCCTTGAAATTGATGGCTTCCAAGACGTCACCATCCTTGGAAAATTCCTTCAGGCCTCTTCTACAGGATTTTTCTACGGATTTCTTCTCGTGGACTTTTTCCTGTGGACAATTTTCCTACAGATAAAAAGTTCATGAGATTTATCTCAGTCTTTTGTCCTTTTCTTTTAGGTTTCTTGCTCATGGCCTTTTTTGAATTCCTTTACACTTTTTTTTCGAAGGAATTTCTTTGGACAAAGAGTCTGAAGGGTTTCTTCTTTGCCTCTACTAACTACTTTAGAAAAATTTCCAAAAGAAATCATCCTCTGTGGCTCTTTTCCTTTGAAGTGCTTCTTGCCCTCTACAAGGGCTCTTGAACCCAAAACTACCCTTTGTAAGGGCACTTGCCCTTCAGCTTTAGGACACTCCCTTAAACCAAGCCATTGAACCGATCGATTGAACCAGAAATGGTTCAACGGTTCAACGGTTCAACACTGCATGCCACTCATTTGTTGAATTGAGCCTTCGAACCTACCACTTAAACCAACCATTACACCAATGCATTAAACCTCTCCTTTTAACCAATGCATTAAACCAATTCATTGAAATAGTTTAATGGTTCAAACATTTGTTGAGCCAAGCCTTTGAATTGAGCATTGAACCAAGCTCATTGAACTTTCTGATGAACCTCGTGATTTAACCAAGGCATCAAACCAACGTATTGAACCTACCGATTAAACCAAGGCATTGAACCAGTTCAATGAATCAACTACTTGAACCAACCACTTAAACCCAAAAATGTTCAACAGTTCAATGGTTCAATGGTTCACGCCATTTGTTGAACTTTGCTGATTGAAACCAAGCCCCTTTGAACCTTTCGCAATGAACCAAGGCATTGAACTCGAGCTTTACACCAAAGCATTAAACTAAAACCATTGAACTCAACTTTTGAACCCAAGCATTAAACCAGTTTAATGGTTCAATGGTTGAATGATGCCAACCTTCCTTGTAAATTTCTTTAGACAAGAGCCTGAAGAAGCCTTGCAAAACCCAACACTCTCTGAATTGATTCTTCATGCGCCAAAAGACTAACCTGTAGAGTCTATAGAAAAACTTCTCTGTAGAAACCATAGAAAATTCACCTATAGAGTCTGTAGAAATTCCACCTATAGAGTCCATAGAAATAGACCTATAGAGTCCGTAGAAATAGACTTGCAGAGTCTATAGAAATTCTTGGACTTGTGCAAAATCAAAAAATGAAATGGCCTAAAATAGCAGGGGAAGAAGGGGACCGATTTTTGGCCTATTGGGCAAAAAATGGTCAACATGTACTATGGGGTTAGATAGAGACAATATAAGGAACTTAAATTTTAAAAGCATACCCTCTATCTTGATAAATGGAGTACTTTTCAAGAGAGACATAGGAGGCATGCTTTTGAGGTATGTGGAATAATGCCAAGTGGACAAGTTTCTTGAATAATTCCATGATGGTCCAACTAGTGGCCACTTTACTACAAAGAACACAACCTCTATGATCATTAGAGATAGATAATTTTGGCCCACATTTTTTATATATGCACACTCTTTGGTAAGAAAATTTCCAAAATGTGTCATGTTCATTGGCAAAAAGAAATTAGATGCCCTTCCCTTGCAACCAATACAAGTAGAACAACCCTTCATGCAGTGGGGCTTGAATTTAATAGATATGATATACCCCAATAAATTAAATAACATAAGTGCATCATTAAACCCATATACTACTTCAAAAGGTGTGTTGAAGTAGCTAACCTCAAAGAAGCCAATGAAATTTCTATCTTAGACTTTTATAGCAACCTTATGAGTAGATTTGGTGTGCCTTCTATAATCCTTTTTGAAAATGTAATGGCCTTCAATAGAAAAAATTTATGTGTGTGGGATATTTTGCATGGAATTTATCTCAAATCATCCTCTAACTATTACTCATAGGGTAATGGAATAGTAGAATCCATAAATAAGAATTTATTGAGGATTATCAAGAGGACTATGAAAGATAGTAAGAGGGAGTGGCATACTAGATTGAGGACTTCCCTATGGGAAAATAGGTTGATACTAAAGAAGGATATTGGACACTCCCAATACCTCCTTATCTATGGGATATAAGCAAGACTTCATAATTCTCTTGAATTTCCTATATTAAAGCTTGCCCACCAACTTGAACTCCTTGAGGATGATGTTATGCATGTAAGGTTAAATAAATTAAGATGGATAGAGGAGAAAAGGAATAGTTCCATGAACATCATGTGGTCCAATAAAAAATAAGTGAATAATTCATTTGAAAATAGAGCCTCTTTTATAACATTTCAACAAGGTGATATAGTCCTCAAGTATGATGAGACTGTGCAAATCTAGGAAAGCACTCCAAATTTGATAGTCTTTGGAGTGGACCTTATAACATAACATGATGAAAAGAGATCAATGAATTTGAGCTTGATAATTTTAATGGAGATATCCTTCCCATCCCTCTAAATTTTAGGTATCTCAAATTCTTTTATTATTTCTCTTTCATGTTCTTTTTACATAGGTAAGTAGGTTTATATTTTACCTCCAAGTGCCCTTGCACAATGTCTTGTTTATTATTTATTTATACTATTTAGGTAGTAGTGTGTTGTGTTATTAGTTATTTATTTTTGTTTTAGTGTGTGTCATTTCTTAAAAGGTGTATAAAATTAAGGCATAACCTATGTCTCAGTCATGCTTCATATGATAGTCATCATGGATGAGTTTGATCAAATTTGTGGGTTCCACAACCAATAAGCTAGTCAAGCCAACCGAGTCACTATAAATGTTGGTCAATTTATAGTCATAAATATATAAATTAGCCAAATTTATAGCTTTAGGTCATATTCCATCTTTGACACTTGGTTTTTACATTTTGTGAGATAAAAGGGATGTCTAGTCAGTCTATTATCTGATCACATTTCAAACTTGACTTAGTAGTTATTGTAGGTCTTTTTACCCTATTTCAAGCTTGATTTAGGTATATTAATGGTATCCAAAGTGTTTATTTTTACCTTATACACCTTTAAGGTTCCTTAACATAAGGAAGATGTAGTAATAAAGGAAAATGCAGGAGACAATTTGATAAAAGCCTAAAATCACTTTAGTCATGCAAAATCATTAGAGGTATGCACACTTTTGAACATTAAAGGATAATTATAAATAATATTATGCTATTTTATTAAGGTTTAATTGATTTTGGGGTGTTCCATATACATTCACATGGTGATCTATATTTTGATCCTCTTTTAGAGCCATGTACTTGAGCTAATCAATGGTTTTAATCACAAAAGGTTGTTATTTTAGCCTTAATTAACCAATAGATCACCCCATACACATAAAAAATACCTCATGAAACTCATTGAAACATTATAGTATGGTTTCATGCCTTAATTAGATCCATCATTGCCTTGGTTAAGGCTTATTTCCTTAAAAATGGGTCCACACATGCTAATTTGTAACTTTCATCTCCCTCAGGTCATACCACTAAGTCAAATGATATATTTTCCTCCTATTTTCCATCAAAAACATCATTGAACTAAATTTTAGTGATAAAATAAGGAGATTTATAGGAGAATGGGTACTTTCTATGTGCTTTCTCAATAGTGCATTTCCATACTCTATGAGTCATCTCAATTAGGAGAATATCCTTTTAGAGTGAGTTCAGAGATGTTCAATGATGGAAGAACTTGAGTGTTTTAGCTTGGTAAAGGCCAAAAACTATTTATCCTCCACTTCAAGATCATTAGTGAGATCAAAGGACCCCTCAAGTTTATGTTTATTTCATACAATAGGATTAAAATGAGAGTCCAATATTTTACCTAGAGGAGGTACCTCAGTGGGTTGACCATCCATGGAATTTGTCTATGAGTTAAATTCTTATCCTCTATTAACATTCATTAAGAAGTTAGAGAACTTATACATCCTCTTTAGGGGATTTTGATTCATTTATTAAAACTAATCAGTTTTCCTATTTTCTCAAGTCAAGTAACATCCTCTTATGATTATTTTAGCATGGAATCGACTCATGTGAGCTCAAATAACATTCCAATGTCCTTGAATAGTTTTTGTACATGGTTTATAGACCATTCTGTGTAAAAGATAATGCTTAAGTGACTTTATCATGGGTTGTAGGCATAGTTTCAAGGTTGTAAAGATGTATCATAGCCCTTAATGCCTTCTCATCTTGATTCAAAGTTCAATGGTATTACTTTTTCCTTAGAACACTTCATGGAGACCCATCTATGTATGGTTGGAGAGCACTACATAATAGACTGTGTATGGTCCAAAAGCACCTATAATATTCCAATGTGCTTCAAGGAATATAAAAGGGGTGATAACATGGTGGTGGTTTGTCTTCATAACTTTAGAATATATTCCCAATCCTCTATAATGGTTTCATAGTACTTATAGACCTATTTCTATGCCTTTAGATAACTTAGTCACATTTTTTGTAAAGTTTAAGGTTTGTTCATAGATTTTAAGGTAACCCTAAGAATCTTATATTTCATTATGAGACTATAAACACCCTATTTTTACCTCAAAACCCTTATTCATTATATTATCCTTAGGGTCCACTTATGTTGGTCATAGGAGAGGTCTTGTGCTCACTCCATGCCCATTCCATATTCACATATTCCCACTACTATCTCACTATCATCATATTATGTTACCACTATGTTGTCACATTAATTTCAATCTAATATGTTTCCACTATCACCTTGTAAATTCACTCACCATTACCTCAAGGAATTATCATCCCAAGTTGGCCTCATAATACACTAGAACCATTCATACCACTGAAGTCATTATATATTAGACCTATATGTTCATATGATAACTTGGGAGTACAAGGGAGGACACCTATAGTCAGCCATAAAAGCCACTATAGCAGGGCCTCAAGAAGAGATATCTAAGTTGTCTAAGATGCAAGGGTTGACATGAACACAATGGAATATACATTCTAAAATGGGATTGGATGTGATTTGGATCACCCATGACATAAGACTTAAACACCCTATATCCTATCTTCCTCCTAACATAGACTTGATAACAAGCTTATAATAGTCATGGCGAGAAAGGATCACATGGTGATATTTTTAGTATATATTGGTGTCTCCATCCCATGTGAACTAAAATAATTAGAATAAAAATAAAGGAGACAAGGATCACATTGTCAAAGGTGTAGGCATGATGGTTACTACCCCTGTGAGGGCATGATGATGTCATCATAACTATGAAGCTACATAGGCATGTGCAAGCCTAAGATTGAGGTTAAATGGACAAAAGGGTTTTGAGGGAGAATAGTGTTGAAAATAAACCACTTAGTCATGGTTATCATCCTCAACATTTGTAAAACATTTCCTATACTCACCAACACCCTCAAATCAAAGGTTGTAGGCCATATTCCAAGATGCAAGTCTAAGTACATTTCTTAAGAGGTAGTTTGAGGCTATTTTGAGCCAAATGATGATGTAGACCCCTTCAAAGTACAACCAAGTCCTCAAATTCAATATATAAGGTGGTCATGACCTAAATAAGAGACCCTTATACTCACTTGGCTAAGATAAATAGTGGACATACTCACTATTTTATCTCAGACCAAGGCTTGTTTGTATAGGAAAATAGTGAATTAAAGGCCCACTCATGTTATATGAAGCCTCCAGTTACATTGGTGTCCATGAAAGTTATATTTAAAATATATAATGATGTTTAATTTCCCTTATAACTCCTCTCAAGGTCTAAAATTTAGATTCATGATCAAGAACCTTGAAGGTGGGTTAGTGCAGGCAAGCAAGAAATCATGCACTCAAACCTCAATGGTGAATTAAGACCTCTATAAGTTGTTATGATCTATCAAATAGCCAAAGTGAGGACTAAAATCAAGATTCAAACCCAAAAAATATGTTTTAAGGGTCAAAAGGTGTAAATAATGGTTTAAATGCCTAGAAAGCTAACTTGAGTTAGTCCACCTATGTGCAAAAATTTCAAGGGGAATGTTAACATGCTCACCCTCTTCACCGCATGCCTCCTATAATCCAAATATACTAAAGTAATTTAAGTCTCCCTAATCACTAAACATTCATGTAAATTTGATTGGCAATAGGGGATAGACTATATGAATAATTATCATAAATATTGGGACTCAAAATTGCATGTAACTAACCCTAACATCAACTTCTAATGCTCATATCTCTATGGATCCTTTTCATTGTAATCCAAAATATTCATTGTAGGAGGATGGTTAATGCCCTAAACATTCATGGATTTTGTTTCAAGATTGGATGTTCATACTCTATGAACTATCCTTAAGATGGTGGACACCTGCAACCCTCTATAAAGCATAAAAATGACCCAATGGTGAAAATTCACCTCAATACCCATTAAAATGTAAGTTTTCATCCATAAAACCATCTTTAAGGTCCTCTGAAGTCCCCTAGTCACCATCATGGCTCCTTGGTTGGCACGTGCAAGTCTAATATTGTATGAAAGAGGACTGGAAAGGCTAGTTTGAGCTCAAATATGAGAATGTAGAGGGTGTTTATGTAAAATATTAGTTAGATAAAAAATAAGGATTCTCAAGGCACTTGACTAGGTCTCTTAGAGGTCTCCATATTAACCTTTATGATTGGTCTGAAGGTAGAAAGTTTTAGTTATTAGATAACTTGACTATATGTATTGCAAAGGGGAAAATTGGAATTATAGAGTCAATATTGTCACTTTTCAAGACATCTAAGGTCCTTTACCAATTATTTTTGGGGCAGCCATGGTTCATAAACCAATGTATAGTTCAAGATTTATAGCTGAGGTGTGTAGATAGTATGATACCTAGGCTCCACCATGATTATGCCATTAAAAGAATAGAGTATAGTTTGAAGTGTTGAGAGGTTATGAATGCTCTTTAAGGGCATTATTACATTTTTCTAAATCCATTTGGACTAACCCAGGCCATATAAAAACCACCACAATGTATATTTCCACTTACAGACTTGTAGAGGCTTCTCAAAGGACAAGATCTCCATAAGAAAAGCACCTTTAAGCACTCACCAAGGTAAAATGGGGTATGCTTAGGAAATTTAAAGGTTAATGGGAGGTGATGGGGATTGTTAGGTTGAAATTAGTATAGTTAGTTCATAAACACAAGCTCAGATCTTCAAGACTCAAGCCTAAAATCCCTAAACCATCTAAAACCTCCCTTAAACCCTAATAGAAACTAGTCTAGAGAGGTTCAATTGAAAATCCATTATTTTTATCAAAAGTGCCTAGTTTATCAATTAGGCCCTATAGGTAACTTAGAGGGACTTCAACTCATGGCATTGGACAAAATGGAAGGTGTACAAATACCTCTTAAGAGGGAAAAATTATAGTTTTTTTGTTATTTTCTATGTTTTAGGGCCTAAGAAAGCATTCTAAACCATCAAGGGAGTATGTGCATGACTTTTTATACATATCCAACATCAAATCATCTCATGAAACTAAATATAGTTACTACCATCCCTTTCAAAAGTGCCAATCTGTGAGGTAGTCTATTTAACATAGTAATGCAAGGCTAAAGTATGTTTTGGGTGGGAAACTCTTTAAGGATCTTAATATCAATATAATAAGTGCCTTCCAAATATTTTATAAGTTTCATCAGGTGAGTTTGAAGCCAGTTTCAACTATTGAATCAATGGCATAATGAATATAAACAAAATTTTAGAAAGCTAATTATACAGGTCTACTTATTAAACAAGTGGAAGGGTTTAGTGCAAGGAAGGTGGCATGAGTATATTTATTAACCATTTCCAATCATTGTAAATATCATTTGGGTGAGTCTACACAAAAATGGGAGCCATGACTATAAGTTAGAACAAGTTTCATGAAGCATTTGTCATGTACATTGATGCAAAGGTTGCTCAATGCCTAAAAAGACCTAATTACACCCCCATATGCATTGAATAATTTCTAAAGGGAACACTATG
Source organism: Torreya grandis (assembly GCA_037957365.1). Lineage (NCBI taxonomy): Eukaryota > Viridiplantae > Streptophyta > Pinopsida > Cupressales > Taxaceae > Torreya > Torreya grandis. The sequence continues at coordinate 2,866,409 of JARHVA010001513.1, forward strand.
GATCTATTTTAGGGAATTTCAAAGCATGATTGAAGACAATTGAGTCAATTATAGCCACCTCAGTACCAAATTAGTCTCATTAAGGGAGTGTCAATGTTCAAGGAGAGAGGTAATTCTTGTGTAACTACCCTAAGCCACTTTAGGCTCATTTATTACCTCTCTTTTTCTTAAATTCCTCTCTCTTAGATTCCATTATATATATAAATGTAGGCATTGAGATCTTATTTTTCATCCCTCAGTTGGGTGTAGAAAATCTCTACCAAAATATTTATGTAACTCTTTTGAAGCAAATTAAGACAAGTTCTAATTATATTGAATGATAAGTGTACTTTGTTGAAGTCTAATCTATGTTATATATGTTTTATATCCATCATATATATGTCATTCATGTACCTTGCTTTAGTTTTTTTGGTTTCTTGTAGGCAATGAGATTTCTCTTAAAGTGTCATAAGATTGTAGTGTCTAGTACAAACCTATGCCTTTGTACCCTTCAAGTTATAAGTCTCTTATCAACCATAATACAAAACACTTATGTTTTAAACATTGATAAACAATCTTATCAACCCTTGTCTTCATTAGACTCATTAATAGTCATGAAAGTGCATAAGATGAGAGTGGATCATTAATAAATTGGTACATCACCACATAGGTTATATTTTTATTTTAGTTTTCACTTCTCTCCCTTTTAATTATGATATATTTAGGTTTTAGGAAAGCATTATATTGTCATATCAAGGGAGATATCACATTAAAATCTAAATATTTGACCTAAAATTAGACAACCAATAATCTTAGGCCAATCCCATGTTGGACTAGGTGTGAGTAGAGGACTTGAAAATTTCTCTTCTCACCTAGGGTAAAACCTATAACTCCAATAATAAGTTCACTCAAAATACTCTAACTAAGCACACAAAGGGCTATGTTGGTAAGCTAATAAACACTAATTCAGTGATGAGTTGAGGAGGTGTAGAGGAGTGGAGAGGACATTGAATAAACTAAATGATAAAATCATCCAATAAACCCTATATTTAATGAAGAAAGAAATACAATTTTTCATCTCCCTCATAATCAAGAGCCTAGAATTAAACATCTACAAGTCTAACTATAGATGGAGAATATGTGAGCAATGGAGTCCTTTTTATGGGGTTTTAAAGGTGTATAGAGTGCACTTATATTGATAAAAACTAATATAAATGATTATAAACATTTATAATTGTGAAGGATATTATAATTAAGTAAATAACTCACCCTCTTATACATGTAAGGATACACAAATTGATTCCTACAAGCTAACCATGGAAAACAATGAAGATGAGTTATAGAGGAGTTATAAAAATGAATTAAAGGTTTATGAAGGTGTAAATATCCTATGTATTTTTATTCACCCACTTAATTAAATTTAAAATTTCTAACCAAAAAAGGAATATGTCTATATATTTCACTCATGCAGATCTGAGAGCACCTATAGGTAGGGTCGTAAAGAAGAGTGAAACTATGTGAGGAACCATGCATGGAAGTGAAGTGTAAGAGTTAAAACAATTTATATAAATTTTTTTATAAAATTTATTAGTCCCCATTTAATTCTCTAATCATCTAAAGTAAGGAAGAGCCTTGACAGGATAAATAGGCATAGTAGGCCTAAATAGGTAGTCACAAGCCTATACATGAAAATTGAAGACAATTAAAAATTTTAGGGAGTATGTTGAGGATTGGAACCCTTATAGGAGTTTAATTATGATTATTATAATTTTAAATGGGTTATAAAATAATATAATTAAGAGGAAATCCCAAGAATTAGGTCATAGGGTGAAACTAGATTATTGGCTTACAAAGCCTGGTTAGGAGTATGAGAGGTATACAAAGAGTTTGGAGAGTGAAAAAAGAATAAAACCATGGAAACATGTTGGTAGGGATATATTAGACCTATTTTAAGCGTTACCAACCAAAAAAAAGTGTTTTCATTCAATTCATGTAAATGCTACTCTCTCAACCTCAAAATGTAGGTTTCCTAACTTGAGAGACACCTTCCTCATGTGAACATCTTTGAGTAGGTGAATATAGTTATCAAATATTATATAAGGTTGAATTAGGTTGTATAATTTAAATTATTATAATTTTTTTTAATTTAAATCCTTTAAGGCTATGAATAATCATTAATAAACTATGCATCCCTGAACCCTACTTAAACCATTCATTATGACTCAATGAGAGTACAAGTCTTGGTGATGACTTGAGATGTACTTGAATAGATATTTAAGTGATTTGATTAATTATATACACCAAATTTCCCCTAAATTAGCTACTATTCGGCACATGTAAAGTAAAATATGTGCATATTGATCCTAAGAATGATTACTATAGGCCTAAAAATATCAATTTAAGATGGTTTTTCATAGAATTGGTTTAGGTAAGGCCTATCAGGGTCTAATGGTGTTGAGTGTGGATCAATTTAGGGATATAACATGAACATGGTGGTATATTTATGGGGCTTAGAGATCTCTAAAAATATGGGGATAGCATTTTCTTGTGACCATTCCCCACTCCACCTTTTATGGAACTTTGCTTCCATGTGAGTGGAATATTCTTATATATTTTTCTAATTTATATGTTGACTTCCATGTTTTATGGAAGTGGAGTTGACTTCATTATTTTAGGGAGTTATTTTTTAAATATACAATTTCCATGTTGACTTCCATGTTTTGTGGAAGTGGGATTGACTTCCTTGTTATAAGGAGTTAGTTGTTATCTCATTGTTACTTATGTAAGACTTTTTTGGAGGAGAGATGAGGATGGCATGTTCCTTCCTTAGTGGGATTTTGGATAAGCATGAATGGGTGGAGGATGGCATGATTCCTCGAGAATAATTCCATTGTGGATAAGGATGGTAAGTTTCTCCTTCTTAGATGGATTTATTCCATCTTTATTTATATATAGGTGGCTGTGTGACTTTGCAGATTGATGTTTTTATTTTACAAGGTGTGGTATAACAGATTTTGGTATGTTATTATATAGGTATAGGTGTGGCATAGCATGTGTGGATTATTTTTGATATATTTTAGATTTAGATCAGAAATTCAAAGAATTCTTTTGTGAATTCTAGAGGAAATATTCCATCTCTATGAGAGGTTCTCTTTGGAGAGCTTGTACTCTTGTTTTGTTACAATTTTATTGAGAAATTTTTTGGTGGATGTATCCCACATTGGGTGAACCATGGCATACATGTGTTATATGTTATTGCTGGTTTTTTATTTTCTCCATTATAACTACATTTACTATGATTTGAAGAATTGATTCCATGATGCAAGTAGTGCACAAAGAAATCTAATTTTACAAATTTAAAATTGAGTTTATTTGTTTTAAATTAATATTTTATGGTGAATTAAATATTATTTGAATTCATTTAATTCTTGACAACTGGTATCATAGCTTTGGTGGTGTTTTTTTAGAAGTGGTAAATTACAGGAAGGGTTATTATCTTGAGTGTGAGCTATGGGAGAATAGATCAGATTTATATTTGAGAAATTTGATGGAAAACATTTTGGTTTGTGGAAAATGAAAATGGAAGATTACTTTTATCAGAAGGAACTTCATCTCCCCTTGGAGGGGAAAGGAGGAAAACTTGTAACCATGAGTGATGCTGATTGGACATTGCTTGACAAGAAGGAATTGGGAGCCATACAATTATGCCTTGCATATTTTGTTACATTCAACATTTTAGACGATAAAAATACAAAGGATCTCATGGATAAACATGGATAGTTATATGAGAAACCCTCTAACTCAAATAAAATATTTCTTATGAAAAGATTGTTTAATATGAAAATGTCTAAGAATGGTTCAATTGCTAGCCATTTAAATGATTTTAATATGGTTGTAAGTATGCTCACTTCTATTATAATTAAATTTGATGATGAAGTTAGAAATTTGATCATTTTGTGTTCTTTGCCTAATTTTTGGGATAGCCTGGTTATGGATGTGATTAATGCAATCCCTATTAAGGAAAATTTAAATTTTGAGGATGTCGTAGGTGTTATTCTTAGTGAGGAAATATGAAGAAAGAGAAGTAGTGAATCATCTTCAAGAAATGTTTTGTTTGTTGAAACTAGATGGAGGTAAAAGGACAAGAGCAAAGGAAACCATGGAAATTCAAAGGGCAGATCTAAATATAGATCTAAATCCAAGATTATATGTTGGGATTATGGGAAGAGTAGACACTCAAATAAGAAATGTTGGTCACTTCAGGATAAGAATGCCAACAAGGAGGAAATGAATGAGGTAAATGTGACATTAGTTAAATCATGTTAGGATGCCTTAATTATTTATTTGGATAATTATTCTAAGTATTAGGTATTAGATTCATGGGATTCTTTACATGTTACCCCACATACATATTATTTTACTGATTATGTTCAAGAAAATTTGGGACATGTTTATCTTGGTGATGATAAACCATGTGAGATAGTAGGGAAAGTTTTTGTTTAGGTGAAAATGTATAATGGTAACATGTGGCTACTTAAGGATGTTAGACATGTGCCTATGTTGAGACAAAATTTGGTTTTGGTGGGGTAATTGAGAAGTGAGGGTTGTTCGGTAATGTTTATTATAGATTATTGGAAAGTTATCAAAGGTGATCTTGTGGTTACAATAGGTAAAAAAGTTGGTACATTATATTTGACTAGTAGTTTTGATTCTTATGATTTAGTTTTTATAGATGAAAATGTAATTATGTGGCACTATAGGCTCAATCATATGAGCCATAAGGGCATGTATATCTTAAAAGACAAGTTGCCTAGATTAAAAAAAATTGATTTAGACTTATGTGAGGACTATGTGTATGAGAAACAAAATCAAGTTAAGTTCCTAAAAGTTTTACCCATAAATAAAGAGCATAAATTAGAGTTGGTACATTTAGATGTATGGGGACCAACTCAGGTATCTTCTATTATTGGTTCCAATTACTATGTCACTTTTAGTGATATGCAATCAGGAAAGTTTGGGTTTATTACATTAAAATGAAATATGATGTGTTTGAAACTTTTAAGAAGTGAAAATCCTTGGTTGATAATGAAATAGGTCTCAAGTTGAAATGTCCCAGATTAGATAATGGAGGTGAGTATTATAGTAATGCTTTCTTTGATTATTATTATAACAATTGAATTCATAGGCAAATGATGTTTATATAAACTCCATAGTAGAATAGGGTATCTAAAAGGATGAAAAAAATAATAATAGAATGTGCTAGGAGTATGAGGTTACAAGCAGGGTTACCTTTATATTTTTGGGTAGAAGAAATTAGCACAATAGTTTATTTGATTAAAAGAGGACCTTTAATGACTTTGGATGGAGTCATTATTAAAAAATCTTGGTCTGGTAAGAATGTTGATTATTATTTTCTTAGAGTCTTTAGATGTAAAGGCTTTTAGTCTTGTTAAGAAAGAGGATAGGACCAAGTTAGCAGAAAAATAAAAAAAAATGCACATTTATTGGTAATGGTGAGGATGACTTTGGTTTATATCTATGGAACATTAGAGATAAGAAAATATTTTTATCTAGAGATGTAATCTTTAATTGAAAATCCATGTATAAGAATTAGTTACAGGAATAGAAAAAAAAGAGTACACAATATTAGATGACATTACGGATGGAAAAGTATCTAATGAATCATTTCAGGAACCTTATATGCAAAGACCCAAAAATCCTATGATAAGAAGGTATTCTAGGGTAATAAGAGCACCTTAACATTTTTCTCCTTTGAAATATTTATTATGCACTGACAATGGATAACCAATGTCTTATGAGGAAGTAATGTAGGTAGATGCTAGAAAGAAGTGGGAGCAAGCCATGGATGAGGAGCATAGATTTCTCATGGAGAACCAAATGTGGGATTTGGTAAGGCTACCCAAGGGAAAGAGTGCATTGCCAGACAAGTGTATTTATAGAATAAAAGAATAATATGAAGGGAGAAAAAGGTATAAGGCTATAATGGTGGTCAAGCATATAAATTAGGTATTAATTTTGATGAGATTTTTTATCTTGTAAAAATTATTTCTATTATGACTATTAGTGGTTTAGTTATAGTTAAGGATTTGAACTTAGAATAGTTATATGTAAAAAATAATTTTTTCATGGTGATTTAGATGAAGGGTTGTTTATGGAGCATCCATAGGGATATGAGGTCAAAGGGAAGGAGAACTATGTGTGCAGACTAAAGAAGGGCTTGTATGGCCTAGAAAAAGGTCCACGACAATGGTATAATAAATTTGATTATTTTATGTTGGAACAAGGTTATCAAAGGTGTATTTTGACCATTTCATGTACATCAAACTTTTTGATGATGGTTATTTTATTATATTATGCTTGTATGTGGATGACATATTAGTTTCAAGAAAGAACATACAACATATTCATATACTTAAGAAACAAATTAGTGACTTATTTTCTTTGAAGGATTTGGGTGCAGTGAAGCAAATCCCTGGTATGAGGATTACTCATGATAGAAAGAAGAGGAAGTTGATTTTATCCCAATTAGAGTATGTGAAGAAAGTCTCGGAAAGGTTTAGCATGTTGGATGCTAAATCTATTGGTACTCCTTTGGCATGTCACTTTAGATTATTAAAGGAGTAGTGTCCCAAGATGGAGGTTGACAAGATTAAGATGTCCAAGGTATCTTACTCATCAATATTTGGTAGATTGATGTATTCCATGGTTTTTACTAGGTTAGATATTTCCTATGTAGTGGGAGTTGTGAGTAGGTATATGAGTGATCCTAGTTATGAGCATTGGTAAGTAGTAAAATGGATTCATCCGTATTTGAGAGGAACCATGGATGTTGTATTTTTTTATGGAAGATCAGATACCACTTTATGTGGTTATGTGGAATTAGATATGGAAGTGGATATTGATAGTAGGATGAGTATGATAGGTTATATATTTACTGTTGGAGATATAGTGATTAGTTAGATTTATAGGATACAGAAGGTTATAGATTTTTCAATAATAAAGGTAGAGTATGTTGTCACCATAGAGGCTAACAAGGAGATGATTTGGTTAAAATAGTTATTTCAAGAGTTGGGGTATGAGAAAGAAGTTGAGAGACTACAAAGTGATAGTCAGAGTGTTATTCATTTGGAAAAGAACTTTGCTTTCCACTCGAGGACAAATCACATGCAGTTACATTATCACTTCATTAGAACAACTTTAGAGGAGAACATGGTGAAGATGGAGAATATTCATATTGGCTAAAATCATATGGATATGATGACCAAGGTGGTCACATTGAACAAGTTGAGACTATGTTCAAATTTGGTTGGTCTTAGTGGACATGGAGAAGTGATAGATTCTATTTATGAGAAATGGTCTCCAAGTGGGAGATTTTTGAGTGTGGAGACCTTTGGGGATATCACATGACCATGGTGGTATATTTTGGGGGCTAAGAGAGATTTTAAAATGTGGGGAGTGCATTTTCTTGTGAACATTCTCCACTCCACCTTTTATGGAACTTTGCTTCCATGTGAGTGGAATATTCTTAGATATTTTTCTAATTTCTATGTTTGCTTCCATGTGAGTGGAATATTCTTAGATTAGAAGTGTGATTGACTTCATTGTTCTAGGGAGTTAGTTATATAATATCTAATTTCCATGTTGACTTCCATGTTTTGTGTAAGTGGGATTGACTTCCTTGTTTCAAGGAGTTAGTTGTTATCTCATTGTTACTTGTGTAATCCTTTTTTGGAGGAGAGATGAGGATGGCGTGTTCCTTCCTTAGTGGGCTTTTGGATAAGCATGACTAGGTGGAGGATGGCATGTTTCTTTGAGGATAAGGCCATTTTGGATAAACATGGTGATTTTATCCCTCTTGGATGGATTTCTTCCATCTTGTTTATATATAGGTGGTTATATGTCTTCGCAGATTGATGTTTTTATTTTATAGGGTGTGGTATAGCATATTTTGGTATGTTGTGATACAAGTATAGGTGTGGAATAACATGTGTGGATTATTTTTTATATATTTTTGATTTGGATCATAAATTCATAGAATTCTTTTGTGAATTTTGGAGGAGATATTCTATTTATGTGAGAGGTTCTCTTTGGAGAGTTTATACTCTTTTTTTGTTACAATTTTATTGAATTTCTTGGTGGATGTAGCCCAAATTGGGTGAACCAAAGTATACATATGCTATGTGTTATAGATAATTTTTTATTTTCTCCATTACAGATACATTTACTATGATTTGAGGAATTGATTCTATGATACAAGTAGTGCATAGAGAAATCTGATTTTATACATTTAAAATCTAGTTTATGTGTTTTAAATTAAGATTTTATGGTGAATTAAATTTGTTTTGAATTCATTTAATTCCTAAAAAATGGAACCATATATGATAGTAAGAAGTCTTATATGATTTTTATATAGTCTCATGAAGAAGAGTTACAGTGAATGCACCATCTCTTTGAAAGTCAAGACACCTAGTGTTGATGAAGTATGCTACCAAGAGCTCCAAGAGACCTAATGCAACTAGGTAGTAGTACTCAAAAGTGGTTTGTAGGTTTGAATGATGAGGATGAGATATAATTTTTTTTGAATATACTATTATATATGGTGATGTCACTCAAACAAAAATGATACCTAGAGTGGTAGAATTGGCTTGTTTAATGGCCTATTGGACCAATTAGGCTCTTATACTAGGATTACAATTTCATAGTAACTTGAAGACACTTGGACCTTAGCTCTCAAATTTATCACAATTAGAGAAATATGTAGGCAACATGGAGGTCAAAATTTCAAAGGAATATATTTATAACTACCTCTTTAAGAGGTGGTATTGTAACTCCTTGATTTAATGACTAGGCCACCTTTTCATGAAGGCCACTATAACTTTAAGGAAACACATGGGAGGAGTTGTGGGAATGATTCTACCCCTAATTCATGATTATAACTACTTGATTGATTAATTATGGTCATAATTTCTCTCCTCCACACTTCCACACCACATTCTTCCTCTCTTTCCTTTTGATGTTCTATAAATGCAACCCCTTTTGGCTTATAAGTGATCCTTTGGTGGAGTATGGAAAATATATGCCTTACTAAACTCTTGTTTCTACCTTTGAACATTTAATAAATGATGTTTATAGACTTTTAATATTTTTAAAGTAGTATATACTATTGGTGGTTTATGAGTGCTAGTGTTAGTGTATAATCTCCCTTCATCTGTCCCATTTCCTTACCTAGTTATAGGTTGGTTTATCACCTTGGTAGGTCACATGGAGTGTGTTTATGATCTTGCATTGGCTGACTATGGAGATTTATTCATTAGTATCTCTTAACAAACCTCTTAATCAACCCATCTTGGTCCCCATTTTGGTTATCACCTCCATATTGAAACACTTGTGCCTAGAGGCTTATTGTGAGTTGGTGTAGTTGGTTCAACTTGTGTTCATGTCTATAGTGTAGGATAGGTAGGTATAGGATGTTTATGTTGGTGCATCACCTCCCATAGCATACGTTTATTTCATACATCCTTATATAAATTTTAATTGACAAGTATTAGGTTTAATAATTGAGTGTAGATGATGCATCAATAGATCTAGCCCCAAAACTAGAGGTTCATCTCTCTCTAATGGTTACCCACACTTAGAGGTGATCCCATTGTATCAGTTGGATGAGGTAGGTTTGAAACACATTTGACTCAAGGGTGAAATATAGACTAATAATAATATGATGACACACTAACACGTTGGATTATCCCTTGTTTTAAGCATGTAACTAGTACTTAGTCATGCAGAGCTAAGGATTAAAAACCCAACATTTTAGTTCCATTATCAGGACCTGTTGCATTTGTTAGCATGATGGTTAAAAGATGATTGAGCATTTATCTGTGAAAAATGTTGAGTGATAGGTTGGTACCATAGAGGATAAATTTGTGTTTTAGAATATTGAACCAAGAGTTTCTATGCGAACATGGGTAGAGAAACACTTATGTGATTCTATATATGAAAGATTATTTGTAGAATTACTCATTCACTTGGATGCTTGGATTTTGACATATGTACAGGACCAATAAATAAATAAAGTATGGAAGGTTTCTTAGTAATTAGAGAAACATGAAACCTTATAAAAGTTGAAAGCCACTTGGACATGTGCAGTGGATGTGTGATTAAAAAGAGTGCTCAATAGATTCATTTTGGAATACATTGTCTCTACATATTCTTGTCTAGAGGAAACATAGTTCAATTTTATGAGGGAACCATGCTCTAGGGCTTATCTATCTCTTAATGGTAAATTAGGCATATAAGACCTTTTCATTCTTTGAGAAGACATAATTATTATATATCTTTCAATGCCTTTCCAAAAAGGGGAAAACTTTAGATACCTAAAACTAGCCATAACTGGCTTTTACCTAGACTTCAGACTGATTCCTATTAACTATTGAAAATTAAGCCTAGGAATCAGTAAACATCCCAAATTTGCTTTCACATTATTCATCAAAGCTTAAAATCATATTGATACATCCCTGATTTGGTTATTTTATCATATGAAATAATAACCTCTCATAGATTCATCTGTAATCACCTTGTAGCATCACAACTATCAATTCAGCCTATGGACCTATTAAGTGGGGCACTTGCACACTTAAATCAATTATTAAAATATCTAAAAGGATAATCAAAATCAATTAGCAAGTTAAAAATGATTAAATGCCTAGTTGAATTATCCAATTGAAATTAATGAATATCTATATAAATAAATTCAAAATATCCTAGCCTCTCATCATTGCCTTTATGAGTTATCAAGCTCTTTAAAAAGATCCTAAAATATCTAATTTTTAGAGCCATGCCTAGTAATTTCAAATCATAATTACTTAAAAACTATTAAATCAACTAGAGTTATATTTGACTCACCTAGGTTTTGTTTAAACCTATTTCAAGCCTAAACTCAAGCTTAACTCACCTTGGGTGAGATTTAATTCCTAAAAAAATAAATACAAGGCCATACATCTTCATTTATAAGCTTGTATATTATATACTTATTATGTAGTATTTGTTCCATAGAGATCATAAAATTAGTGTTATAATGCCCAAATCTTAAGCCAAGCAACATCATATGCCAAGGTGCCAAGGAGATAAGGAGCCAAAAAAGCTTCATTATTAAATACTTCTTGATGCACAAGCTGAGTAAGCCACTCAACAAAGAATTTGAAGATCCCAAGAAAGGTAAAAGAGTTATTACTTTTTATGTTTTTGTTGTGCTTTCATTTAGTATTTGTTACTAAGATCTCCTTAGTATCTAGGCTAGGAATGTAAGTGCTAGTGTGTTTATTTAAGTTTTATTGCTTAAACTAACACAATACTAATCTCCCTTATTAGATTCTTATGATCACAAATGGTAGGCCCAGTGGGATGTCAAACATCCCATATAATCAAGGAGGTTAATATGCAGCTCTTAGTTTTTCTAATGAATGCTTAAGAATCTTCAAAATTTTTTATCAACTCACAAGTTACATACAAACTGATTATATTCTCTAAAAATAATGTCAATCATACTAGAATCGATGTAGACCCCTATGTGAAGAATAGAGCATGATAGGAACATGATTTATGAGGTTCTTTCTCAAGTTTTTATAATTTTCATTCTATATTTAAGAGCCTAAATATTATTTCTCTTACCATTTCATTGTAAGATCTTGTGATAATTATTGATTTAAGATTATTTCACTAATAATATTTTTGTGAAAACAACCCATGTTTTTCATGTGTTTTTTACAAAAAATGACATCAATCTCTATTGACCAACATTGAAACCTCTATTCTAACTGACATCGACTTTTGTAGACTGACATTGATCCCTATGTGGATTGACATCAATCACTCTGAGATAGAAAAATGGGAAACCCAAAAGTTAAATCCAAAATCTGATTTTCTCACTCACTTTTAGACTTCTAAGCAGGCAAACCCTATAACAAATTGAAGGTCCTAAGGTGGAAAAGGTCAATTTTGAACATGATTAAAATCTTGTACATTTTGACTTTGGTGTTTAAAATAAAATTTGTTCTTTTCATGCGTTAAAACTTTTTAAAGTTTTTGCAAGTTTTTCAACAAATGATAAGGGGCTCAAATTTCATAACACATCTAATTTTGGTGCAATAAAATGAACTTTCACACTTAGTTACATTCTTTTAAGATTTTTCATTTTATGCTTATTTATTTAAAGTTGTTTATTTTAGCAAAATAATTGATGTGTGTATAATCTCCCCCCATCCACTTTAGGTAACTTGGGTGACCAAAAGTGCTCATTATTTACCTCAGTTACTTTAGTCCAAAATCATGAAAAGAATGTCATTAAGTGCATCCCCAAATACATATGCTTTGGGTGACCCAAATATGACCTTAAATTCTTTTCATTTGTCTCTATTTTTCATGCATTTTGGCTTGTGATCAGGAGTTCATCACCACCTCATGGGTTATTTAAAGAACCATTAGCCCGAGAATTCATATCCTAGCATCATTTCAATCCCACTCCATTTTGGGGTATATAAATTAAGGGAGACCTTCTGGGATGCTTGTTTTAAGTGCTTAAAAAAATTTCCATTAGTGGTACTCATCCTCAGAATGTAGGGACAACTTGGACATAACACTAATCTAAGCAAGTGATAGATGTAGTCATTGTGAAAAGGACAAAACCTTTTCACAACAAGCTAGTTGACATAGATCCAATTGACATTATTGCATATCTAGTGTTAGCCACACTTGGGACAAATAAAAATGAGCAAAAATTGATAGTTTATAACAACCCCACTTGCTACAGACATCATGTTGATGCAGGGTGAGTAGCCTAAAGTTTCATGCCATAGTACAAACTCTTGAGAGAAGACGGGGCATAAAAACCCTAATTTTCATGCATTTTTACATTTTGGATTAATAATTAAAATCCTCTTAAGAGTGAGTATATTGATATAATTTGAAAATATTATGTAACCTTGTTATTTTTAGGATTTAGGATATTACACTTAGGTGTTTGTGTCATTTTATCATTTATTTCATGGTTTTGAGTCAAACTATCTATTTTTTTTATCTTATCATGTCAAAATGAGTCTTGTTTATACATCACTCCTTTTTTTAAAGAGGTGTTATTCCACCCATTTGACATCATACATGTGCCTTGAAAAATTTTCAAACATTTACATGTGTCATCAGATTGAAAAGGGTGTCTTTACTCTTCTTAATTCATTTCAAATCTTGTACCTTTAAGTCTTAAAACAAACCATTGGTAATATCTTTAAAACATGATATCATCATTATGTTGATCGAATCATTTCAAATACCTATTTAACTTATGTATAAATCCTAATTCAAAACCAAATAATCCACATGTGCCTTTTCGATCTTTACCTAATACCATTATATTGTTTGTTCTTGTCTAGCTTATTATTTATTCATTGAGCCTAGTTTTCTACATTGAGTTTTTAATTAGCCTTTATAAGTTCAAATCCAAAAATTGATTGATTTATTCCCATGCCTTGTGTAATTTTGGCTGATACATTGATATTTATATTTTTGGTTGTGTAACTTAGGTTAATTATTTATTCAATTTAAAAATTATTGTTTGTTCCTTTATTTGGGAGAAAAAACTTATCTTCCATATGCCTTTTATTTCATGCCTTATACCAATTGACAAAGTTCATTTTTAAATCTAAATGCCTATCTTATACCAAAGTGTTTCAAATTTGTTAGATTAAATATCATACTTTGTTTTTTTAAATTCTATCTTTTGTGCCTTTTCCAAAAGACCTAACACATGCCTATTTTGAGCCTAGATTTTGTGCCTTCTCTAAAAGATTTAACAACTTTTATTTTCTTATATTAGAATTGTTTAAAACATTTTGAACCTAGATTTTGGAATTATGGTTTTTACTCATCCACTTGACCTCTTTGTGTATGTCATTTGATATTAGAAATATGACTTTAGACTGCTTTATACCAAGTTTTAGCATAACCCTTTTTAGAGATACAACTTCATCCTTTAATAAAGTTAGACCAGGTTCAAACCATTTATCCTTTGGACATTATTTTCAAAGATTTTATATAACTCTAGGCCTTTGTCATGAAGCATTCATAATTTATTTGAATATGTCTCATTATACTCATAGCTAAGCCATGTATAATCTAGGATATGATAATGTGGTTGCACAAGAATACTTTGTTCAAGACCCTTATGGTGATGATGTATTTTATGACATGGATACCTGTCCTCCTTATAAAACTCAATCTAGGGAATAAATCCAAGATATTTTAGATCACTATTTGGTCAACATGCCTCCTTACTCAAAATAAGACCAAGAAAAAATATCATATTGCCCTACTAGCATACCTTTGGTTGTATAAAAATTTCAACAACAACCATACTACGTTACTATGCCATCAACATGTGATCTCTATTTTTTTGATTGTCACTTACAAAAAAAGATGAAGTTTTAATCAGAGCCACATAGGTAGGGGTTATGTTTCTAGTAGAATTACCTTATGAAATCTTGCCTAGTCTAGTAAGAGTGCCTTAAAACATGCCTTATAATCAAACCATCAAACATGCCTCTTCTAGAAATACTCAAGCAATAATGCTGATGCAATATCAAGACCTAAATATGATTTTCATAGGAAAGGGACTAATAGAGGACCACTTAATATAGATGAAGATAGCATACCAAACCTATTTGAACTTAGCATGTAAGTTTAATAACATGACCATGTCAAATACTCCACTTATCAAGCTAGCTCCTTCAATAAGATTATTGATCAAAGTGGCAGGCCAATAAAATATGGATATAGACCCATTCACACAAAGAACATTAGTTGGAGACATGTTCAATGCCCTATCTATTGAATAAGTGTCTACTTATTTTATGTAGACAAATGAGCCAAATACCATGGAGAACATGCAAGTATCATCCAATTCAGACCAAAGTGGTCTAACTACACAAAAAAATATTCCACAAGAAAACATTCCTTTAATTAACACTATGAGTGGTTTACAACAATAGGGGAAGGAACTTCTATCTCCTAACCATAACAAACTCCCTCTAATCCTCAACTAGTTGCTTTTTTAAGCATGCAACTACAAGGATTAATTAGTCAAATGCAAACTGCTACCTTACCTCAACAAAATGTGATGAATGTTATTCCATCATAAGTGATGACTAACATTCCACAAAAATAGGCATAATATAGTATACCAACATAGTAAAGGTAGAACAGTTTTCCACCTCAATAGGAAGAAACTAATGTTACAACTCATCAAGTAGTGATGAGTATACCTCAATGGTTATAGACCAACATGCCTTTATAAACATTATCTAACAAACAACGTATGTCTATTAGTCAATAATAAATGCTGAACTCTCAACAAGCGTCTACTTCATAATAAGTGTTTGTGTAAAAATGAGCTACCACTATCCTAAAAGTACCAATTAGGAAATAATTACCTTTTATTATAAACATGCCACAAATCCAATGATAGGGCCTTGGTTCACAAATTTTCATTGTTCATCTAGGTTTGAATAGGCAATAATAAGTACCTATTTAACCACAATAGGCATAGTCTTCACCCAGAGCCATATCCTTCCATCCTAACCATAATTCTCCTAGAACTAGGCTTATATACCAAATCCAAACTAGAATATCACACCATAATGCATGCAATTTTAACAAACATATCTTAATCCATGAATGCATATTCCTGGTCAATTCCCTAGACAAACCAAAATTCCATAATAAACTATGCCTCTATTATACCCCAATCAAGGTAATCCACCTCTAACCACCCAACCTCCACCTTAGGCAAATGTTCCATCTAGTTTCTTAGCATAATAACTATACTAAATGAAGGATACAATTGCCTCCATCCAAGCTAGAAAAAAAACCAAGAAGTTTAAATTGGATTACATGTGTTCCTACCCATTCAACATGGACTATCTGTAGATACCATTTCATCTAGGGTTCAAACCATTCAAGTTTGACAAATACAAAGTTAAAGGAGACATAAAGGCCCATTTGATGGAATTATTCATTGTTTGCTAGTTATTTCCATATAATGACATATACCTCCTCCTTTTTTTCCTCAGAATCTAACAAGATAGGCCTTGGAATGGTTTTTGAAATTGTTGAAGAATTCAATATCTAATTTGAATGACCTTTCAAATAATTTTATGAAACATTTCTCCTATAATATCTAACATGATATTTCATTGGTAGATTTGAATCAAGCCAAATAGAAGGTTGGTGAAAAATTCATAAGTTATCTACAGCAATGGAGAACACTTACAAGCTATTTCACTCATAATTTACCATATAAGTAATTAGCTACTATGTTCACCAAAAAATTTCATAATGAGATATCCTACCATCTAGAACTATAGTGTGCACACACTTTCAAGGAGATAATTGACAAAGGTTTACTAATCAAAAATTACCTTATCAATAAAGGGATTATCTAGCTTACATCATTGAACCAAAATGAAGGAAAGAACCAAAATCAAAATCATAACTGGGTCTAAGCACAAGCATCAATACCATCCTAGGCCAAAAATTATGAAAAATCCAAGTAATTTAACCACAACAAAAATGTTTTTGGGAATGGATTAACTAAGTCATGACATGTCTAAATGGTAAAAATACCATCTGCTCAATCCATGTTGCAAATGCAAATTTCTCCTCATCAGTAACCCATTAAGTAATTGTAACCTTCATATTAGCCTAAACCAACTCAAAAAACACAACCTTTGCCTTTTCAAACCCCTCCTCCAATGCAAAATGTACCTACTTGTCAAGTTTTTAGTGACCTTGGAGATCTTATTGAAGTCATGTTTTGTAAACTATTTGTTGTTAATCTAATTAGTTATCCCATTCTAAAGCACTATCCTAAGGGAATTCCTTATCTAGATTGGTATAGATAAAATGAATTATGTGAATATCAATAGGTTAATGGACATATTCTATGCCATTATGTGAAAATCAAACATCTCATTCAAAATATGTTGGAAAATGGGAAGATCACATTGGATAATAGAGCTAGATTGCAATAGAGGTAGAACATTTCACCACCTCAATAGGGGAAACTAATGTTTCAACTCGTCAAGTAGTGATGATTATACCTCAATGGTTGCATACAAAAAATGTATGTCTATTGGTCAATGAAAAATGCTGAAATATCAACAAGCATCTACTTTATATCAAGTGTTTGTATAAAAATGAGGTACCACTATCCCATAAGTACCAATAAAGAAATAATTATCTATTGTTACAAACATACCAAAAATCCAATGATAGGGCCTTGTTTCACAAGTTCCCCTTATTAAACAATGTTTGAATATTTGGTAACAAGTACCTATTCAACCACAACATGCACAATAGTTCACCCAGAGCCATAACCTTCCATCCTAGCCACAATTCTCCTATAACTAGCCTTATACACTAAATCCAAACAAGAATATCACACCATAATGTGTGAAATTTCAACAAACATATCCTAATCCATCAATGCTTATTCTTGGTCAATTCCCTAGACAAACCAAAATTCAATAACAAACAATGCCTCTATTATACCCAAATCAAGGTAATCCACCTTTGACCACCTAGCCTCTACCTCAAGCCAATGTTCCATCTAGTTTCTTATCACAAGAACTACAACAAATAAAGGATGCAATTTCCACCATCCAAGCTGGGAAAAAAACTAAGTTTAAATTGGATGACATGTGTTCCTACCTATTCAACATGGAGTATTTGTAGATACTATTTCCTCTAGGGTACAAACCACTAAAGTTTGACAAATACAAGGGTAAAGGAGACCCCAAAGCCCATTTAATGTAATTCTTCATTACTTTCCAGCTAGTGGCCTATAATGACATATACCTCCTACTTTTATTTCCTTAGATTCTAATAAGACATCCCTTTGAATGGTTCTTTAAATTGCTAAAGAAATCAATATCTAATTTTAATGACCTTTCAAACAAGTTTACACAACATTTTTCCTATAATCTCAAACATGAGATTTCATTGGTAGATTTGACTCAAACCAAATAGAAGGTTGATGAAAGTTTCACAAGTTATCTACAATGATGGGGATCACTTTCTAGCTATTTTGCTCATAATTTACTAGATAAACAATTAGCTATTGTGTTCACCAAGAATTTACACAATGAGATATCTTACCATTTGGAGCTACAATGTGTAACACTTTCAAGGAGATCATTGATAAAGGTTTACTAATAGAAAAAGTCCCCTATTAATAAAAATATTATCAATATTACCTCATCGAACTAAAAATAAGGAAACGACCAAAATTAGAATCATAACTAGGTCTAAGTGCAAACATTGGCACTAGCCTAGGCCAATAATTATGAAAAATCCAAGTAGTTTAACCACAACAATAATGTTGTTGGGAATGAAATAATTGAGTGCCGACATGTCCAAATGGTATAAATACCATCTACTCAATCCATGTTGCAAATGAAAATTACTCCTCATCAATAACACATTCAATAAGTGTAGCCTTCATAGTAGCCTAGACCAGCTCAACAAGTGCAACAACCTTTGACTTTTTAAACCCCTCCTCCAAGGCAAAATGTGCTTACTTTCCAAGTTTTAAGTGACCTTAAAGAGCTTATTAAAGCTATGTTTTGTAAACTATCCACTTCTAATCTAATTAGTTAGCCTATTCTTAAGCACTATCTTGAGGGAATTCCTTATCTAAATTGGTATAGATAAAATGAACTTTATGAATACCATCAGGTTAATGGACGTAATCTATGACATTATGTGAAAATCAAAAATATCATTTAGAATATGTTAGAAAATGGGGAGATAACACTATATAATGGAGCTATATCATAGTAGAGGTAGAACATTTCACCACCTCAATAAGAGAAACTAATGTTCTAACTCATCAGATAGTGATGAGTATACCTCAATAGTTGTAGACCAACATGCCTTTGTAAACATTGTCTAACCAATAATGTATGTCTATTGGTCAATGATAATTTTGAACTCTCAACAAGTTTCTACTTCACAACAAGTGTTTATGTAAAAATGAGGTACCATTGTCCCGTAAATACCAATCAGGAAACAATTGCCTTTTATTATAAACATGCCACAAATCCAATGATAAGGCCTTGGTTCACAAGGTGCCCTTGTTTATATAGGTTTGAATAGTCGATGACAAGTACCTATTCAACCATAATAGGCATAGTACTTCACCCAGATCCATATCCTTCCATCCTAGCCATAATTCTCTTAGAACAAAGCCTATATACCAAATATAAACCAAAATATCACACCACAATGTGTGCAATTTCAACAAATGTATCATAATCCAAATATTCATATTCTTAGTCAATTCCCTAGATAAACAAATAGTACACAACAAATTATGCCTCTATTATACCCCAATCAAGGTAATCCACCTTTGAACACCCAACCTCCACCTTAGGCCAATGTTCCATCTAGTTTCTTAGCATAAGAACTACAAAAAATGAAGGATGCAATTACTATCATCTAACACAGGAAATAAACCAAGAAGTTTAAATTAGATGACATGTGTTCCTACCCATTCAACATGAAGTATCTATAGATACCATTTCCTCTAGGGTAAAAACCACTGAAGTTTGAAAAATACAAGGGTAAAAGAGACCCAAAGTCCCATTTGATGGAATTATTCATTATTTTCCATGTAGTGGCCTTTAATGACATATATCTCCTAGTTTTGTTTCCTCAGAGTCTAACAAGATAGGCCTCGAAATGTTTCCTAAAATTGCTAAAAAAACTTAGTATCTATTTTTAATGACCTTTCAGACATGTTTATGCAAAATTTATCTTATAAAATCAAACATGAGATTTTATTGGTAGATTTGACTCAAGCCACATAGAATGTCAGTGAAAGTTTCACAAGTTATCTATAGTGATGGAGACTACTCACTAGCTATTTCACTCATAATTTACCAGATAAGTAATTAGCCACTATGTTCACCAAGAATTTATAAAATGAGATATATTATCATTTGGAGCTACAGTGTGCACACACTTTCATGGAGATGAGAAATAAAGTTTTACTGATTGAAAAGGCCCTTATTAATAAATTGATTATCAATCTTACCTCATCAAACCAAAACCAAGGAAATAACCAAAATTAGAATCATAACTAGGTTTAAGCAAAAGAATTGGCACCAACCCAAGTTAATAAAAATGAAAAAACCAAGAAGTTTAACCACAAAAAAAATGTTATTAGGAATGGAGTAGCCAATTCATGACATGTCCAAATGGTGCAAACACCATCTACTCAATCCATGTTACAAATGCAAATTACTCCTCATCAAGAATCTATTCAACAAGTGAAACCTTCATAGTAGCCTAGACTAGCTCAATAAGCACAACAACCTTTGCCTTTTCAAACCCCTCCTCCAAGGCAAAATGTGCCTAAGTTTTGAGTTTTTAGTAACCTTGAAAATCCTATTGAAGTAATGTTTTGCAAAATATTCATTTCTAATCTAATTAGTCAGCCCATTCTGAATCACTATACTAAGAGAATTCTTTATCTAGATTGGTATAGATAAAATGAATTTTGTGAATATCATTGGGTTAATGAATATAATCTATACCATTGTGTAAAAATAAAAAATCTAATTCGAAATATGTTAAAATATGGGGAGATAAAATTGGATAATGAAGCTTCTACATCCAATCAAAACTTGGGTATTTATCAAAACCTTTTCCACAACATAATAACAACGAAGGCCAGAATAACAATAGTAACAATATCAATAGTCAAAGCAGAAATAATAATAATATAGATAGAGACAATAATAACATACACCAAGTCCAAAATTATTCTAATAACCAATAGACTTACCATGTAGTTACACATGACTAAAACAAGGTTGTGGGTAATATTGTAGGAGGTTGCATTTCCACCATTAACATTAATATAAGACCAAGTTACAATCAAGAAAGACCATTGCTAACCAATTTTAACCAACCAATCTATGCCAATGATCCTTGACTTGGGACTGCATACAAGCATACTAAAAAGTAGGGATTTCTATTTTTGGATCTTATACCAATAAATCATTATTACCTTATGACCACATACAAGTGAACCAAAAATTGAGACTTATCCTATATGGTCCCTCACTTTCATCTTTTATTAGTGACAATGAACCTATACCTAATCTCGATTGTGTAATCATAATTTGATTGTCAAAGATTACAATTTTAGGCCCACAATCATCTACCATTGCACCCATCCAAACCACCGTGCTAGCTAGGAACAAGCCATTTACTTATGTGAAGAAAAAGATGTTTGATATTTTGGAATAACTATAAAAGATGCTCACAAAAATTTCTACTTTAGATTTTTTAGGTACGTCTACCATATAAAAAACATAGTAATAGAGTTCCTTAGCCAATCCCAAGTTTTAAATGATATATTCCCTAACAAATTCCAATCTTTAGTTGGAAATCTAGTCCTAGGCCAATAGTTATACTTCAAATAAAGTGATATGTCATCCCTTGAAACTTTTTATAATAATCCATTGTACATGAAAGTTATCATAACATGTCACAAAGTTAAACATGTTCTCATAGACAATGGACTAGGCCTAAATATTATGCCACTAAATCTTATCAAACATATCAGATATATAATAACTAATATCTAACTAGAAAATATCACTATTAAATCTTATGATAATGAAGAGTGGGAATCACAAGACACCATAAGCTTGCTAGTTATAATTGGGCCTTTTACCCATGATACATTATGCCATGTGATAGATCCTTATTTTTCATATAATTTGCTTTTGGGTAGACCTTGAATACATGAAATTCAAGCAATCCTTTGAACATTGCACCAGTGTCTCAAGTTATCTCATTGTAACATGGAGCTCACCATCCATAGAGATTTTTAGCCTTAAAAACATTACAAACATTTTCATGCCAATTATGAAAGCTATAACTATCATTTTTGCCTAGTTCTAGTTCCCAAAAAGGACAAGGGGAAATAAATTTTTATTGATTTACCAGAGGCTAATTGTATTGATCTAGATAGCCTTGATTCATCTTCTCATATGCCACCTCCTAAAATGTCTAATCACTTTACCATCATAGATAATGGTCCAAGAGATTACTTGACCCATGATACATTCCACATTTCCAATATTATATAGAACCCCAAGTACTATGAAATACCTAAAGCCAAACCACATAGCATGGAATATTAATGAAAGGAAAAGGCCAAATTACATAGTCTATCTCCTATCATTTTCACACTAGTCACTAGCTAATAATAGGAACCACTTACAGATGATGAATCCTAGTTAATAATGATAAATTGGTTGATTGTTATAATAATTCCAAATATCCAACTCTTAATAAGATCATGGAGAATCATTCTTATGAAGGAGGAGGCCTCATGATAAATCAAAAAGGAATTCTTGAGCCAATATCCATGACTCAATACAAAAGAACCTATGGTCTTAGATTTAAACTACTTGGGGGAGACCCCACATATATTATTCATGTACTAATGTCAATTAATGGTAATGATGATGTTGATAGCAAAGTAGACTTTGATAATAGAATTTATGAAGACCTAACCAATACTAATATTTTTGACACTCATACCATTTGTACCCTTAGACAAGTTATTAATCATAATCCACTTCCTCTATATCACCCTCAACTTATATCTTAGGACCAACAAGAATCCATAGTGCATGTAGATGAGTTTGAAAATGATGAGGCCTTTTATAATTTTCTAGGCCTAAGAGATAATGTTTCACTGGGAGACCACAAACAAGGGATCTCAATTAAACTAGATCTTGTAGCCTATTTTTGAGAATGGGTGAAAACCCTTAGCCACAAATAATTAAGTAAAACATTGAGGTCCCAAAGAGAAAACCTCTTTGAGTCACTTTTAGACTAGGATGAAAGTAAAGAGAAAGGGTAGTCTTTTGGTGAAAACTTATTTTAGACACCACTAGGTGAGGGTGTTCACCTTTCCCCAAACATAGCTTCGGAGACCACTAATGATGAACTTTCCTATGGGTCTAAGTTTAGTTTTGAAAAACAATATGCCTTCAACTAGATCATTCAAGAGTTTCTAATAATGTTTATCACATGGCCATACCTACCATTGTGAGATTCTAATTCATATTGCCTAGGAGAACTTGAAGAGTCAGTCCAAATAAAGGACTTTACCATTTTAGGTTAATTTCAATCATTACCAACCCTTATGGAAGATGGATCAACTCTAATTATAGAAGAGACTACAAAAATCAACATCAAGACTCCATACAACCCAAAATGGATCAAATTAGGTGCATCCCTCACTAAGGAGGAATGTGACATATTTATAGCCCTTTTGAGGGAATTTTTTGACATATTTTCTTGGGCATACTCTAACATGTTAGGTTTGGAACTCACCTTAGTTGTACACAATTTTTTTATACAACTTGATGCCAAGCCTGTGAAGTACAAAATGCACAAGATGCATCCTTACATTCTATATTAGTAAAGAAAGAGTTGGAAAAAATCTTAGAAGTAAAATGTGTTTGATCGATCAACTATTCAGAGTGGATCTCAAATGTTGTTTTAGTTAGTAATAAGCCATAAGGAATTATAATCTACATTAATCACATAGATATAAACAAGGCCTACCCCAAAGATAACTTTCTTCTACCAAACATTGACATGATTATCGACTCCATAAGTGAGTACAAAATGCTTTCGCTGATGGATGAATTTTTAGGATATAACCAAATTAGGATTGTAACATAATACCAACATAAATTAACACTCACCACTCCTTGGGAATGTTTTATTATCAAGTTATGCCATTTGGTCTAAAAAATACTAAGGCCACATAACAAAGAGCCATGACCATCATATTTCATGATATGATGCATGCCATTATTGAAGACTACATTTATGACATACTGTGAAAATCAAAGACCAAAGATGATCATCCAACAACACTAATGAGAATATTTAAGAGGCTACATTAATGCAAGGTTAGACTCAATCCTAAGAAGTGTGTTTTTGGAGTTACTTCAAGTAAATTTCTTGCCTTCATTGTGTCTTGTCAAGGTATTGAAGTTTATCAAACCAAATTATAAGCCATTATAGATATGATACCACCTTCAAATTTGAAGTAGTTCCATAGTTTTTAGGACAAGATCTAGTCTATCAGATGTTTCATTTCTTAATTGGACGACAAATTCCATCCATTTACATACTTATTGAAGAAAGGTGTCATGTTTCATTAGGATGATGAATTCTAAAAATCTTTTTAGCATTTAAAGGACTATCTTGTAAATACACCTATTTTATTCCCACCTATGTTAATAAATCCATTCCTAATATACCTATCAACCACTAACAAAGCCCTAGGGGTACTTCTAACTCAACATGATGATAATGGAAAAGAACATGTTGTGTACTATCTAAGCTATACACTAGTTATGTATGATCACAATTATATTCTTATTAAAGAATCCTATTTAGATAAGGTCTTCACAACTCAAAAAATATGACATTACATGTTAAACAACAAGACCATAGTTATTTCAAAAGTAGATCTTCTCAAGTATTTACTATCCAAGATAGATTTGCAAGGTTGTATGGCCAAATGGATCATGCTTCTAAGCGAATTTGAGATAAAATACATCAACCATAAGTCCATCAAGGGAAAATTACTTACAAATAAGCTTGCTAAAGGTTCCCTTGTAGATACAAAACTTCAAAAAAATTAGTTGCTATACATGTCCATTATGACCATCATTGAAACACCTATTGAGGAGCCATATTGGAAGCTTTATTTTAATGGATCATTCAAAGCACATGGATTAGAGTCAGGCCTTTATTTATTAAACCATAAGGGGCTCCTATCCATAAATCATTTTGTATCAAATTTCCTTATACTAAAATCATGGTTGAATATGAATCACTTGTTATGGGGCTTCTTCAGGTAGTAAAATAGAATATTCAACATATTAAGGTTTATGGTGATTCTCAACTAATCAAAAATTAGGTTATAAAAAACTTTTAGAATAAGGATGACAAGTTAGTTCTATATAATTCCATGGTTGATACTCTCAAAATGATTATTGATGATGTACATTTTGAACACATTCCATGAGCTAGTAACAAAATAATAGATGCCATGGCCACCATTGGCTTTTTGATTTATCATCTAGATAAGGAAAAAGAATATCAATTCTTCATTGAAAATATTATAGTGTCATATCATGAACCCTTAACCATCATAATGAGTTTTGATATTATTAGTCCCATCTCTATATGTTATTTAGTCCTTTAGACCTACCTCCATGACCAGATTATGCCACCAGACCTATATTGCAAACAATAAAAGGCCTTTACCCACCATGTCACATGATATAACTTAATTGGACCAACCCTTTACCATCATAACTTTTATGAAACTATTATTCATTGTTTAACTTTAGAAGAACCTACATTAACATTACAAGAAGTTCATGAAGGATTATGTGGATACCACACCAATAGAGCTATTGTATCCAAAAATCTCTTATGTATTAGGTATTACTAGCCAACTATAGATGCAGATATGGTTGCTTATGTTAGAAGATGTGATAAATATCAAAGGCATGCCAATATTATTCATGCCTCAACCAAGACTCTAAAACTAATGCTTACTCCATGTCCATTTTCTACATGGGGCCTCGATATCATTGGGAAGATTAAACCAACCTCATATGATGGCCATAAATACATCTTTACCACTACCAAATATTTCACTAAGTGGGTTGAATCTATACCCCTCACTTATGTGACTGGATTTTTTTTTTCTAAATTCATCTTTAACAATCTCATTTGATGATATGGTATCCCATCTAACATTATAACTGATTATGGTGGATCATTTAATAACAAGGATGTCAAATCATTATGTGATGAGTACCACTTTACTCAAAAAATTTCTACCACCTATTACCCACAAGGTAATGACCAAGGAAAAGCATCCAACGTAACCATTATCAACATATTTAAAAATATTGTCAATGATGTAGGTCATGATTAGAACATACAAATATTCCATTCCATTTGGGTATACCTCACCAATTACCATACCCCAATAGGAACCACTCCATATTCACTCATTTATGGCACTAAGGATATTCTTCCCATTAAGGTTGAGTTACCTTCTTTGCACATTTTGCTGAAACATATTCTAGATGATGAAGATTATCAAGTAGCTTACCTATAAAAGATAGAGTTACTTGATGAGAAACACATGGCCACAATCAATAGCCTTCAAGCATAGCTAAATAGACTCCATGGCCACTATAACTGATGGGTCAAAAATAAAGAATTTGAACTTGGTGATCTTATTCAAAAAAAACCAACATACCATAGCTGAGAAGAAGAAAAAGGGCAAGTTAAAACCAAAATAGATATGTTCTTATATCATTTTTTGCAAATTATGGCTTTAGAACATTTAAGATTACTACACCAGATGGGGATAAACTTGATGAGCCAATGAACAATACACCTCAAGCACTACTTTGATTGAGAAGACTTGAAGTATTATCTATGAGGCCCATTTCCATTGTACCATAATACCAACATTTTTTATGTGTACCATACCATTCTATCATATACTAGTATACCATACCTTTCTTATTGACCAAGTTTTACCCTCCCTACCCAATCTATTTGACCTTGGTTCCATTTCATTGGTTCCATGAGCAATTTTAGCAAGAATATTTAGATCAAGTTTTGGTAGTTGATTCAATATTCTATATAGAGGAAGTATTTTGGATCAGTGTGAATGTGTTTTGGTAGTTACATCCTTCATTTCTTATTTCATTCCACCAATTACTATTGATTATAACCACCTTTGGAAAAATCATAGTACCACCATTGTGCTACTAATTATAACCACCTATGGGAAAATTAGTATCATTTACCTCTACCATTATTTCCTAATTATAAATACCTATGGAAAAATTAGGAATAACACTTTTATCATGCCTTAAAGTACCACCTTGCCATTCCTATGTTTTAATATGCCATTTACCTACTTTTCCTAGTTTATGAATTTTCTTCTACATTAATCAAATTTCACCACTGTAAGGTAGAACTATAGTGAATTGAGGTCCCATCTTGGGACTATGTAGGCAACACTTGATTTGCATTAAGGTTAGCTTAGTCACCCTTTACCACATTCTCTCCATTTTCCAATCACTTTTAAGTTTGATATGCTCTTACCATTTTGTGAGAAATTTCACATTTGAACCCTCTTACCATTTTGCATGTTAGACCATTTAGTATCTCATAATTCTTAATTGAGTTAAGATGCTTTAAAAATTCTAACAACATTTGAAAACAATATAGAAAATCTCAATATTATTCCAAATCAACCACTTCTTTGTCTTAAGGATTATGGGATCCGTAGCTATTTCATAAAAAACCACTTGTCATTTAGTTTCAATATCCTTATTGGCTTCACAACCCATGAACTCACCATTTGCAAGACCATTTCGACTATTCCTCTATACTATCAATTATGTTTTCTTTTCTCATCATTTTCTTCTATCTCATATCCTAGTATAATAATATGTATCTTGAAGTTTTTTTTGGAGATCATGTCCATGAAACTATGTAGGTAACATCCACTTTCCTAGTGCATATAGATTTAGCTTAACCACCCCCTTCCTTTTATTTCATTCCCTCATTTTATTTTATTTTTCATTGTTCCCTTTAACATAGGGGCATTATTCATCATTTTTTAACTCTTTATTTTTGTTAACATTATGATTAACCATTGTTTGTGTTTATTTCCTTTTGTTCTCATTATTTTGTTTTGTTCTATCTTTCTTTTCCATTTCTTGGTTTTTTATCTTTCTGTTTATTTATTTTTTTGTTTTATTTCTTGTTGTGATCATAGGAATCCAAGAAATAAGGTTTGTATTGTGTTAGTTCAAGTAATAAAACTCAAATAAACACAATAACACTTACACTCCTACCCTAAATACTAGGGAGAACTTAGTAACAAATAGTAAATAAAATCATAATAAAAACATAAAAAAACAATAACTCTTTTACCTTCTTTGGGAGCTCCAAATGCTTTTTTGATTGGATTGATCAACTTCTACATCAAGAATTCTTTGGCAATGAAGCTTGCTTGGATCCTTCTCTCCTTGGCACCTTGGCTTATGATGTTGTTTGGATTAATATTTGGGCATTATAACACTACTTGTATGAGATATATGGAGCAAATATCGCATAATAACTCTAATATCCAAACTTAGAAATAATGAGGTATGGCCTTGTATTTATATCCTTAATAATTAACTATCACCCAAGGTGAGTTATGTAGACACCTGAAACTAGCCACTGATAACCTCCAACTAGGCTTTTAAACAATTTCTACCAATGTGCACAATTTGGCCTAAAACACTAAAACACATTAAATGAGTTAAAATTAATATATTAAAGTGCCAATTTTGGATAGAATGTCATTAAATGGGACAATGTAATTTATGAAGCATCTAAATTTGATCAGATCATTTCAAGCCAAAATGGCAATTTTGCACTTAGGTGCTCTGGATTGCTTAATTCTACCAAATTTATTGTAGAAGACACGTGTCTATGTTATTTTGTGTTGGCAACATCCTAAATGGGACAATGAATCCAATGCATCTGATATTTCATCCTAATTCCAATCTAGTCAAATTTTGAGCTAATAATGTGATATTTTGATCAATTTGATTAATTTATGCATAAATTACCAAAATTTGCACCAACATGACTAATCATGCTTACAACTAATTAATTCAAATCATGAGCCTATTTAACAATTCAATAGATATTTTTAAATATTTTTCTTAGAAATGAATGTTGAATATCTACATCATCAAATGGCATCATTTCTTGTGAAGGAATCCCTAGGACATAAATGGATAATATATCAAGATTAAGCCACCCCATGCCTCATTAAGACCTTCCATGCCTCTTTATTACCTCTCTACATAAAACATTTATGAATGAATTTATTGATTTTTGCCTTAAAAATTGAATGGATTCTCAGCCACACATCTTCATCTTAAGATGGATAGTTTAGGTTCATTCTGACCATTTAGCAAAATCTATAAATATGAGGCCTTGCCTATTGAATTTTAAACTTAGACAATGCAAGGTTATAATGCACAAATAATTCCAAAAGCCATTAAAATTAGTGTTGTAATGCCAAATTATTGAGCCAAATCTAAATCCATCACAAAGGTGCCAAGGAGAAGAGGAGATAACCAAGCCTCCTTTGATGAAGAGTCATTGAGCACAATCCAAGCAAGCCACTTCAATAAGCTATTTGGAGCATCCAAAGAAGGTGAAGGATTTATTTGTCTTTGCATTCTAGTTGTGTTTCTCATTTGGTTTTGTTAATATTCTCCCCAATGAGATAGGCTTAGGGTGTCAACTTAGTGTGTTCTTTATATGGATTTTATTTCATTCACTAACACCATACTAATCTTCCCCTATTGCAATCTTATGTTCATAAATGGCACACCAGGTAGGACTCTAGCCTCATAAATTTGGTCATAAGGCACCTATAAGCAACCCACTAACCCTTGTCATATAGGATCTTAGAGTGTGGAAGCAAGGAAGGTAAAAATTTGGCCAAAAGTCCATTTTTTTGGAAGTAATAATTTTTTCCTTGTGAAGTCAAAGATTTGTTCTCTAGACTACAATCTCACAATTCCATAGTCACAGTATTACAATCCCACAACTCCACAGTCATAGTATTGTAATATCATAAATCTAAATTCATGATATTATAATCCTGACACTCCAAATTCATGGTATTTCAATCTTGTTACTGACTCAGTGGTGATATTGCATTGTGAGTCATGATATTGTAATGTGTAGAATAGGACAAATTCCAGAGCTTGGTTTGGGGTCATCAAAACTCTATTTTGATTTTTTTTTAAACCATGTGTTTTTTTTCTAAGAGTTCATAATATGACATTAATTTATCTTGAATTTGCATATTGTTTTCACAAAACCCCTTCAAACCTAAGTTACAAGATTATCAACACGAGTAGTAGGATTGTCAACCTGAATGGTGGGATTGTCGGCTTGAGTAGAAATATTGTGTTCCTTATTAATCTAACCTAAATATAAGTATTTCATGTCTGAATCATGATTTTTTAGAGTCGCAAGATTTCTCTATGGAGTAGTGGGATTACATTGTGTGATCCCGAGACTTCATTTTCCCAATTTTTTAATTTCAAACTTAAAATAACTTTAAAGCTAAAGGAAATACTAAATTTTTCATTATAGGGTCAACTTTAAATTTGTTAAATCATGTTATTTACACATATTTTGAATTTTTAAAAGGAATTAGGAACCTTATTTTTGGGCTTAATGAAAATTTTAAATTCTTAAGTGAATGCTTGGATAGTTGTGTTTTCAAAGTTACAATATAAGACCAAAGGGTCAAAAGAACACTACCTAATTTTTCATTTGGTGTTTAAAATTAAAATTATTTGTCCAACTTTTATATTCAATAGTTACTTAACTTAGTTTTTTGATTGGTAAAAATAGGGATGTTGCATGTATGTTCTTCAATCCGTCCCAATTAG
The DNA here is from genome assembly GCA_037957365.1 of Torreya grandis. Classification (NCBI taxonomy): domain Eukaryota; kingdom Viridiplantae; phylum Streptophyta; class Pinopsida; order Cupressales; family Taxaceae; genus Torreya; species Torreya grandis. Next base: position 2,897,074 of record JARHVA010001513.1, read on the forward strand.
GGAACTTTTAGAATCAAAAGTTTCATCCTTATTGCAAGCATGCCTAGTCCAAAGCATAGAAAAAATGTCATTTAAAGCACTCCCCAAAAAATCACAATAGTATTGGGTGACCTTAATATGACCATAAAGTCTTTCTATTTTAAGTCATTTATTTTATGCAAACTTGGCTTGCAAGGGGGACTTCATTACCCCTCATAAGTTGTATATGGAAGCTTTGACCCTAGGTTTCATCTCTTGGCATCAAAATTTTCAATCCCGCTAGGATTATAGGTTTGACTGATTAAACCACCTTCTAGTGTTGGTGTTAATCACATGGGACACATCTGCACTTTGGACATTGCACTACACTAAGCAAACATTGGATGTAGTGGTTGCAAAAAGGGTAAGACCTTTGTAAAACAAGACAAGTGCCTCAGATATCAAATTAAAGAGCATTTTTTTTGCATCATGGCATGAAATTCATTGTGTAATTGATCCATCTATAAATTTTTGAAAACTTATAGTTTTTAGTATAACCCTTCTTGCTGTGAAAGTATTATTGGTGCAAGGTTGACCTAAAGGTCCATGTCAAAGTATTATCATTTGATAAAATGGGGGGAGGGTGTAAAAATCCTAATATATAATGTGAATTTAATTTTTAATGAACACTTTAAATCCTCTCAAATGATGTATATAAATGGATTCCAATAATACCATGTAACCTTATCAAATTAGGACCTATAGTGATTAATTGGTTGGTTTTGTCCTAGATTAATTTAACTTGTTTGAAGTCAAAAACTTGGTGTTAAAAAAATGACATAAACCAAACACATGGTCCCCAAATTTATTTGAGTAAAGAGGCATTATGTTTCCCATGTAAATCATCACTTTTGCCTTGTTTAAAATTATCATAAACTTTGAGTCATATCATCCACTTTAGCATAGTTATGCTACCCAATTAAGTCTAGACCTTTTCAAATGTGAAATTTTATAAGTTTTTAGGGTTGATGTGTCAAGTGGATTCACCATTTGTACATTAGACTTATTTTAACTTAGGTTCAAATTTCCATTTGAATTGAAGGTCATTTCAGACTCATAATTATTATCACCACTTGGTATACTTAAATCATCTTGTGAAAATGCTTGCACTTTAAGTCTATGAGAAAACTTTTCTTATCCCATTTTGCCTTGAGTCCATTTTATGCATACCTCTTTACCTTATAAAAATTGTCAAAACTTTGAGAGTGTGTGTATCATTTGTGAAGGGTAGTATTATGTTGCTAAATTTGTAAAAACATTTTGCCTTAGAGTTTATAAAACAAACATTTTGTTACATATTTTGAGTATTTTAGTGTTATTAAGCTAATCAAAAAATTTAAAACATTATTTCATCATAGACCTTTTTGCATAGAATCCAAGTTTTCCAAAATTATCCAAACTAAATCTGTGTTTACCCTGTCAATCTTTATCTACCAGAGTTATGCCATTTGCTTTTGTCTAGCTTATTTATCAAAAGGAATAAAGTTTTGTCATTATTTGAGAAGAAAATAACCTATCTCAAAAGTTACTTTTGTTTTTTACCTTATACCTATTGACCAAATTTTGGTCTTTCAAACCAAAATTGGCCATCCATATTGAAAAAACTAATTGATTGTATAAATGTTTGGATGAGTCTAATATGCATCTTTGTTTAAGAGAGGTTTCTATACAAAGTCCATGGAAAAATTTAAAGAAAATTACTTTAGATTATTTATTTTAGGTGTTTTTTTCTTTCACATTTTGTACAAGTTTTAATTCTTTCAAACTTTTGTTCAGGGACTATTTATTTCAAGTTTTTTGCTCAAAATAATTATTTTGGAAGTTTTGCTTTAGCCTCAAGTGAATTATTGCAAAATTTTTGTCTGATAATTTATTTCTAAATGTCCTTTTCAATTTATTTGAATGATATCTTCCAAGCTGAAGGGTACTTTGTAGCTTTCTCAAAGGTCTCTTTTCAATTTAAGTGGACCTTTTCAATTCTTTTAAAGGGTCATTTCTTGTAGAAAAGTCATTTACATTTCTTTTGAAGGACACTTTCACTTTTCTAAAAGGTGTTTTCAAATTTTTAGGAACATTTTTGAATCCAAAGGTACAAGATAAATTTTCCAAAGGGCACATGGACGTTTGCCAAAAAGTCCAAAGGGATCATTTCAATTTCTCTGAAGGGTGGGTGCACCCTTGTAATTATTTTGAAGGGCCAAATAGTTCTTCCAAAGGGTATTTTTTAATAAATCTAAAGGGTAGGATTAACTTTTCAATATTTCCAAAGGATCATTTCTAAAGGGATCAAGCAAGAAAGAGAAAGGATTTATTGTAGGAAAATTATTCGGGACAATTTCCCTAGAAATAGAAGACAAAGAATTATTTTGGACAAAGTGTCTGAAGGAATTCCCTCAAATGAAAATTCCAAAAGAAGACCAAGGTAGAGATGAAAAAAATTATTTCTTTTGAGAAAATTTCTTGAAAGAAATGAACAATACATTTTTCCTAAAAGAAATAACAAAGATGCGAACAAAGAGTCAAAGAGAATTCTTGCAAACAAATTGTCCACAAGAATGTCTAAAAAAACAAAAGTCCACAGAAAATACTTGATGGACCATAGAACATCAAATTTAAACTATGAAGAATAGCCCTTAAGTTTAGAGAGAGAACTTGAATACAAATAAGAGATGACAAATGTGCATAATAAATGATGAGCTATCAAAGAGCAACCAATGCCAAAGCAAGATGGAATCAGTAATAGCAAAGGTCATTCTTATAACTATAGATGGAAACTATTCCTGTTCTTGATTGACACATGTCAAATTGATTTTGAAATCTTAATCAATCAATCTCCCTTCAAAAAACTATATATATATATGTATATGTATATGTATATATATGTACATATATGTATATTTATGTATATATATGTATATATATATATATATACATATACATATATATACATATATATATATATATACATATACATATATATACATACATATATATATATATCTATACACACACTTTGAACGACTTCAAAGGTCATTCTTGTAACTATAGATGGAAACTATTCATGTTCTTGATTGACACATGTCAAATTGATCTTGAAATCTTAATCAATCAATCTCCCTTCTAAAAACTATATATATACATATACATATATATCAGTTTCCATATATAGTTACAAGAATGACCTTTGAAGTGGTTCAAAGTGTGTGTGTGTATATATATATATATGTTTATATATGTATATATATGTATATGTATATATATATACATATATATACATAAATATACATATATGTACATATATATACATATACATATATATATATATGTATGTATATGTATATATATGTACATATATGTATATTTATGTATATATATGTATATATATATATATATACATATACATATATATACATATATATACATATATATCTATACACACACTTTGAACCACTTCAAAGGTCATTCTTGTAACTATAGATGGAAATTGTTCTTGTTCTTGATTGACACATGTCAAATTGATCTTGAAATCTTAATCAATCAATCTCCCTTCCAAAATATATATATATATATGTGTGTGTGTGTGTGTGTGTGTGTGTGTGTGTGTGTGTGTATGTATGTATGTATATGTATATGTATATATATGTACATATATGTATATATATGTATATATATATATATACATATACATATATATATATATATACATATATATATACACACACTTTGAACCACTTCAAAAATGTCTATATACTTATTATAGAATACTAACAAGGACCTGTAACAAAGATTTTTCAACAGGTTTGGTGGGAAATCAAGGATACAAGTTAGGATACATACATACACACACACACACACACACACACACACACACACACACACACACACACACACACACACACACACACACACACACACACACACACACACATATATGTATGTATGTATGTATGTATGTATTTAGCCTATTCTCAAAGGAGCCTCTGCTAGTTAATGAAAAAACTCTAACCAAATTTTTATTGAAAACTCTTGAAGAAAGTAAGAAAAATTATGCCACTCACACACTACATTTTTTTCTATCAATTTAACATCATGTTGTTTTCATTTAGTGAAATTTGTCTTTCCTAACTTTTATCCTTGATTTCACACCAAATGTGACGAAAAATCTTTGTTACAGGTCCTCGTTAGTATTCTATAATAAGTGTATAGACATTTTTGAAGTGGTTCAAAGTCATATTATTTTATATAATTTTTTGTTTCCCTCTTTCATGTTGAATACCTTTTGAATCTAACAAGAGAAACACTAATGTAACAATGCATAAAGGGTCATGAGTCTTGTGCAAGGAAACCTTGTCATTATTTAAGTAGTGATTATAGTCAAAGTGAGAGGACAATACATATTTGTGCATCACTATTTATTTATTTATATTATTCATTTTCTCTCTTTTCATACATAGTCAATACATTAGGATAGATAGAGATTCACAGGTGCATCAGGGGATCTAGCCCTTAAATCTAGAGATTCATCTCAAAGAAATTATCACCCACAACAAAAGAGATGATCCCATTATGTCTCTTGGATGAAGAAGACCAAATTTTTATTCAAGGGTGAAAAATCCAAGCATAAATAGTTTTTTGCATGCCTAGTGGGACCTTTTGTCCTACAAGATTGTTCAAAATTGGTGTTGGTATTAACATTATTGAAGAAAAGATACATCCATATTCAGTACCTAGTGACTCCATTGAAGAATATAGATTCTTGGTTTATGATCAATTACATTTTTTATGCCAAAGGTGATAACCAGATCCACTGGTACTAATCTACCTTTAACATTTGAAGAATTGCCTCCATATTCTACTAAATTGTCTAGGTTTGGTAACACTCATCCTTATAAAAGAGATCTTGTGTTTAAAGATTCCAAATTTATATTACATTCCTTTCCTAATACTCATAAATATCCCAACATGGCTAGAAGAAAACCTTTTATGCCTTTCACATGGGTATCTCCCTTGCGTCTTGCCCAATATGATCAAATTCTAAGATCTGCCCTAAAAAATGTCCCATATTTTAGTGTAAATGGTCTAATTATTTCCATTAAACACATCAAAAATATATAAAATCTTTGTAATATTCATAATATTACTAAATAAAATGTGGCTATTAGGTATGGGACCCTACCTATAAATTCTATTGGCTCTTGGGATAAGTTGGGCACTCTATTCACTGATAGGTTTGGGGAAAAGAGTGATCACCTATTTCTAGTTGATAAATTAACCACAATAAAGAGTAAAGCTCATGAATTCATTTAGGATTTCATTACTATATTTCAAAAAACATGGGATAGGATTCTAATTCTTGTAAGGCCAACTACAAATTATACATTTTTATACTATTTGAAAACATTAAATAGTGATATTGTTGTGATGATCCGTTATATGGGTGGAACACATTGCCTGTTGCATATGAAATAGCCATAAATGTTAAGAATTTTTTTATACATGTAGGAAATATATCTCTTAGACCTCTAATGCCACTTTTCCCTAATTTTCCTTCTCCTAATCAAAGTGCATTACCTTTTATATCCCCTTTACCTACTCTAGAGAGAGATATTATTTCTCCTTAAAATCAGATTCATAAAGTCAAAATTATAATTTAAAGTGTTACCAATGAATTGGTTGCTATCAAAAGGAAATAGGCTCATGGTTATAGGCCATATCAGTCATATAATGAATTTGGTGGGCAAACAAGTAGGCCCCCCTTTCAAAACAATAATTAGGGACAAGGCCAAATCGCCCATGTCAAACCATACCAAAATTATAGTCCCAATTTTCCCTCATCCTCTAAAGCCTTAGTTCCCACTCCAAACAATTTGGTTTAAGAGCAGCCCAACTATCCATCTTTTGAACATGGCTAAGAATAGGTGGTTTATGCCAATGAAATGCAAAATCAAGGTATGCCCACACAAGGTGATCAAACATCTCACTTTTAAAATTTTGAGTTGCCAATATAATTTGGAATGGATAATAGACAACCCCCATCTGATTCCACCCTCATAAATCATTTGGAGGGTGAATTTTTTGCAATCAATTATGTTAGGAATGCAATCAATCAACATACTAGCATTACTTCCAACACTAGGTGTAAGAGGAGAGTTGTTCATGAAGTTCAAGGAACCAGTCAAAGAATAAATTAAGGAATGAGTAAAAGATCTATTATGACCCCTAAAATAGCTCAGATGAGATTTGGGCCTATTTTAACTCCTAAACCACAAGAAAATTAGAAAATTTCAAGTTTCAAATCAGCTTCTATAACTCTACCTCCATATGCTACATCACAAGGTGCAAATGTTTAAAAAGAAAATCCCAAAGTAAGTAATCCTTCCATTAATGTTGTATATTAGATTAAAAATATTCATATGAACATTTCATTATAGGCTTATCTATCACTTATATGATATAAATATATGTTTCAAAAGGAATTACATGCATTGGATAAACAAGCTAACTTACTACGAAGTGAAAATGTAGTTTTGGTCAATGAAACTCAATCTACAAATAGTCAAGTAAATAAGAATGAGAATACTCCTCATTTATACTTATACCTAATAATTGGTGACTACTTGGTTCCTAATTGTTTCATAGATAGTGGATCAAGTACCTCAGTTATGCCCAAATGCATAGTAGACAAATTGGGTCTCAAATATGAGCTAATTACTAAAGGAGATTTGCAATTGGATGGATCACTAGCCAAAATTTTGGGGATTATGAAAGGTTTGAATTTGACCCTTCATTATTTTCTTAATTTTTAAATCCCTCATGATGTGGTGGTATAATATTTACCTCCTTATTTTTCCCTTTATCTATCAAGGGACTTCACTTCTAAGACAGGTGGATATCTAGCAACCAATTGGTCATACATGGTGTTTAGAATAAAATATGTTACCAAAGTGAAGATTGACTCAAAAAAAATTCATAGAGATAATTTGGGACCATATTCACCTAAAGTAATTTCAACTATTATATCATTAATGAATAAGATTTTCACATTGATCAATCCCCATCATCTTCCCTTGATGGAGTTTCTGACTTGTTTCTAGATGAGTGGGGAGATAACAACTATTAACATGATCCATAAAAATATATTGAATAATATAGTCTAGGAGTCTACTATATGCATGATAAGGAATATTTCATTCCTAATTTGATGAAATCAAGTGAGGATGTGAATGACATTTGGTAGATTTTCTTTGATGGATCCAAAAGTAAGATTGGTGTAGGTGGTAGAGCTATGTTGGTTTCACCTTCAAAAGAAAGGTATTTTTAAACTTTTATATTTTAATTCTCATGTACTTGTAATGTAGTTGAATATGAATCCATCATTCATGCTTTGGAATGGGCAAGGAAAAGAGGTGTCAAAGAATTGCAAGTATTTGGTGATAGTGAACTAGTTATCAATCAAGTAAGAGGGCAAAATTTGACTAAGAATTCTTTGCTCAAATATTAAAAAAATAAAGTTTGGGATATTTTATAAGACTTCATGGAATTTAACATCACCTCTATTCCAAGAGAATATAATAATCATGATGATAGGTTGGCGTCTATTGGTGCTCAATTTGATGTTCCAAAGGGAATAAGAAAATATAGGAACCAACCCCATCTCAAGGTGATTATGAGACCTTTTGTACCAAAAAATGTCACCAATTGGAAAGTTTTTGATAGTGATCATCAAATAGAACTTTTCCTAAAAGAATAAGTTGAGTTCTCTACCTAGAACTAGTCTAAGCTACAACAACAATATGGCAACTAGATTGTCCAACTAAAGTCTAATAAGCTTCCTAAAGTTTTAGTGACTCTTGAGAGTATTTTCAATGAATATGACCAGCTCAATAAGGAAAAGTTATGTATTACACTAATTATGAAAACTATGAAAGGATATAAATCTTTAAATATAGGTTTCTTGCACATGGGAAGGTATGCACCAGTCTGGAAAAACATGATTTCATTAAACTATGCAAAGAGTTTAGTGACATTTTTGCATGGGAGTATAGTGGTTTGAAGGGTTTTGACCCAATATTGGCTCAACACACCATATATTTAGACGAAAATGAAAAATCCATAAAAAAAATCAAAGGCCAATCAATCCAAAGATTGAACCTCTCATGAGGAAAGAGCTGACTAAATTGATTGAGTCTAGAATCATTTTTCCTATCAAACATTCTTCTTAATTGGCCAATTTAGTCCCTGTTAGAAAGAAAAATGGAGAAATTAGGTTTTGTTTTGACTTTAGGGACTTGAACAGAGTATCTTTTAGGGATCATTATCCTCTCCCTTCTATAGAGCAAATTCTATAGGTTGTAACTTGTAGTGAAATATTTTCTCTCCTTGATGGCTATTCTGGATATAATCAAATTTTGGTCAATGAATGTGATCAATATAAGACAAAATTTACCACCAAATGGGCACATATAACTACAATAAGATGCCATTTATATTATAAAATATTGGATCCACTTTCTAACATGTAATGGATATGACTTTTCAAGGACTAATCAATGACATTGTGTTGGTTTATCTAGATGATGTGATAGTTTTTTCCAAAGATGAAAATTACCATTTGAAGCACCTATGATAGATATTTAAGAGGTATATAGAGTGTATAATCTCTTTAAAACTAAATAAGTGTGTATTTTTTATTCATGAGGGCAAGTTCTTGGGCCACATTATTTCAAAGAAAGCTTTGTCTAATGATTTAGAAAGGGTAAGTGTTATTTAAGCATTGTCTTTGCCTAAACACAAAAAGGGTCTACAAAGTTTCTTTGGAAAGATTAATTTCATTAGGATATTCATTCCTCATTTTGATAATCTAGTCAATCCCTTGACCTCCATGTTGAGAAACGATGAGATATTCACCTGGAAAGGAAGGAGAAAATAATTTTTTGAGGAAATCAAGCAAGCCATTGCCCAAGCTCTTACTCTTACAAGTCCTAATTTCTCTAAGTATTTTAATCTATACACTTTTGTAAATGAAGAGGTAATTTATACCATGTTGACCCAAGAAAATGATGAAATTTTGGAATAACCTATTGCCTTTTTCAGTCAAGGTTTAGAGGGATATGAGGTAAAGTACACATACATTGAAAAACAAGTGCTTGTTGTAATCAAAAGTTTAAAGAAATTAAAGCACATGTTGTTTAGTAATAAAATTCACATTTTTGTGCCTCATCTTGGTGTGAAATATTTTCTATTGAGTAGAGAATTGAATGAGAAAAGGGCAGGATGGATCACCAAAGTAATGGAATATGATATATATATATCAAGACAACTAAGATAGTGAAAAGGAAAGGACTATGCAAGCATCTTGCCTCAAATTTGAAAGAACAAAAAGAGGTTGTTTTGACATTTCATGATGATCCTATAAAATTTACACCTTTAGTCATGAGAGGTTAGACACAGAACATTATCTACTTCCTTTAAACTGGTGAGTGTCCACAAGGTTTTAATAGAGCCAAAAGAAGGTATTATAGATTGTAATATATTCCTTTTGTACTTATGGATGCATTACTTTTCATAAAATATTTTTTAGGTGTAGTTTTGAGATTTATTGAGTTGGAATAGATTGATAAGGTATTGCATGAGTTTCATGATGGCCCAACTGGTGGTCACTTTGCTCCTAAAACCACTGCTACTAAGATCATGAGGGCTAATTATTTCTAGCCTAGTTTGTTCAAAGACACCCATGATTGGGTGAGAAAATGCCAAAAATGTGCCCTATTTGATGGTAAATAGAAAATATCTACTTTGCCTCTTCATCCATTCCAAGTTGAACAAATTTTTATGTAATGGGGTCTGGATTTCATAGGTATGATCAATCCTCCTTCTAGTGCTGGTCATAAGTGGGTGTTGATAGCCACTTATTATTTCACTAGATGGGTTGAAGCTGTATCTCTTAAAGAGGCCAATGAAAATTCAATCTTGTATTTCTATGAGAACATAGTAACAAGGTTTGGAGATCCCTCAATTATCATCTCAGATAATGCATTGGCCTTTTTAGGATCAAGGACAAGTGAATGGGCCTTGAAGAATGGCATTTAACTCAACACTTCCTTTAGCTACTATCCCTAGGGAAATGGACTAATAGAGTCCAAAAATAATAATTTGATCAAGATCATCAAGAGGAGAATGGAGGAAAATTAATGAATGTGGCACACTAATTTAAAAATATCCATTTAGGCTAACATAATCACTCCAAAGAGGGAAATTAGAAACTCCCCATATACACTTATGTATGGAAGGGACGCTAGAATTCCTATTTCACTCAAATTTATAGCTTTATATCTCACTAATCAATTATAGTTGATGGATAATGATAGCATGGGATTTATATTGTGTGAATTGATGGAGTTTGAAGAGGTAAGAGATTAGGCAATGCATACCTTGACTACTCACCAACAATAGACAAAGAAGCATTTTGACAAGAAGTCTATGCCAAGGAGTTTTAAATACAGGGACATTGTTCTTAAGTGGGATGAAGATAGGGACAATCCTAGGAAACACACAAAGTTTGATGCTTTGTGGAGTGGCTCATACATGATCACATAGTGTAAACAACACAATGATTTCCAACTTTCAAACTTGGATGGAGAGGAGATGCATATCCCAGTTAATGGGATATATCTAAAGCATTGTTACTAAAGTTTTTCCTTATGTTATACATAGTTTTTATATTTTATTTGTGTTCCCTAAGTGCTTATGCACATGTGTGTGTGTTTTCATGTCTCTTTCTATTCTATTGGGTCTTGTTGTTTTTGTCTATTTTTTTTTGTGTTTTATTTTGGTAGAATCCTTGATTATCATGTTCAAAATCCATTGACTATTTTGGCCCTTAAGTGGATAACCCTACTTGGTCTAGTCAGTATAGTGAGCATACTACCCCTATAAATCACCATTTTTTTGACCAAATTTTAGTCTTTCAAACCAAAATTGGCCATCCATATTGAAAAACCTAGTTTCTTGTCTATATATTTGGATGAGTCTAATATGCATCTTTGTTCATGAGAGGTTTCTATTAAAAGTCCATGGAAAAAGTTCAAGGAAATTCCTTCAGATGATTTGATTTGGGTTTTTTTTCTTTTGGTTTTTGTACAATTTTTAATTTTTCTAGACTTTTGTTCAAGGACTATTTATTTAGGGTTTTTTTCCTGAAAGAATTCTTTCACAAGTTTTGCATTAGCCTTAAGTAAATTCTTGTAGAATTTTTTTCTGGGACTTTATTTTTGAAGGTTTTTTTCAATTTATTTGAAGGATATCTTCCAAGGTGAAGGGTAATTTATAGCTTTCCCAAAGGGCTCTTTTCAAGCTAAGTGGACCTTTTCAATTCTTTCAAAGGGTTATTTCTTTTGGGAAAGTCATTTACATTTCTTCTGAAGGACACTTTCACTTCTTTGAAAGGTGCTTTCAACTTTTTTGAGGGATATTTTTGAACCCAAAGGTTCAAGACAACTTTTCTAAAGGTTACATGGACATTTGACAAAAATTCTAAAGGGATCATTTCAATTTCTCCAAAGGGTAGGTGAACCCTTGTAATTCTTTTGAAGGGCCAAGTAGTTCTTTCAAAGGGTTATTTTCAATAAATTTTAAGGGTAAGAGTACCTTTTCAAGATTGTTAAAGGATCATTTCTAAAGGGATAAAGCAAGAAAGAGAAAGGATTTATTGTAGAAAATTTGTCTAGGATAATTTCCCCACAAACATAAGACAAATAACTATTTTAGACAAAGTGTCTAAACGAATTCCTTGGGACAAAAAGTTTGAAAGAAGACCAAGACGAAGACAGATAAAAATGATTTCTTTGATGAAAATTTATTGAAAGAAATGAACAAGAAATTTTTCCCAAAAGAAATAACAAAGACATGGACAAAGAGTCCAAGAGAATTCTTATAGATAAATTGTCCATAAGAATGTCCAAGAAAACAAAAGTCTATATAAAATACCTGATAGCCCATAGAATGTCAAATTCAAACTGTGAGGAATAGCCATTAAGTTTAGAGCAGGAGCTTGAATACAAACAAGAGAATGACAAATGTGAATAATAAATGATGAGCTAGCAAAGAGTAACTAATGCCAAAGCAAGATGGACTGAGTATAACAAAGGACATTATTTAACTATTGATGGTAACTATTCTTGTTCCTGATTGACACATGTCAAATTGATCTTGCAATCTCAATCATTTAATCTCCCTTTAGAAAACTATATATGTATTCAGCCTATTGTCAAAAGATCATCCATTGGTTAATGAAAAAACTCTAAACAAATTTGTATTTAAAACTCTTGAAGAAAGTAAGAAAATTTTTGCTACTTACACACTACATTTTTGTGTATCAGTTTAACATCATGTTGTTCTCATTTAGTGAAAGTTGTCTTTCCTAACTTGTATCCTTGATTTCCCACAAGACATGTAGACAAATCTTTCTTACATGTCCTCATTAGTATTCTCTAATAAGTGTATATTCATTTTCAAAGTGGTTCAAAGTCATATTCTTTTTTGGAATTGTTTGTTTCCCTCTTAAATGTTGAATACCTTTTGAATCTAAAAAATGAAACAATGATGTAACATTGGATAAAATGTCATGAGTCTTGTGCAAGGAAACCTTGTCATTTTTTAAGTATTTATTAAAGTCAAAGTGAGAGGATAATACATATTGGTGCATCACCAATTATTTCTTTTTGTTGTTTATTTTCTCTCTTTTCATACATAGTCGATAGATTAGGATAGATAGAAATCCACAGGTGCATCAGGGGAACTAGCCCTTAAATTTAGAGATTCATCTCAAATAAATTGTTACCCATAGCAAAATAGATGATTTCATTATGATTTTTGGATGAAGAAGACTGAGGTTTTATTCAAGGGTGAAAAATCCAAGCATTAATAATACCTATTTGATCAATTTTATATCCAAGAGTCAAATACTTAGGTTTTGTTAGAAGTGTTTCAAATCTGTTAGGTTAAAATCTCATCTATTTCAAAGTCTAGCTTTTAACACCATAAGGCCAAGAGTCCTAACACATGCTTTATTTGAGCCTAGATTTTGATATCACATTTGGCCAAAATACCTAGCAAATTTTATTTTCTTATATTAGACTAATTTGAAGCACTTTGACCTTAGATTTTGGCATTTTGATTTTAGGTCCATTTACTTGATCTTTTTGTATAAGACGTATAACATTAGACACTTAACGTTAGCTTATTTTACCATAAATATTTACATAAACCTTTCCATCCTTTTGATTAAATATAGACCAAGTTTTAATCATCTTTCTTTAGACACTGTCTTTTTCAAAGTTTGTAGAACTCTTTGCAGTAACACATTCACTATGGATCCCAACATGTTTTCCTACACTCGTAGTAGACTCATGTACAATCCAAGGATTAGTCATGTGGTTGTGTAAGAATAAATGGTGTAATATCCCTATGTAGATAATGTTGTTTAAGATACATATCCTTATATCCCTCATAACACTAAAATAAGGACACAAAACCAAGATCTATTGGCTAACTATTTGGTTAATACACCACCATATTTAGAACAAGATCAGGAATAAACCATGCAATACCTATCATGGAACCTATAATTAAGGAACCTTTTCCACAACAACCATACTCTGTTAATACACCTTCCACATATGATATTTATTTGAGCATCATTTATTGGAAAATAAAGATGAGGTATTAGTTAGGGCCATAGAAGTAGGGGCCAAGCTTCTGATAGAGTTCCCCAATGAGAATTTACCAAGTCTAGTAAGAATGCCTCATAACATAATTTACAATCAATAAGATTCTTCTAGAAATCCTTTATCTCTAGTCTAAATAATGTATTAGGACCCTAGTATGCTTAGAAAAGGTAAGGACCCCATTGAAGATTGCTTTGTATAAATACAGACAACATACCAAACCTACTTGAACCTAACATGGAATTTTAACTAGATGACCATGTCAAGTAGGCCTCTCATAGATTTAGTTCCCTCAACTGGAGTGTTAATAGATTTGACTAGTCAAGACAATCAAGGTACAAACCCATTCATGTAAAACACTTTGATTGGAAATTTATTTCATACACCAACCATCAAAGAAGTATCTTCTACTTCTGCATAGGATAGTGGATAATGCACAAGCAACATCCCATCCAAACCAAAGTGTTAATATGCAAATATCTATCCAACAAAATGTGCCTTTAGTTAACACTAAAAGTGGTTCTCAAAATTAGGGAGTAGGAGTTTCTACCTCCTAATCTCAACTAGATACTTCCAATCGTCAACCAACTATTTCTTCAAGCATGTAACCAACAAGATTAGGTATCTATCTAGCAACCAATGTTATGCATCAATAGCAAAATATGATGAATCCTACTCCTCCTCAACAAGTGATGAGTGGCAATCTACAATAGTAGGCACAATCTTGTATACCAATATAATAGATATTTAATGTGTTACCACCTCAACAAGGGGAAACTAATGTTCCACCTCATCAGATAGTAGTAAACATTCCTCTTTAATTGTAGGCTAGTGTACCAATTTAAAACTAAACAATGTCTAACCAACAATGTATGACTATTGGTCAAAAAATGTTGAATCTCCAACATACACCCACTTCGTAACTAAGATTTTTAAAATAAAGAGATTCTAATGTTCCTCAAGTACTGATCAAGAAACCTTTGCCTTTTGTTCAAAATGTGCCACTCATTCAAAACTAGGGTCTTGGTTCACAATTTCCCACTCAATAACAGGGTTTGATTAGTTGACATCATGTCCCTTTTCAACCACAATAGGCATAGTATGGTTATATCCCTTCATTCTAACCTCAAAATCCTCAATGTCAAACCTTCACAACCAACCTAACTATAATATTGCACAACCACAAATACAATTCCATTAATCAAGCCCTAATCCACATATGCATATTCCTAGTCCATTTCCTAATCAAACCAACATACCCCAACAAATCCCTCCATCATACACTGGTCAAAGTGATCCACTTATGACTGCTTAACCATCTACTTAGGCCAATATTCCCACAAGTTTCATAGAACAAGAATTACAACAGATGAAGGATGAAATCACCACCATCTAAGTTGGGAAACAAGGTAAAAACTTTAAGTTGGATGACGTGTTTTCTTATCCTTTCAACATGGATTACTTGCAGATACCATTTTTTATAGGATACAAACCACCAAACTTTGATAAATACAAGGGGAAAGGTGACCCCAAAGCCCATTTAATGGAATTCTTTGTTGCTTGTCAACCAGTGGCATATACCTTTTATTGTTGTTCCCAAGGAGTCTAGTAGGACAAATCTTAAAGTGGGACAAATCTTAAAGTGGTCTTATAGGTTATCCAAGAATTTAGTAACAGATTTTGATGACCTTTTAGAAAAGTTTGTGTGACATGTTTCCTATAATCTTGAACATGAGATTTTATTGGTTTATTTGACACAAGCAAAGCAAAAATATGGTGAGAGTTTTGTGAGTTATCTATAGTGATAGAGATCCCTTGCAAGCTGATTCACCCATAGTTTACTAGATAAACAATTAGCTATTGTGTTTACTAAAAAAATTCATAGTGAGATAGTGTATCATTTGGAACTACAATGTGTACATACTTTCAAAGAGATCATTGATAAAGTTTTGTTGATTGAGTGATCCCTTATTAATAAATGGATCATCAAGATCACTTCAACTAATCAGAATCAAGGTACCAAATAGGGAAATGGCCAAAATCAAAATCAATTCTAAATGTAAAAATCATAATTGGCACAAACAAATAATTGAGATAGACCAAATCAATTCAACCATAATAAGAATGTATGGAAAATGGAGTAATCGAGTCACACCATGTCCAAATGTTTCAAAAACCATCCACTCAACTTGTGTCACCTTTTCAACTTACTCCTACCTAACAACCTCTTTAGCCAATGCACCAAACACATCAACCTAGGCCCCTACAACAAATGTAGAAACCTTTGCCATTGAAAACCCCTCCTCTAAGAATAATTATGCCTACTTGTCACATCTTTAGTGACTTTGGAGCACCTATTGAGTTTGTATTTCACAAACTCACCACTGTTGATCTAATTAGTTGGCTTATACCAAATCATTATCCACAAGGCAATCTTTATCTTGATTGGTATCATGAAAATGAATTCTATGAGTATCATCAGGTTAATAGGTATAATTTATGAAGATGTGTACAAATTAAGCATTTAATTAAGAATATGTTAGAGAATGGGGATATCAAATTGGATGGTGCTACTTCCACCTCTAATCAGACTCTTGGGATTTGTCAAAACCCTTTTTCCAAACATAACAACCAACCAACACAATGACTATAACCACAACAATAGCAAAAACTAATGCCATAACAAAATCAATGGTATCAAAACTAAAGACCAAACCAACATAACCATAGTAGAACCAACAATGCTAGAATGATGGATAGAACCAAGGTCAAATGGTAACAACCAACAAACCTACCATGTAGTTGCACATGACTACAATAGATTTATAATCCATATTTCAAGAGGTAGTGTTAATATCATCTCCATTAATCCTATACCAAATTCTAATCAAATGATACCATTGCTAACCTTACCTAACCAATCCAATCACTTCAATAATCCTACCTTGAATTGGGACCACACATAGGTGACCCAAAAAATAGGGATCCCACTTTTTGAATCTATATCAATACCTTGACCTTACCCTATGACCACACATAAGTGCACTGACAACCAAGACTTGTCCTATCTAGTTCCACACCATCACCATCATTTGTTAGAAATCATGGTCCTATATTCAATCCTGATTGTGCAATCATAACTTGGAGGTCAAAAATTACCATCCCAAGCCCATAACCATCTACCCCCATTATCTAATGAACCATTCAACTATAGAATAAGCCATTTAACACTGACCAAGGGAAGAAATTTGACATTGTGGAACAATTGCAAAAGATGCTTGCACAAATCTCAATTTTAGATTTGTTACATATGTCAACAATTCACAAAAACATTTTGAATGACTTCTTGAGCTAATCTGATATTTCAAGTGACATATCCCCTAATAAATTCCAAGATTTGGTTGTACACCTAACTCCATCCCAATAAGTCACTTTCAACCAAAGTGATATGTCATCCATTAGCTTACTACATAATTACCCATTATACATTAAAGTTTTCATAAAGAAACATAAAGTGAAACATGTCCTTGTAAATAATGGATCAGGTCTAAACATAGTATATATTAACATCATCAATCTTCTCAGGTACACAATGGTAGATCTTCAAGTAGAGACAATAACCATAAAGCCTACGATAATGAGGAATGAGAATCATAGGGCACCATTTGTTTGCCAATTATCCTTGGGCCCTTGACCCATGATACATTTTCCATGTGCTTGATCTAGATTTATCATACAATATGATTTTGGGAAGACCTTGGTTACATAAAATTTGTGCATTCCCATCAATATTTCACCAATGTATCAAGTTCTCCCACTCAAGGATGAAAGTTTTTATAGTAAAAGATTTACATCCATATGAGCATTACAAACACATAGAGGATAATTTCAATAATTATAACTATTACTTCAATATGAATCTAGTGGCCAAGCAAGATAAGGGAAAAACAATACTCTTTGATCTATCATAGGACAATTGCATTGATCTTGATACCCTCGATTCCCTTATCCATATGCCACCATCTAAAATATCGAATATTTGTACTATCTCACCTAATGTCCCAAGAGAGTATGTGACCCATGATACCTTTCATATTTTTAAACTTACATAAAATCGAAAGTCCTTTGGAAGACCTAAAGCTAAGCCACTTCATCCAAAAAGGCAATAATAGAGCAAAGGTAAGGCAATTGTCACATTTTTACCAGTATTTGGCCTAGAATTAAACCCTCTTGAAGGATATGAATCATGGTTGTATAATGACAACCAAGTAGATTATTATGAGAATGCAAAGAATCTTATTCCCAATAAGATCATGAAGAATCAAGAATACGAAGGAGGAGGCCTTAGACCTAATCAATAGGGAACACTTGAGCCAATTTCCATGACCAAATATAAAGGACCCTATATACTTAGATTTAATCTTCCTAAGGGTGACTCCATATACCTTACTCATGTTACATTGCCATCGACTAGTGATGGCAATGTTGATAATGAAGCAAAGTCTGATTATAGCCTTGTTAATGACCTAGCCAAGACCAATTTGTTTGACACCCATTTTATTTATACCCTTATCCCAGTTATTGATCACCACCCATTGCCATTATATTATCCCCAACTAATAGATCGATACCATCAAGAGTCCAACATACCAGTTGATGAATTTCAAAATGACAAGGCTTTTTATGATTTTCTAAGCCTTAGAGACAATGTTCCATTAGGGGACCATAAATTAGGGTTATCAATCAAGTTGGATCCTATAACATATTTTAAAAAGTAGGTGAATGCTCTTATCTAAAATTAAATAATTAAAACATTGAGGTCCCAAAGTGAAAACCTCTTTGAGGCACTTTTTGACCAAGGTAAAAGTAAAGAAAAAGGCTAGTCTAGTTGTGAAAACCTATCTCATGCACCATTAGATGGGGGTGTTCAACCTTATTCAACCATAGCTTAGGAGACCACCAATGATGAACTTATCTGTGAGTCTAAATTTAGTTTTTAAGAACAAAAACCTTTTGATTGAATCATTAAAGAGTTTCTAATAGTTTTTTTTTCATGGCCAAACCTTCCATTAGGGGACTCTGATTCATCATGCTTATGGTAACTTGAAGAGCTAGTCCTAGCAGAGGACTATAATATTTCCAATCAGTTCAAATATTTTCCCACTATTCTTGAATATGGTTCAACCCTTCTAGTGAAAGATATGGCAAAGGTTAACATCAAGTCCCTAGATGACCCAAAGTGGATCAATCTAGGTGCTTCTCTTATTGAGAAGGAGCATGAAGTCCTTATATCCCTTTTAAGGGAGTTTGTATATATTTTTACATGGGAATATTATGACATGCCAAGTTAATTAAAGTATTCAATATATGTAGAAATACCCTTAAGGTAGGGCAACACTATATAATACTCCTTTAGGAAGGAATAACTCCATAATGTCTCTTCAAGGGGACAACCTCCAATATCCTCTTACGATAGAAGACTCAATGCTTACTTGATATATTTACCATGATAATCATCTCCTATATATAGACATCTATCTAACCGATGGATGGGTAACCTCCTAATCCTAATGCAGGCTCACCATTACCCAATGTACTATTTCCATAAGTTACTCCATTATCCTACTATATTGTACCCATATAACTAACTAAGGGGATGCGTGCCACATGTTAACATATCCATCAACCCATATACATTAATATATCATATCCCTAGGTACATAGAATTACTTCCCTCTTTGACATGTTTCATCCCTAAAACATAAGAAGAAACTAAATAATGAGTGTGCATCAAATCATTACACACTTGTCTCCAATCTCGATCATCTAGCCATCCATATGTGATCTTGGCAGGTGATAGCTCTCCAAGATTATTTCCAAATTACATTGTGCTCCTCTGATTTCATTCATGATCATAATTATACTACTTTGGTGTCCAAGAATAATTATTCCTCTTTTTATTCCATGTATCATATTCCACTGCGCTACTCTGATTCTAACCATGACCATAGTAGGTATTCTTCCATGCATAGTCATAGTGATTTCCCCATTTATTCCATGTGCCATAGTATTTTTTCTTTGGATTCCATGCATATCCATAATGATTGGAAATTTTATTTCTTTTTTAGACAAAATGATTATTGTTATGACACTTCCTCACCTAGTTCCATGATTGTTTCCTCTCATGATGATGTGGGTGTCTATATACCTCAACTTTTTCCAATATTTTGACCTTATCCACCTTTGCTTCTACCTCTTCCACCTTTTTCTTCTTTTTATCTTTAGTAGATGAAGTGTTCATTTCTAGTTGCAGTGTGTCTTTATCTATATCATCTAAATCTTCATCATGCTCTTCATCACCTGTTTCAATCTCATCCTCGTGATCTACCTAGATTGTTATTGGTGCCTTTTTCACTTTGATATCTTGTAAAGTGGTCTTATTTTTCCTATACCAAAACTTCATGAACTTTTTTAAAATATTAATATTAATTGTTCCCAAAGTCTCTACCATGGATATCCAAGAACTATATCCACATCATCCATATCCAAAGCATAAAAATCTAAATGCAAAACATATTTTTCCATAATGAGCTTCAAATATTCAAACATTGAAATATCATTACCATCTACTTGAACCTCCTTGATATTATTTGCTTGAACATGTAGATGCTTGGCCACATTAATGTTAATGAAGTTATACTTACTGGTAGGGTTTATGGACACAACCACCTTCTTCTTTTGAATGTATCCATGAAATTGAAAAATTGACTCATATTTTTTTGGAGCCAAATTATTTGAACTCTCTTCTTCTTCTTCTTCTTCCTCTTCTTCTTCTTCTTCTTCTTCTTCTTCTTCTTCTTCTTTATCCCATCGATCTAGGAAGGTTTGTTCCATTGCTTCCCATGAAGAATACTATTGTGCAAAGCTCAATTGATTAAACCACCAATGTTGTGTAGGTCTAGACAAAGAAAGAGATAATTTTATTTTAGATAAAAAAATTTTAGTATTATTCTCTTTAAAATTGAGCCACCATTCTCTAGCATCAACATCATCTTTCCCTAAATTTTTTTCCAACTCCATGATCCACAAAAAAAATTAGGGTTCATGAAACCCTAAAATATCAATAAATCATACAAAACTGATCCAAAGAGTCCCAAATTTTTTAATTTAGCTTCTTCTTATGATATTGGAACCTCAGTCAAAATTTTGTGAAAATGTCATGAATTTTGATTTGTAGATTGAATATATGAAAAACCATATAATCATAACAAATCACTCAAAACAACTCTAAAAATTATGAAATTTTTAATGTGCTTATCTTATATCTCCTTATATGTCAAATAAAAATTACTTATATTTTGGAAGATATAGTGAAATTAGTATAAACCTTAAAATAGAAATAACTCCCTCAAAACTAATCAAAAGATCTCTATTTTTTTACTGTGACTTATTTGAAATATTATCCATATCTAGTAAAAAAATGTGTAAAAATTCACAATTAATCAAAATTTATTGATGATTCAAAAAACTAGGGTTTCACTCCACACAAATTACCCAAATCAAAGCTTTGATACCACTTGATAAGATATTGATATTCAATATATGTAGAAATACCCTTAAGGTAGGGAAACACCATATAATACTCCTTTAGGAAGGAATAACTCCACAATGTCTCTTTGAGGGGACAACCTCCAATATCCTCTTACAATAGAAGACTCAATGCTTACTTGATATCTTTACCATGATAATCATCTCCTATATATAGACATCTATCTAACCCATGGATGGGTAACCTCCTAATCCTAATGTAGGCCGACCACTACCTAATGTACTAATTCCATAAGTTACTCCATTATCCTAATATATTGTACCCATATAACTAACTAAGGGGATGTGTGCCACATGTCAACATCTCTATCAACCCATATACATTAATATATCATATCCCTAGGTACATAGAATTTGGACCCCACCTTAGTTCTACACCACCTTATGGTTAATCTTAATGCTAAACCAATAAAACTAAAGTTGTGTAAGATTCATCCTCACATTGTTGTGTTGGTAAAGAAAGAGTTGAAAAAATTCTTAGCAGTAAGATGTATTCAATCTATTGATTACTTAGAGTGGATATCTAATGTTGTACCAGTTAGTAAAAAGCTAGAAGGAATCAAAACATTTATTGATTTTCATGATATAATCAAAGCTTTCCTTTAAAGATTGATTTCCATTGCCAAACATTGACATGATCTTTAACTCCATAGTAGGTTATGAAATGCTTTCATTAATGGATGGATTTTTGGGATAAAACCAAATTAGAATAGCACTAGAAGACCAACATAAAATAGTGTTCATCACTCTATGGGAAACATTTTTATATCATGTTATGCCATTTGGTCTTAAGAATGTAGGGGTCACCTACCAAAGAGTCATGACCATCATATTTAATGATATGAGATATGTTATTGTTGAAGACTGCATTAATGACACTCTTGACAAATCAAAGACCAAGGCTGATCACCTAACAATGATACGTATAATATTTAAAAGATTATGTGAGTATAAAGTCAAACTTAATCCTAATAAATGTGTCTTTGGAGTCACACAGGGAAATTTTTAGGCTTCATTGTGTCTCATTAAGGCATTAAAGTTGATCTAGCCAAAGTCCAAGCTATAATAGAGATGAAACTACCAATTACTTTGAAACAACTCCATAGTTTTCAGGGCAAGATCTAATCTATTTGACACTTCATATCTCAATTAGTTGATAAATACCATCCTTTTATGCATCTTCTGAAGAAAGGAGTCACATTTTATTGGGATGATCACTGCCAAATAGATTTTCAACAACTAAAGGACTATCTAGAAAATCCAACTATTTTATTACCTCCTATGTCATGAAAACCATTCTTGTTGTATTTATCAGCTATTGACAATGCCCTAGGGGCACTTTTGGCTCATCACAATGACAATAGAAAAGAGCATGCCATGTATTACTTAAGCTATAAACTAGTTGAGTATGAACATAATTATATTCTCATAGAAAAAGCCTATTTATCCATGGTTTTCATAGCTCATGAGTTGTGCCATTGCATGTTAAATAATAAGATCATGGTTATTTCAAAAGTAGATCCGCTCAAGTATCTACTATTTAAAACAACTTTACAAGACTACATAGCTAAATGGATCATGATCCTAAGTGACTTTTACATTGAATACATCAACCAAAAATCTATTAAGGGGTAAGTTCTTTTAGATTAGCTTATTAAAGCACCCCTTACTAATACAAAACAACTCACATTCTAATTTCTTGATGAATCCATACCATCATGGACACAACTCTTGAGGAATAGCATTAGAAGTTGTATTTTTATGGATCATTCACAGCATATGGATTGAGGGTAGGTCTTTTACTTATTACACCATAAGGGGATATAATCCCTAAATCATTTAGGATCAATTTTTCTTATACCAACAACATGGCCATATATGAAGCACATGGTGTAGGGATTCACCCAGAGGTACAATGGAATGTGTCTCATTTCAAGGTTTATGGTGATGCTTAGCTAATCATCAATCAAGTTACAGACCAATTTAGACCAAAGATGATAAGTTGGTTCCATATTAAGCCATGGTCGACACTCTCAAATGATAGATTACTGACGTTCAGTTTGAGCATATACCAAGGGAAAGTAACATAACTATAGATGCTATGGACACTATTATATATTTGATTCAACAAACAGACATAGCTAAAGAGTATCAATTCCTTGTCAATAACTTCTTAGTACCAGCTCATGAACCTTCAATAGTCATGATGATTTGTGATATTGTTGGTCCTAGTTCTATTTGGTACTTAGATATTTACAACTACCTCTATAACCAAGTTTTACCACCTAAATTATCCCAAAAACAAACCAAATCCTTCATCCACCAAACCAATTATTATACCTTACTTAGATCAACCCTTTACCACTATAGTTTTCATGGAACCTTGCTTCATTGTTTAACTTTGGCAAAATATATGCTAGTATTATGACTATTCATGAAGGCATATGTGGATCCCATGCTAGTAGGTCCATCCTATCCAAAAATATCTTACATATTGGTTATTATTAGCCCATGATGGGTGTAGATGCAACTACATATGTAAAGAAGTATGACAAATGTCAATGACATGCTAATTAAATTCATGCCCCAACAAAAACTCTGAAACTAATGTTGACACCATGGCCATTTTCTACATGGGGCCTTGACATCATTGGTAAGATCAATCCCACCTCATCTAATATACATAAACATATCCTTACCACCACTAAATATTTCACTAAGTGGGTTGAATTTATACCCCTCACATGACTAGAAAGCAAATTTCCAAGTTCATCTTCAACCATCTCATTTGCCACTATGGTATCCCCTTAAACATTACATATAATAATGGAGGATCATTCAAGAATAAGTATACCAATAATCTATGTTCTAAATACAACATCACACAACATTTTTCTATGGAATATTACCCTCAAGGTAATGGCCAGGTTGAAGTATCAAACAAAGCCATTATCAACATTCTCAAAAAAATTGTTAATAATGTCAATCATGATTGACACATTTAGATATTCCATGTCATTTGGGCATACTATACCAATCACCATAAACCCATAAGATCCACTCCATATTCACTTGTTTATGGTATAGAATCCATCCTTCCCATTAAGGTCAAGTTGTCATCTCTATGCATCTCTTTTAAGCATGTCCTAGATGATAATGACTATCGATTAGTTCACCTATAAGAACTAAAGTTACTCGATGATAAATGCATATATGTAGTAAATAATCTCTAAGCCTATCAAAATTGACTTTGAAGCCACTACAATCAGTACGTGAAACATAAAAAATTTGAGCTTGGTGATCTTGTCCTTAAATAAAACCAAAAGAATACCACGGCCAAAAGAAGCATAAAGGTAAGTTTAAACCCAACTAAGTTGGTCCTTTCATCATTACAACAAACTTTAGAATAGGATCATATAATATTACCACACTAGATGACCATGAACTTGATGAACTGATGAACATTATCCACCTCAATCGGTACTATGCTTGAGTAACTTGGTATATTATCTATAAGGACCATTTCAAGTTATATCATTTTATCAATCTTCTTTGTACTATACCATTTTATCATCATATAAACCTAACAACCTATCAATTTCCCTATCACCTATCCATTTTACCATACCTTCCCTGATAACCAAGTTCATCTCTCCCTCCCTACCAAACCATGTGACCTTGTTTTATTCTATTTGGTTCCATCATCGCTTTAAGTAAGAAGAGTCAAATTTAGTTTCAATAATTATTTTTCATATTCTAGATAAAGGATTTATTTTAGAGAAGTATGATAGCCATTTGGTAGTTGTATCCTTCATTTCTTGTTCCATTATCCCTACCAAGTGTGCCTAATTATAACCACCTATGGGAAAAATCGGTGTATCCTTGGTCTTGTCACTAATTATAATCACCTATGGGAAAATTAGTTTCATTGACCTAAGCTATGATTTACTAAGTTATAACTTCGTATGGGCAAACTAGGGGAAACACTTGTTTATCATTCCTTAATGTATCAACTAGCCATTCTTTATGTCATACTATGCCTTTATACCAATTGTGCCTATTTTATTTGAATTGACTGCTAGACTAGTCAGATTCTTCCACTGTAGGGTAGAACTATAGTTACTTGAGGTCCTTATTTGGGATTATGTAGGTAGTGTTTGATACTTGTTTAGGTCAACTCAGTCACCCTAATCCATGCTCTTACCATTTTTCAAGAACCTTAAGCCATGCTTTCACCATTTTTTTAGCACCCTAAGCCACACTCTCACCATTTTATGAGCACCCTAAGCCAAACTCTCACCATTTTGTGAGCACTTTAAGCCACATTCTCTCTATTTTTTTAGCACCCTAAGCCATTCTCTCACTATTTTGTGAGTAATCTAAGCCATGTTCTCACCATTTTTTGAGCTTGAACCATCTAGTGTCTTAGAATTCTTGATTGAGTTGAGATACTCCAAAAGTTACAAAAACATTTGTAAAACCATTAGAAAAGATAAAAAAACATTGACCACTTCTTTGCCTTAAGGATTTTGGGAACCCTTACTAAGTTATAATTAAATAACTTATCACTTAGTTTCCCCATCCTTTTTGGCCTTTTCTCCCATGCACTTACCATTTTGCAAGACCATTTCTATTATTCTATCACATCCATTTTGTTTATTTTCATCAGTTATCATTTTCTTCCCATTTCCTGGGAGAAATATATTTGGCCTAAATTTCTAATTCAATATTACATCCATGGAAATATGTAGGTAGTGTCCACTTACCTAGTGCATATGAAGATAGATTGGCCACCACTTTCCTTTTCTTCTATTCCCCTATCATGTTTGTTTATTAAGTTGTCACACATTAGGATTAACTATTATTTGTTTCTTTATTTATTTGTTTACTTGTTGTTTGTGTGCCTTTTTGTTTTATTTTATCATTGTTGCCTTGATTTATTCTATGTATATTCATTAGGTGATTCCTTGCATATTTATACCTAAATCCATACATATTCATATGTTTACATGGTCATCATGGTTTTTATCATTGAAGTATTATTTTCTATTGAGTATTTGATCTTAGGAGTAAGTTTCTATGCATATTTTGGCCTAGTCCTCATGGTGTTCTATCATGATTCTTAACATCAAAGTGATATAATAAAAATTAGCTTCAATAAATCTACTCAACAACGGTAGTATCAACATCTCCTCATCACTGACATCCTAATCATATCCCAAATAGAGTAATTAACCATAAAATAATTTCAACCTTGGTTAGTTCATGTGAACATCTCATTACTAGTAGGTTGTTCCAATTCATCATTACCCTCTATGTAACGTTACCATCATCATCAACCAATCAATCATTTTTTCCATAATCAAGGTCCAATGATTACAACCACTTATGGGAAAATCATTATACATCATCCCACCTATGTTTCTCAATGATTATAACTACCTATGGGTAAATTATTGTGTTATCATACCACGTTGCCACTATTAGGGTACAATTCTTATAATTGCCTCTGGGTAAACCATTATACACCATACCACTTATATTCTCAATGATTTTAACTACTTTTTCAAACTCATTATTTTTTCACCCCATCATCTTCCTTTTTGTAGTTCCTTCATTTTGATTCTTTCTTTTTAAGGGATCATTTACTGCCCTACTTGTGCCAACCATTACCTCAAGGGGGCATCATATGGTTCATCAATTAACATTAAAGTTATAAGCATACATGACATTTTCATTCTATGAGAAGATGTTACTATGCTTATATCTTTAAATGCCTTCCCAAATAGGAGAAAACTATAGAAACCTAAAAATGGCCACCAATAACCTCCAACTAGGTTTTTAACCAATTTTTACCAAAATGTGTAATTTGGCCTAAAACACTAAAACACTTTAAATGAGTTAAAATTGATATATTCAAGTGCTGATTTTGGATATGGTATTATTAAATGGATTAATGTAATTTATTAATCAACTAACTTTGATCAAATCATTTCAAGTCGAAATGACATTTTTGTACCTAGGTGCTCTAGATTGCTCCTTTATACAAAATTTTTTGCACAAGACATGTGCCTTCATTATTTTGTATTGGAAACATCCTAAATGGGATAATAAATCCAAAGTATTTAATATTGTATATTAATTCTAATCTAGTCAAATTTTTAGCCAATAATGTGACATTTTGACCAATTTGATTAATTTGTGCATAAATTACCAAAATTTGCCCCAAAGTGACTAATCATGCTTAAAGCTAATTAATTAAAATCATGAGACTAATTAAAAATTCCATGGATATTTTTAAATGTTTGTTTTTAGAAATGAATATTGAATATTTGCATCATCAAATGACATAATTTCTTAGGAAGGCATCCCTAGGCCATAAATGCATAAAATATATGGATTAAACCACCCCATGCCTCATTAAGACCCTCCATGCCTCTTTATTGCCTCTATATCCTAAATATTTATGAAGGCATTTATTTATTTTTACCTCAAAAATTGAATGGATTCTTAGCCACACTTCTTCTTCTTGAGATGAATGGTTCAAATTCATTCTGACCATTTTACAAAATCTATAAATAGGAGGCCTTTCCTATTGAATTTTAAGATTAGTTAATGCAAAGTTATAATACACAATTAATTCCAAATTCCATTGAAATTAGTGTTATTATGCCAAATTGTTAAACCAAATCCAAAGCCATCACAAAGCTACCAAGGAGAAAAGGAGATAGCCAAGCCTCCTTTGATGAAGACTCATTGAGCATAATCTGAGCAAGCCACTTCAATAAGATATTTGGAGCATCCAAGGAAAGTGAAGGATTTCTTTGTCTTTTAATTCTAGTTGTGTTTCTCATTTAGTTTTGTTAATATGTTCCCCCCTTGAGATATGATTAGTGTGTTAGCTTAGTGTATTCTTTTTTTAGATTTTATTTCATTCACTAACACCATACTAATCTCCCCATATTGCAATCTTATGTTCATAAGTTAAGGTTGAGTTAAGGCTCAGAATGGATTCAAACAAAACCTAGATGAGTCAAATCTAACTCCAGTTGATTTAATAGTTGTCAAGTAATGATGATATGCAATTACTAGGGATGGTTTTCAAAATTAGATATTTTAAGATATTTTCAAAGAGCTTGATAACTTATAAAGGAAATGATAAGAGGCTAGGATATTTTGAATCTATGAATTTCTTTTTTAGATATTCATTAATTTCAAATGGACAATTCAACTAGGTATTTAATCTTGTTTAATTTTTTAATTGATTTTGATTATCTTTTTAACTCTTTCAAGATTTGATTTAAGTGTGCAAGTGCCCCACTTAATAGGTCCATAGTTCAAATTGATAGTTGTGATGTTGCATACTTTATTAGATTCAAGGTGATTAGGGATGAATCTGTGAGAGGTTATTATTACATATGATATAATACTATAATTAGGGGTGTTTCAACATGATTTTGAGCTTTGATGAATGATGTAAAAGCAAATTTGGGATGTTCAATGATTCTTAGGCTTAATTTATAATAGTTGGTAGGAATCAGTCTAAAGTTTAGGTCAAAGCTAGTTGTGGCTAGTTTTAGGTATCTATAGATGTGTGGTTAAAAAGAGTGCTTAATAGATACATTTTGGAATACATTATCTCTACATAATTTTGTCTAGAGAAAGTATAGTTCAAATTTATGAGGGAACCATGTGAGAACTATCTCACGTAATTTACTTTAGAGATTAAGAAGCTTATTATTGATTCTAACTTGATAAATTTCCCATGGATGTATAAACTCTCTCATGCATGAGAAAAATGATTGTTAGGGAAATGGAAGTGTATGCATCAGTATGGAATTGGTATTTTTAGCATAGAAGTTGGATAATGGGAACTATGAAAGCATAAGTATGATGAAGCCAATCATAAGGCTATGAGAGGTAGTGATCCCAAAGGAAAATTACAAGATACTATAAGTGCCATAAGAATCCATAGGAGGGTTAAAAGGCATGATAAGTACTCCCTAACCATGGATTCATGACCTTCATTGGCATAAGTACACATGAAAGAAGAAAGACAAACATTGATACAAAAACCCAATCTAAATAGACCCAATTACCCCACCATAATGCATGCTCATGTATTTGAGTTTAAAAAAAAATCTTGTTAGAAATTGGGATACTGACATTTCAGAATCTAAAGTTGAATTTGAAACAAAAACCATAAAGAAATCTTTGGAGGTACAATATCAAGATAAAAATTTACCATTAATTCATAGCTTTCCATTGCAAGAAAGGCCTATGGCTCACCTTGGAATGCTTGGTGGACCAAATATAACTAGTGGGTAGACCATATGACCAATAATAACTAATCAACCTCCCTTAGCACCCATTATCTCTAGTGTATGTATTGCTACAAGAGGTTTGGGAGGTAGTACTAGTGGTGGTTCTACTAGAGATGAAGGATCAGGTGATAGCACAAGAGACATCGGTGGATGTACACCATATGGTTCAAGAGGAGGAACTAGAAGAGCAACACAACAAGGTCCACTATAACCACCTAGTACACCTACAGTCTACTATGAGATGACATTTCACTTACCTAAATATCAATGTGTCTTAAATGTAACAAAACATGTTCACAAGTGTGAACTCATTTGGTGAGTGTGGGGTATAACTTCTTTAGAGTAAAAGTTAACTAATTTTTCCTCTAATTTATTGGATCATGTACATAAATGGTACTATAAATTATATGCCCAACAAGTGGTTATGAATTAGTAATTATTAAAGGCTATTTTCTCCAAGAATATGATATCCCTTAATTTGAGTAGTAAAGTATTATTACCTTATAAGATATCAAAAAAGAGTTCACTAAGAGTGTGTACACATATGATGCATATTTTAAAATGCTTCTTTCAAAGCTATAATTTGAAATTTAATTGATCCATCATGCTCAGTGGTTTGTGGGAGGGTTTTTACTTCCATTATGATGAGCCTTATTTCACAAGACTTTCATTGAACCATGTGAGGAACTAGAAGCTTCCCTCTACATCAAAGCCATGAGAAGTATAAATATAAGAATCAACCCCTTTATGGAGGCTTAGATTTATATGATAGATTCTTAATTGGATAAGTTTATGGGTAATAATGATCATGACACCTGTAGTAACTTTATAGTGTGTTGATTATGAATCAAAAGGCCATAACAAGAACAAATTTCCATTGAGGAATGTTTGTGATATATTGAAATATTCTTGTGACATTTAAAATGAAGATCATGATGTAAGGAGTTTTACATTGCTTCAACATTCCACCCAAGAAAAAGCGTTGATATATTGTAAAATATTTGATGCACATACACATGATACCTATGAATGTTTGGTCATTAATGAGATTCATGAATTTCACGTAAGAGGTACACACAAAACTTACATAGTTAAAAATTAGGAGGTTAATGGAGGTTGATATTTTAGAGATCAAGGGAATGGATTTAATGGTGGTCATTTTTCACTTAAGACATGTTAAAAGTGTGATTCTCTAGACAAATACTAGTGTGAGTGTATGGTCTATCCAACCTATGCCTTTTGTAAAAATGAACATCACCTGGAAGAATGCCTCGATTTGTATGTTGTCATTACTAAATAATAAAATGAGAAGGGAGCCAAGATGATACATGTTATAAAAAATACTAATGTTATATGGATATTGTGCCCTACTAAGCAACCAATTAGACCCAAGATCAATATCACTACATGGATTGGTAATCTTTCCCAACCAATTTCAAATCTACCTATTAAAAAGGTTCAACGTGAATAACTTCATGCACAACACTATCCTAATTCTCAAAGATGTAAATAAGTGTTAGACAACATAATGGCCTTAGTCTAGAAACTATAAGGCAAAATTGAGTTTTTAAAGGATAAAGATGATAAAATGTGGTCCAGTATGCAATGAAATATATACACCCAAACATAGGGCATGATGAGTTTTATGAGATATGCAAACTCTTCCTTAATAAAGATATCATTCCTCTTCTCAAGAGTTGGATATTATAGAAAAAGGTAAATCATTGACAATACCATAGTTTTAACCATGCATGATGACAATAGACCTTTAAACCTATTGAAAAAGACACAAATTTAAGATATAAAGCTCTAAACTTGAAGATTTAAATGCATCTATCAAAAAAACTAAAGCTAACATATCAATCTCCTTGGCCATATAGGATGTTTGGTCCTATTGGGCATGTCATTATGTACCTTAGGTTTTTGAAGAGTAAAAAATATGTATATTATCCCCTTGTTAGTCTAAAATATAAAACACCAAGCATAATAATACATTAGGAGTAAACATTCTTGCCTAAAAACTAGGGGGAACATAACATAATAAGGAATATCAAAAAATAGAGATAAATACAATATAAATTTCCTACCTCCTTTATCTAATTTTATGCTTACCTATTGGAATAAGTATGTTTGTTCTTGGCCTATGATTATTTGAATATTTTATCAATGCTCTTTCATGGTGGTAGCATTTCTCCAATAGTCACTTGTGGCTTGGTGTGAAGCTTGGCATAAATTGGTAATTATAACACTATTCTCAAAGGCTTCAATAAGGTATTCTATTAGAATAACCTTACACAAAAAATATTTTTTTATAATGGTGTGGGAAGTTATATTTATATTTAAAATAACTAAATCTAACCGTAGGGAGGTTAAGTTAGATTCTAATTTGGGTTGAGTCTAAATAAATCTAGGTTGAGTCAATATAGCTCTGGATGGGGTTAAGGCACTCATGAAATCTTGACACCTTAGTTTTATATATTTATGAGGCATGAAAACTCACTTTATATATTTATGAGGTGTGATTCATATTTTTGAATATATAAGAGATAATAAATCACTTTATTAGCTCATTTGACCTTTTGACTTCATATTTGGCTAAAAAATTAACTCTTTGGTAAACGAAATTCATTAATTTGATTTGGAATTTTTGTTTAGGCAAGTTGATTAATATTTTCAATGTAATTAGTCTTGATTAGTTGTTTTTGGATTTTGTAAAATGTTTTCAATTAATAGCTTAATAAGCCAAAAGTGTCAAATTACTAGGTCATAATTTGACTAGGGTTAGAATTAAACTATGTTAGTGATGCATATAGGGTAATACACCAAATAAGGTAAAATAATCACATTTATGATCAAATAAATACCTTATACTAATAAAATTTGTCAATTGAAGTGATTTCTAGGCTTAAAATTTGTCATTTGCTAGAAATTGAACTGAATTCTAGTTTAAGCATGAAAGTGGGCAAAACTAAGTGTCTATAGTTTTCCCCTGTTAGATAAGGAAATGTAAGACATAAGTATAATTACATATTTAAAAATAATTAAAAATTCATTAATTCAAATGTTTCATGCCCCAAAGGGTGGTTGATAAGCTCTTGGTGCTCCTTTGAGGGAATAGGCAAAAAAATAAAATCATCGAACATTCCCTTAAAATGATGAAAGTGACATGATCTAGATCATAACAAGGGTGGAGTTACTAAATTACCCAGAGGTAGTTATAAATAGTAATATTTTTGGAGTAACTGATTTACCCAAAGGTGGTTATAATCAGTAACAAAGGGTGTGGCATTGGTTTGCCCAAAGGTGATTATAAGTAGTGGCATGGATAGTTACCTCGATAGGGTAGTGGGATAGATATTGATTTTATCAAAGGTATTTATAATCAATAATTAAATTTACAAGTTTTATTTTTCCAAAATTTATTATAATCAAGAATAAAAAATAGGGAAAAGATCGATTTATTTAAAGGCAGTTATAATCAAGAATAAAAAATAGGAAACACCAATTTTCCCAAAGGTGGTTATAATTAGGAATACAAGAATTTCTCCTAAAGGGTGGGTAGATTTGGTAAAAATGATTATTTTACCATAGTTATTTAAAATCATTAGCATGAGATACAAAAATAATGATTTTTCCATAGGTAGTTATAATCATTAAATTGGTAAAAAAATAGAATTTACCACAATAGGGAAAATTGGTAAGGGTAAATTATGAAAAGAAACTATAAAATATATTTAATATGAGATATAAAAGGATAAAAACACTTGTTTATCTTAAATGTGAGTTCAAAGTTTCACATTCGAATAAACATGGGATATAGGTTGAAAAATTGTGTTGTTAAATGGGCCTCAAGGGATATAGTTTATGAGATGTTCCTTGGAGATTATCATCTGAGTATGTTATATGAATCATATGTACAATTATTTAAATGTGTTCATTTATATAAATACATAATAAATCATTTGTTTCTCTTTTTAATTACTCATGGATTCATGAATGTATTAGGGTAAGTAGCTAGTTTTTGATATATCAGAGAGATACTATCATTTCATTACTAGAATAGACTCTATGTGAGCACATTTTTTATTTAGCTTTTGATATTATGCATGACAATTATGGATAATTAAAATGGAAATATACACCCTAAACATGTAAAATTTAATTTAAATGTAAATATAAATAACTTAAGAATAAGATATGAATAATCAATTCCAAGTGTAAGACTAAATACAAAAATTCATAACTGAAGTACATGATATGGATAATCAAGACTTAAATTAAAAAAAAATGTAATAATTTTACAAAAATTGAGAAACCAAACAAAATAAATAATAATAAAAAGTAAAAATATAAAAATAAACAAACATACAAAATTGATAAACAAAACCAATAAAATAAATAGACTATATAAACAAAAATAAATAAAAATAACAACAATAATAATAATCAAAACAAAACATAAACAAAAACGAAACATAAAACTAAATAAAACATAACAAAACACCAATAAACAAAAAAACAAAACACCAAAAAAAATTAGACGTGATACAAACAAATAAAAGAACACATGAATAAAGTGAAAAAAATAATCAAAACAACTAAACAATCCAAAGCAAAGAAAAGTGCAGTTAAAAAACTACACTAAACACATAAAAACAAAAAAATGAATCTAAAAAAACAAAAAAACACAAATAATGGTTAATCACAATGATAGTGCAAAGAAAACTCAAATTATTCATGTGTGTGTAATAAAGGTGTTAATCTTGGCAACATGGTGAACCCTAATCTAGGTAAAAATGACATAGGTAAAACAACACAAGACTAAAATACTAATAGTTTCCCCTAGGTAATAGGGAAACAATGCCACAAACAAGATGATAACATTTCCCCTAGGCTATATGAGACAACGAGACAAACAAAAAATAACATTGCCTCTAGGCTAGAGGATATAATGACACACAAAACCAACAAAATGGGAGGGAATATAAGAAAAGTAAGGCATAGCCAAGCTGACTCAATATGCACTAGGCAAGTGGATGTTGCCTACATAGTTCTATGGACATAAAATCTAATGAGAACTTTAGGCAAAATGTAGTTCTCCCAAGACATTAGATAGAAGAAAATTAATGATAAGAAAATATGATTAACTTGTAGAGGAAGATAGGAATGGTCTTGAAAAATAGTGAGTGCATGAGAAAAGATGGGATGACATTATAAAATTATGAAAATGTCAACACAAACAAATCACACAAGCATGAGAGTATGGTTTAGGTTAAAACCACACAAAATGTTAAGAGACAAGTATTCGATAATGAACTAAATTGGCAATTCATAGTGTCTACTACATTTAATGCTTGAAATGAGAATGAGATTATAAAATGGAGAGAGCATAAGATGAAGGTGATCAAAAAATGGCAAAAGTGTTCAAATAGAAATCACTCATAAATAAATGAGAGTGTAAAAAAATCCAAGTCGTCAATAGTGTATCATATTTGAATAAATAATTATCACAACATGAACTAGCAAAATGGAGAGAGAATAAAACTTAAGGCCAATAAGGATTAGGAAACTAAATGAAAATTGGTTTATCATGAGATAGTTAGGGGTCCCAAAATCATTGAGGCAAAGAAATGGTCCAAAAAATAAATGAAAGTGTGACGAAGCTAACTTGAGATACCCCATGTATCCAAACACTACCTACATAGTCTATAGGACCTTAGGTTGATGTAATTCTCCTAGAAATGAGAGGAAAAATACCAAGGTGGTTTAGAAATATAATAAATAGATAATATGTTCCATCCCAAAAAAATTTGATGGCTTTATATCTCACATGGAAATTCTAGGCCAATTTTCATGATTTTATGATTATTAGGATTTTTTAGATCTTTTACAGATGTTTAGGGGTTTTGAAATTATTATAAATATTTTTGGAATTTTCTAGGGATCTTATCTCAATAAAAAATTATGATACGCATAATATTCTAACTCGTAAAACTATGAGAGCATAGCTTAGGTTTCTCAAAAAATGGTTAGAGTGTTCAAACTTAAAATTCTCATAAAATGATGAAAGTGTGGCTTAGGGGTGAGAGAGACGACCTCAATGTAAATTGAGTGCTACCTACATATTCCCATAAGACCTCAATTCACTTTAGTTCTTCCTACATAAAAGGCATCTAATCAAGTACCAACAAGTTTAGGTAAAATGAAAATGGCAAGGTAAATGATAATAATAATGGCAAAGGTGATGTAATAATGCATGGTAAAGTTATTGCTCCTAATTTGCCCATAAATGATTATAATTAGAAATAAATAACAAAGTATCAATGGTACTAATTTTACTATATGGATTTATAATTAATATAACAAGGTGGGAACATAACAATAAATGAAGGATGCAATTTCCAAGGCCACTATCATATTGCTTTCACATACTACCATTCAAACATGTAATTATGAAATAAGTGATAGAATTAAATCTATACTTAACCACTAAATGTGCTTGAAGTATAAATTCATTATAACAAAGTCTCAACATGATAGGTAGGGTTAGGTAAAAATAACTGGTTGGTGAAGGGTTAAGGGTGGGGTAGAATATAAAGGGGTATAATAAAAAGAATAGGTATAATGTGGCATAACATAAATGATCCTTGTAGACAATAATCTAAATCTCTCAGGTGTAGAAATGTTTGATGTGAGTTATGGTCATTGGTTTATCAAACTCATCTCCCTCTATTGTAGTATGTATGCAATAAAAAATGCATCATGTTTATAAATCAATCTTGGCTCAAAGAAGATAGAGC
The DNA here is from genome assembly GCA_037957365.1 of Torreya grandis. Lineage (NCBI taxonomy): Eukaryota > Viridiplantae > Streptophyta > Pinopsida > Cupressales > Taxaceae > Torreya > Torreya grandis. The sequence goes on from JARHVA010001513.1 coordinate 2,933,548, forward strand.
ATACCTACACTTCTGATTATGAATACACTTGTTAAGAAGGAGAATCACCAATATGGGGACTCACTAGACCCAATTATGGGATCACTTGTCACAACATATTATGATAAGAAGGGTTCCAAATCCTATAGTCTAACATAATCACACAAGAACCCTAATAGATTCCTTAGGTTTAAAACATTCATTTTATTCTAATAACAAGAAAGTAAATCTAATAGAGTGCACACCAAAGCTTATGGCATGAAGTGGGGGGTTAGAAACAATAAAAAAACATTTATAGGGAACTTCAATTAAAGTAAGTATGAGTAACACCTTAATACATAAAATATGAAATATATTATTTTTATATCCAACACTTATACTACTTCTATCTACTAAAAAAGAGGAGAACAAAGTTAAAATATACTTACCTGAATGTGAACTCATCGAGACTCAATCTCTCCCTTAGACAAAGGGGCTTCACAAGAGGTTGTTGTGGTTTTTAAGGATAACTAAGAAAGGACAAAGCATCCAAAACTTATCCACAAGATTAGATTCTCCAAATAATAAACCTAAGCTAAGTTTCCTCAAGTAGAATGGTGGAAGAGCACATTGTGAAGAAACACGAGCAAATAATAATTCTTAATTGTACATATGAATAATTACAAAAATTATTTTGTATATATAGTTATATCTTACCTTAAATCCTTCTATTAATGTCAAATATACAAGGTTTATCCAATATAGTAGGCATTTCATGTTGTATCATGCCCGATACAGTGACCACCATAAATGCCTCCATGTGCTTTTTCAAGAAGAGTAGGAACTTCATCTTGCATAACATAATGAAGCAAGGTACCTTCAACATTGCGATAGTAAATGTTATTGCCAGAATATATACTTGAAATCTTGTTTATGAATGCATTTATTTTCATGAGAATCTAAATTAGGAGGATAATTTTGGTGTTCTAAGAATTGAATGATGTCTTTATACCAAAGGCTTTGTTGAATGATAACAACATTAATATGATAAATAAGCAAATATGGTGGTTGAGTAAAAGATATGGATGTTATTATTTTTATAAGAAAATAAGGATTAAAAATAACTTGATGAATATGAAAGAGAGAGGTTGAAGAGGAAAGAGAATCAACAATGAAATTTGATCTCTAAGAATAGGCTCAATAGTGAAAGAGATAAAATCCTTAGCAAGAGTGGTTGCAATTTAATGATAGGTAATGAGGTTATCACTTTCACATTGATAATATCCACTAACTTTATGGAAAATAAGTTGGTAATCACCTAAAGCATGAAGGTATTAAATGTCTAAATCAAGAGTAGTTCTTATGCCTAAGATAATAGTTTTATACTCGACCATATTATTGATGACATCAAAGGTGAAGGGAAAATCTAAAGCAATAATCTTACCAAGAGGACTTGTGAGAATACAACCTACCCCAGATCTTTAAAGGCATTTAGCACCATCAAAGTGAAGAGTCCAATGATCCTCATGAAAGTCAACATTGATTTTAGGGAGCTCCTCGATAAATACCTTTGGTTTAGTAGTACTAGAGGGAGTGTAAGATTGATCAAGTTGATTGGTTTCAAGATTAATATTAAATATATGAAAATAATATTTGAGAGGGATAACTTGATTAAGACCTTCAATGTAAAGGATATAGTCATCTGGAAGGTTATCTTGAAAGGACAAAGTGGCTATAATGGGATCTATAGTAAGTTGGTTAGCTATGACTTTCCCTTTAATAACCTTTTAATTAATGATGTGAAGATTAGATTCCATAAGGAGGACCATCCATTTGCCAATTATATCTCGAGGAAGAAACACTTTGAATAAGAAATGATGAAAGGGGTCAGAATGAATAATGACATAAGTAGTATGGTAAAGCATGTAGTGATGAAGCTTTTCAGCTAAAAAATAGATACCAAGGTAATCATGCTCAATTTTGGTGTAATGTGTTTCATAGTCGATGAGGCCTCAACTAGTGTAGTAGATAACATACTCTCTTCTTGCATTATCTTGTTGGGCAAGCATTACCCCAACTGAAATAGGTGTGGAAGAAGTATATAAAATCAAAGGTTTATCATTAGGAGGACAAAGTGTAGGTGGGTGAAGTAAAGACTCTTTCATGTTATCAAAAGTTTTTGAAATGGATCCATCCATTCTAAGTTAGTACTTTTCTTGAGAAGGGAATTGAAAGAGTGAATTTGATATGCCATTTCAGGGATGAATCATCTAATTTCCCCAAGATTACCTAAATAAGTATGAATGTTGGGAGTAGAATGACAAATGGGCATGTTGATGATATCACTAATTTTGGCTAGATCAACGTCAATTCCATAGAGAGAGATTAAGAATCCTAATGATTTTCTAGATGTGACTCCAAAGACACATTTATAAGGATTAAGTCTAACTTCATATTTAAGGAGATGATCAAATATGATAGCAAGATTGAAGAGATAATTTTTATGATGTTTGGATTTAGAAATAAGATCATTCACATAGGTTTCAACATTTTTGTGAATGATATCATGAAAGATGTGAGTCATTGCACATTGATAAATGCCTCCAACATTTTTGAGACTGAAGGGAATTTTGACATATCAATAGATGCCCCATTCTATGGTGAAATTAGTCTTATGTTAGTCTTTGAGAGTGATATGAATCTGATTATATCTTGAGAAACCATCCATAAGATTCCATAACCATCTATGGAATCAATGATGGCATCTATTGAGGGTATGGGGAAGTTATCTTTGGGACAAGCAAGATTAAGATTATAGAAATAAATACAAATGCAAATGCCCATAGCAAATTTATTTTGAATGGGGACAATCTTGGAAACCCATTTAGAATAATCCAATGGTTTAATAAATTTATCATCGAGTAATTTGATGATTTCCTTATGATATAAGGTTAAAATATTAGGGATAATTTTTTGTTACTTTTGATGCTTAAGCTTGGCATTAGGATAAGTAATGATATTATGCACCATAATGCTAGGGTCAATAACAGGCATGTCTTCTTAGGACCATGCAAAAGATTCATGATATTTCTTAAATAATAAGCTATAATTATCTTGTTCAGTAGGTGAAATCTCTTGAGAGACTCTAATTGATCAAGGAAAACATGGTGTATCATATTTGATGCAAGTGGTTTATTCGATAAGCATGGCATTACCATCTTGAAAATGGTATGGTGCATTAGGTAAGGCTGAAATTGAATTTGTTTTAGGATCAATGCTAGTGATGAAGTTTTTGAAGGAAGGAGTTTTAGTTTTAAATTTTCCAAGTTTATGATGCTACCAAGGAAGTTGAGGTTCCTGGGCATGAAGTAACTCAAGAATAGCTTTATTTCTAAGCAAGGTAGGAAGAGGACCATAATATTGGACATCTACTTCAAGATCAAGAATTTTATTTTCATGGATATCATACTCATAATTAATCTAACAGACATTGGTTGCCTTGGCATCAAGTGTAATTTTGGGAGTAGAAGAAGTAAATGGATTAGAAGAGATTGGAGTGTTGGTGGATTTGATGATAGGAGAATGATTGGATGTCATGATTGGATCCAAAGGTGTAAGGACTTTTGGAGATTCAAAAGGCATAATTTACTTTACCACCCAAGGAATATAATTAAGAAGAGGATTGATAAGAGGTACATGACCTTCAAGATATAAGATAAAATCCATAGAAATGGTATGCACATCCTAATTAAAATCAAGGATTTGGGCTGATTTTTTTTGGTAATGCTAGACATCCAAGTCTTTAGATTATTCTTGTGCCATGATATAGATGTCATAATATTTTGGATAAATCATACAAGCTTTAGAATTAGGGGGAATTTTAGAAGGTGAAATCCTAATATTGCTAAATGTACAAGGAGACATGATGAGAGGATATTCAAATAATTTAGGCACTCTAAAATTATTACAAGTGAAGAAATCTTTTGGTAAATAAGGTTCTTGAAAATTGTATAGAGGGGGAATGTTGATAATATCATAAATAAGAGGAATGGTAAGGTCTCTTGGTAATAGAGAAGAAGGAATCCATTATGAATTATATGGAGGTAACTTGGTAGTATTTCAAGTGTGTTGTAACATTAGGCTTATCATCATCATAATCTACAAGAGTAACATGTAAATCAGGACTCATGTTGATGAACTCGAGTAAAAGAACATTGTTAATCTTAGGATTTGTATGAATACAATATTTAGGTTTAGGATTAGGAAGTTGGATACTCCATGGATTGGGATTAGATTCATGTTTGTACCATTTTCCATTATGTAGGAATATAATACATTGAATACTAGAAGAATAAATGGCTCTCATTCGATGAGTCTAGATATGACCAAGAAGGATATTGTAAGATAAAGGGAGATTAAGGACTATAAGATTAGTTTGAATGGTATTAGGTCTTATGGTTAATGAAAGCCAAATACAAACAAGTGGATTTTGATTTGTCTTATCAAAACCATGACAAGTAAGACAAGTTTGCTTGAGATGATCCTTGTTATAACCAAGTTGCTGTATAAGCCATAAGGATGTCACATTAATACCAAAGATTTCATCAACTAAGACTTTTTGGATAAGAGTGGTATTAATGGCTATTTTAATAAAGAGTGGTAGATCATCAACACAAAAAATAATTTAATTGTTAATCATGTCCTCCTCAAGGAATTCAATAGAGGGCTTTGAATAAGGACACATGGTTTCAATTGTATTGACATTAGTAGGTTGAAAATCAATAGAAGGTGGTTCTTCATCTATAGAGGATGGATCTTCAATTTTTTGAAGTTGTTTCATAAGGAATTTATGATGATAGGATGAAGTGTGAACCAAATCCATAAGAGGAATATTACAAGGCATAGAGTTGAGTTCTTCAAGAAAATTCCAATGAGATTTAGAAGAACAAACATGAGTTTTAGAAGGTAAAGTATTTTTGGAAGGAATAGATGTGGTTAGAGGATCAGAAGGAGGAAGTTATTCCTCAAGTTCTTCTAAATCAACATTAAAGGTGGTAGTGTCTTTAAGAATTTGTTCTTTTAAAGATGGATTTTTAGGCTTGGTAACGAGATCTTTATGAGTTAGTTTACGACTATAATCGATCTTGGTAGTGTTGACATATTGAGAATTTTTATAATATTGGTCATAATTAACATTAATTGCATAAGCATTCTTGACATTTACTTGATTATTAGAAGAAATTTGGTTATTAAAGTTAGAATCTTTAAAATTTTGCCATTTTTGGGAAACAACAGTGTATTCTTGATGATGTAGATTGATCACAGCTTCATGATTAAATGAATCACCAAGCATATAAGAGACAAAAAATTTATTGAGCCCTCTAGAAGAGTCATGAGAATGCCCAATATCATCATGGAACAAAAAAAATATATTATGGTGATACCACTTAGGAGGGGCATTGGGATAAATGAAGGGTTTTAAGGGTGGTAAAAATTGTTTCATTTGCTAAACTGAAAGAGGTGTATGAGAAGGTGAAGGAATAACGGTTTTGGAAACGCCTTGTTTGGTTTTCAGAGTGTTTTTAGTGATATAATTAGATGTTTAGAAAGATCCTTTAAGTAGTTTAGGATTAGGTTCAAATTACTTCATGATAAATTCTTGACATTTAGATTGATCAAAAGCTTCATTAAGCATTTAAAGAGCAAAGGTTAAAATATTAAATTGGAGAGTAGGAGTCAAAGTGATGATAAAAAGTTTGAATAAGTTATCATTAGCCATGTTATGGTTGGATTTATGAGATAAATATTTCCATCTTTTGATAGTCATGATCTGATTCGTTGGGAGATTGCTTAGCATTGATGAAATGGCTAAGATAATTTTGAGGAAGATCATTGTGTTAAAACTCTTTAACCAAATGATTAACCAAATCTTCAAGTTTCCAAATAGAATGTTAGGAAAGTTTATTATACCATTCTAATACATCATTATTAAAATTTTTGACTAGTATTTTAGTAGTGATGAATGTATTAGTTTGGATCCACTCTTTATAAAGGTTTCTAAAGGCTTTAAGAAATGAAGCAGGGTCCTTAGTCCCATCATATTTGATAGTTGGAGATATGTTACCAATATAAATAGAAATAATGAATAGAGATAAAGGCTCATTTTGAATGGTTTGAAGCATATTTTTATTAATTATGGGTTGAGAAATAACATTTCCTGAAGCATCCCTAAGAGGTGGAGGAATATAATTAGGATTATCTTGAGGATGAATAGTTGGAGGTTGATTAGCCACATTGATTATATGTTGTTGAAGTTACATCATTTGGTTGGTATTAGAATTTTGCATGATGTTCATGTGTTGAACAACTTAGGCTAAAATTTGAGTTGTATCAATAGGTGGGTTAGTGTTTGTAGGAACACTCCCCAAATTGGTATTAGGGTGAGGATTTATAGAACAAGGATTACTAGTGGGATTGTGAAGTAAACTTGTATCAATTACTCCCACATTAGTTTGAATATTTTAAGAAGTTTCTTGGTAAGTATAGAAAGGTTTAGATCCATTAAATTCATAGAGGTGTTATTTTCACCATATTGTAGTTCATTGATGAAAGAGGAGAAGAGGTGCCCCAAGAGTGATGGTGCTCTTGGGAAGAAAAGAGAGAGAGAAATGAACATCCCATATAGTATTTAAATGTATTCAATATATCCAAGAAAATTTTGATAGGAGACTTCATTTTGACTAAAGAGAGATGAATAAAATGCAAATTTAGAAAGATAAGGAATTAGATTGATGAAAAGGGAAAGTAGAAGATAGTACAGGGTTGATTGGGTTGACCAAGCATAGAAAATATGACCTATAAACTATACAAGGTCGACTGGGTTGATCTAGTATAGCAAATAGAGGCAAGATAAAGATGGAAAAGAAGCCATAGACTATATAGGGTCGACTAGGTTGACCTAGTACAATTGATAGGGAGAAATAAATATGATAACAAGTTATGAGCTGAAATAAGACAATTTTTGTACCTAATCTAGGAAAGAAAGAGCTGAAGGGAAATAGGAAGTCAATTAAATCAATGTTGGCCAATCTAATTGAGTTACACAAAACAAAACCTTACACTAACAATGGCTAATGCAATTTTTTTCACACACAATTGAGTAAAGAGCAAGTAATCAACTTGAAAAGTAAATAGCTAACTAATTGGTCAACCTAAGATGTTTATTAGATTATTAAGAAATGATTTTTAATGTGATTGGAAGTTGGTTGTAAGCAAGGTACTAGATAACAATCTAAGGATGGTTTTAGGTAGTTTGGGTTGAAAGGTACTATAGTGGTAATGATACAAGATTTGTATTGGGGCCTACCCCCTCACTTCACACATCATAGTGATAAGGGTGTCAAGTGCTTAGTTAGAATAAACCATTAACCACACTTTATACTTGACTAGAGCATCAAGTTAGCTTCCCCCCTTTGTGATGAAATATAAGTATATTGGCCTAGGGTAGACAAAATGTAAAAGTGATTATCTATGTTTTAGTCATTTGGTTGTGAGTGCATAAAATAGAAATAGTGAAACCAAGTAATTAATTAAAAATCCCCTAACTAGACTATGTGAACTATTCTAAGCATGAAAATAACAAGAAAATAAATGTGTGAACTAATTACTAGTAGATATGAGGTTAATTCTAACTTGAAACAATGTATAGTTTTGACACTATATGCACAAAATATAGAATAGGGTTGATAGGCTCAAACCCATACTAAAAAAACAAGGTCTAAAAATGAACTGGGTTAGCAGTGTCGATCTAATTATTTTAGACAACACATAGAACATAGAACTAGGTCAATAGGATCGATCTAGTTGACTATGTAGGGGAAGTTTTAAAGAATAAAAAATATGAAAGGAAAGAAATAAATAGAGAGGTAGAAAGGAACCTTGGTGGATCAAAGATGTAATGAATAAATATTATTGATGAATAACCTTGAAGTATGCTTGAAAAACCAACAAATTGGGTTGATAGGATTGATCAAGATATATAATGACCTACTGAAAAATGCTAAAATAGTAAGGGGTCAATTGAGTCAACCTAGTAGGCTAAACTAGGTGTATAAAAGGTTGGAAACCTATACTGGGTTGACTAGGTTGATCTAGTTGCCTATTCTTAGAAACTTGTGCATAGATAAAAATTATTGGGTCAACAAAATGGATCTAGTATGTCAAAATATATGATAAAAATGATGATCAAAAGAATGAAATAAGTCAAAAAAATCCTACAAGGGTTAGTTTCACATCAGGTTCATTAGAATGTATGCAATAAAAAATGCATCATGTCTATAAATCAATCTTGGCTTGGAGAAGATAGAACATACCTACACTTTTAATTAGGGATACACTTGTTAAGTGGGAGCATGACTGATATGGGGATCTAATAGAACTAATTAGGGGATCACTTATTAAAACATACCATGCTAGGAAGGGCTTTAAATTCTATACTCTAACACAATCACACAATAACCCTAATGGATTCCTAAGGTTTAAAACATTAATTCTATTCTAATAACAAGATATTAAATCTAATCTAGTGCACACCAAATCTTGTAGCACAAAGTGAGGGGTTAGAAATAATAAAACAAACATGTATAATTAAATTCAATTAAATTAAGTATGAGTAACACCCTAATACATAGAATATGAAAGATAGTATTATTCGAGCCAACACTTATGCTACTTCTATCTAATAAAAGAGAAGAGAAAAAAGTTAGAATATACTTACCTACATGTGAACCCATCGATAATCAATCTCTCCCTTGGATAGAGGGGCCTTGTAAGATGTTGGTATGGTTTGTAAGGGTAAATAAAAGAGGCCAAAACATCCAAGACTTATCCACAAGACTAGATTCTCCAAATAAGAAACTTGAGTGAAGTCTCTTTAAGTATAATGGTGGAAGAGAAGATTATGAAGAATCATGAGTGAATAATAACTATTGATTTCACATATTCATAATGACTAAAATTATCTTGTATATATAGGTAGATCTTTCCCTACATCCTTTTAGGAATGTTGACTATACAAGGTCAACCCAATCAAGCTAGTGTTTTTTTGGGGTCAATTTACTAGGTCTGATCTAGGTTAGCCAAAGGGATAACAAGCTAAGAAAGTAAAAAATATGCCTAAATTGTACTGGGTCAACCCAATATAGCCAAATGTTCAAAAGGAGTTTAGCATAAGAAGAGGAGGAATGGAAAGAGGAAAATACTAGAGGAGTACTCAAAGGAAGAGAAGTAGCTTAGGGAATGGTTTTAGGATATGGTTGGATTGGTAATAATATGGACACCTTGAGGTATGGGTCTAACTTCTCCTTGTGGACCAAGTGGAACATAATGAGGTAATCTGAATGTAGATAATTTGGTGGACATTATAGACTTAGGCCCATGCATATGTCTCACTTCAAGAAGGTGCTCCCCCATTACTCTAGTTCATAGCTCTGATACCACTGATGCAAAACTCAAAAGATTTGGTTGAAAGATAATTAAAGAAGCAAGAAAAACACAATAAAAATAATGTTATCCATGAGAAGAGATGTTTTATTAATCAAATTTGTATATCCAAACATATGCTTATCTTTGAGAAGAGATGTCTGATTTCCATTTTAGGTTACATCTTCATTTATACACATTCTGAAGGTAGGAGGAGGATGTGGAAGGTCACCAATATCGAGGGAGATCAAGTGGTTTAACTTCCATGATTTAAAACAATATAGAATTCAAGAAAATACTATTTTTAGAAACTTACTATTTTTATAATGCACTACTAAAATTGAAATTTAGGGCACTTCCATTTATTTTTTAGGGGTCAAAACCCACTGAGTAGAGCTCAATGTCATCTCACAAAGTTACCCTTGTTAATAGATTTCCAGAAATTCAAACAGGGAGTCAAATGGAGCTATGGTGTAAAATTTATGGCTCTCAAATTTTTTGCCACCAATTGGGGTAGAACCATCACTCGAATTGTCACCTGAAATGTTTCTTGGATCACCTGCAAATAACCAAAGGTCTACACACCCCTTTCCTTGTATACCCCTTAAGGTATGCAATCAAAGATATTGAGTCTCGATAGGTTCCTACAAGATGTAAATCATCATTATTTTATAAAAGGTTGAAAATATTATTTGTATACATAGCGAGCCTATGTTTGTTATTTGATGGTAAGTGTTGTTATTGATGTCATTGAGGCATTAACAATGACAAAGTGGTTTGTGATGTTAGTGAAATGGAGCATGGTGGTATAATGTGATTAGTAAAGTGTGTAGCTTGCATTAATGACATAGATGGATATATTGGAGCCTAATATGGATATAGGTGACATGTTCCTAATGTTTTCTAAGCTCAAAGGTTGACTTCATGTGGTTTCTATGAAGTATGCAGGACAATGTGTGTCTTATAAGACTTGATCATGTATGGTTAACTATGGGGTTTTGAACACTATGTCAAGGAGTTCAGTATTCTTGGAATATGCATGTTATACATGTATATGGTGATAAGAGGTTAGGTTTATGGTTTTCCATAGGTGGCAAGTGATATGCATGATAACTTGGCTATTGGCCTAGTTAGCTTAGGTGGGTTAGTGAGTATTTGTGAAGGGTCAAAGTGTGATTTTAGAGTGGTTAAGATTATATATACATGGGATATGATTATATAGGAGTTTTCAAGTGAGTTTACCAAGTCATAGGTCAAAGGTTGAAGTAAAAAGTTAGAAAATGGATACTATGGCTTCAAGAGGTGCTAGAAAGGTATCTAATGAGCCCAAGAAGGACTTTCTTGTGTTTGTTGGCATGAAATGTCTAAATGGGGAGTTTATAATTTTTTATATGTTTTGGAGTGTATCTAATAATATTCTTCAATCATTAATTCAGGTTTTAATCATTTGTTCTTTATGAATGATTGTTAATAAGGTAAGCAAGTTTTTATGTGCAAAAACCATAGTCTTAAACCTGAAAGAAGTATCTTGATGGTTTGGGATAATAATGGATTTTTTGATGAAATATGATGATTTTAGGTTGTATATGACTCTTATAGGTTCCTAAATATGTGTTTTTTTAATCTTGACTATTTGTGGGTCCCATAGAAAAGGGCTTCTTAACATTAATTTTGATATTGTGAGAGATTTATGAATATGATTAGGGGAAATAATGTGTGTGTGATGAATATTAGGAATTTTCACAAATTTATATGGAAATTTTTAGTGATATTCATCTTTCTATGTCAAATTTCTATAAGTTCAAAGTTGCCTAGTCGTTAGAGGCCTAAAGGAGAAAATAATAGTCTAAAGTATCCTTTTTGGTAAGGCTAGTTTGAAGTGATTAAAGATAATTTGAGATATCCAAATCATATTGTGTTGAATTATAAGTCTCATATTTGAATTATTATCCATCAGGAGAGGTTGAAAGTATCTATAAGTATTCTTTTTTGACCATTGATCATGGCAGACTTTTTTGTGTTAAGACTGTGAGATAGTAACCTGAGGAATTGGTCAGTTAGACCAATAGAAGTTGGTTCAAAATGAGAAATAAATATTGTATGTTGAATTGGAGATGAAAAAATATTCATAAATATGTATTATATGTATTTAAAACATACTTATAGGTGTTAAACAAGAACTTGTTTATGATTGTGTTTCGGAAGGCTATCGACAATTTGAGTGGTCTATTTGAAGAAGTTGGAAGTTGTTTGAATATATTTTAATTAAAGAATTAGTATTTTTATGTTATAAAATTATAAAATATTGATTAAAATACATTGGTTTTCTTATTTTGTCCCTAATCAGATGTGAAAAGTCAAAGTTCTTTGACTGTGTTTTTGAAGTACTTGACCAATTTGAGTAATCAGTTTGTTTGAGTTGGTTTGGACATGTATGAGCTGTGTGAAGGTTACAAATGGAATTGGTGGTATTTTTAGGTCATTTATTTTATATTAATGTGATTTATCCATTTTTTTGTGTAATAATTGAGTGTACACTTCAAATGTGTTAGATAGTGTTTTCATTGTGTGAAGGTCTAATTAGTGAGTAGTCTAAAGGGATTGGTTTAAGGTATGTATTAGAGTTACAGATGTTATGGAGTTATAATGGAGTGATAAATTATCTAATATAGGTAGGTTTAATGTGTTTCACCTATTGCTGAAGGATGAAGGTGGTCCAAGGAATCCAAGTTGTAGCATGTGCATGAATAGACCTAATTGCTTTAGGTCTCAATTAGGCCTAATGGAGGTTTTGGGTACTAAGGGTATTGGACAACCTATGTAATGTTTGTATCTCATATGTAACATGTGTAAGAACATATTTTGGGTGTGATCCATGTAAGTGAAACATCTTGTCTGACCAAGATGGGTTAGTTGAAGTGAAATCTATAAAGACAAGGCTTATTTGGCATGTTTTGAGTGGGTTGTGAATGATTGAATAGAGTGCAAAAGAAGAGCCTTTGAAAGAAAAAGAGGAGGTCATTTATGCCCATAAAAGGTTGTGTAGGATTGGTCATGATTGATTAATTAGGTTCATGAGATAGCAAGTCATTAGACCTAATAGTCTATAGTGTGACTTGGTTGAGCAAAAGGATTGTGAAGGGGATTGTAGGTGTTAAAGCAAGGGAAGGTCATCATAATGTGTATAAGGCATCAGAGTCGTGGTGGACATCAGATATAAGGTGGTTAAGTGGGTTCTTAATCACCTAGGGGGTTGTAGCATCCTTGTTAGTTGGAGCTCGCTAAACATTGAGGGGTTGGTGTTTCTTATGGAGTTGGTGCTTCACAAAAGGTCTCTTGTTTTCTTTATATTATAATACAAGTAGTCCATTGGTTGTAGGCATAAGAGTGGATTTTATTCCCCATGAGGGCTTCCCACATACATGAGGTGTACTTGTATTGATTGTTCTTATTCTTGCTCATGTGTTAGTTTGTTTATGCTATCTTGTTTCATGCTTCAATGGAATGATAAATAAATTGAATATACATTGTTAGATGACTGATTCAATCCCCCCCCCAAACCCCACTCTCAATCATATTATACCTCCATCAGCCTATATGCTCTAGAATCATAGTTTGAAACAATTACATAGGTCCCTAACTAGTTTGGTTGGAACTTTCCCTTTTTCTTGGTTTTAGCATTTACATTTTTATGATTCTCCTTTAGTACCAAGTCATCGAGATTGAATTCATGATGATTAATGCACTTATTATATTATATTCAATTAAGTTTGATAATATTAAAGATTATTCAGGGTAGTTAAACATTTACCATCAAGTAGGACTAGCTCTTGCAAGCAACCCACTCTATAGTCTTCATCATTGATGATGTGCTATAATGAAATTTAGAGAGAAGGAAAATCAACATCAATGGGAAGAATGGATTCAGTTCCATTAATAAGTGAATAGGGTATAGCTCCTATTAGAGTATAAAATGTGGTATGGTATGACTAAAGGGCATTAAATAGTTAAAAGTGCTAATTATGACCAACATCATTGATAATATTCTTCAAAATATTGATAATGGTGTTGTTCCCAAAATCAGCTACACTCATGTTTGGAACAACCCCTACAAAACTTGTCCATTTCACTCTAAGTTCATTGTTCGAGACAAGCTTCTCTTGATCTCAAGCATAGTCAACTAACTCCTTGAAAATTTCACAACCTTCCCTCGTTATGATTTCTCAAGAAATGTGAAATTTGTTGCGGTCTAGATGCAATCAGAATGTCAAGTTTTTGATAAATTTTAAGGAGTTAGTGTTTCTAGTTTACATACAAGAGTGGCATTTTTTGTCACCCTTGCATATTTTTTTATTCACATGCAATGTTGGCATTTTCTACCACCTTTACATGTGGTTTCATGTTCAAATGTAAAGGCAGCAATTTTTACCACCCTTACATCTTTCCATGCAAGAGTGGCAAAAATCACTACTCTTGCATATTTCTTCCTCTTCATCATGTAAAGGTGGTAATTTTTTCCACCACTGCATGTTCTCAATTTTCATGCATGGCATTTGTGACCATGCATGTCGAGTGGTTGGCTTCAGCTTTACCCCTTTTAAATGTTGATTTGAGCCTCATTTGGATCATTCCAAGTTGTTTGCTCCTCCTCCCTACAACTAGTCGATTGAGCGTGCAAGTGGGATTGTGATTTCTTTAGCTTCAAGCATGGGATTTATATTTAATAGGTAGGTTTTGCATTATTTAATCTTTTGTTTATATGTTTTTGTTTTGTTCTTCCTCTTTTAATTAAAGTTTAGCTTTTCCCATTTCTCCCTTTTATGTTTTATGTTTTATTTTTCTTCTTTTTCTCCTCCCCCTCGTTAGGGGCAAAAGCCTAAAAAAACCCTAAAAACCAAAATATCATTGATATTAGTGTAATGGTAGAAAAAAATTATACTCTTACACAAAACTGAGATAACAAGTGTAAGGGCAGAAAAAATTGTTACCATTACACTATCCCTTGCTATTTGTGTAAGGGTGGCAAAAATTACCGCCCTTACACATTTTCGGCCCATGTGCATGGGTAGAAAAAATTGATACCCATACGTGAAGTTCATGCACAAGCAGTAATTTTTTCCACCCCTGCACAATGTCCACATGCAGAGTGGCAAAAATTGTTGCCTATGCACAAACAAACTTTCCTCTCCATGCAAGGGCGGCAATTTTTGCCACCCCTAGATACATTTCCTCAAAAACTTTAACTCTATGAAATTTTGAGTTTTTACTTTTCCAAGCCCACTTCACTTTCACTTTCTAGCCTACTCACACCTTATCCCTTTCAAGTGCATTCCTATGGTCATGATCACCAACATGCAGTTTTCTCAGATTGCCAATTTTCCCCCTGATTGTAGGATCATGATTATTGTTTCAATTTCTCTTAAGGATCCTTCTTCATCGACATCCTTTTGATAAAATCTCTTCCAAATGACTAAATTTTCTCTAAAAAAGTTGAAGATAATGAAGTACAAGTATCAATGTGTTTTTCCAATCACCTTGATTACTTCTAATGTTGATGACATTAGGGATATAGAGATTAGTCATGCAGATATGGCTGAGTTCATGGAAAGAACTAGATCAAGCAATCCTAGCCATGAAATGAAGAAGATAATCAAGATAAATATTCATCTGATATCTTATTTTATTGTATCAACTCACAACATAGAGTTCATTCTCCAGTGTGCTTAGTTCTACAATAAGGATACCAGGGTTGTGTTATATGCTAGTGGTAATGTGGTGATTAAATTAGACTCTGAATTCATTGACAAGGTGTTCGTGTGTCCTCCCACTACTGAAGTATTAAAGATTAATTTAATTAAAGCATAAAGGGACTATGAAAAAGATCTCAAAAGAGTGAAGAAAGTAATCAATAATAGATGGCTCAAGACTCTAAGGGCAAACTTATCAAAATGGCCATAGAGCTTTCTAGAGAGTGATTTTATAGAAGAAGTCAGTGACCTGATCACCCTTCTCAGTAGGGTAAGAGGTTTACCTTCTTCCTCACTATTTCACAAATGGATGTACCCTTTGATTAAGATAATTCTCTAAGGCAAACAAATCATTTTCTGGGGAGAACAAATTAGTAATGCTCTACATGAGCAATTGATGAAGATATCCATACCTCTAAATTCTACATGACTTCATACTTGGTATATATCACATTGTCAATGAGAACCTTCCCAAGTTTAGCATCAGAAGGAGAGAAGAGAGTAACCCTAGTATATCAATATTAATCTCAGTTGACATTGAATGGTTCTATCCATCATTTTAGGAGGGTAAATGATTCTTTTTTCATAATAATTTTGTGTCTCTTTGATCCCCAATTAGAATTAAAAAGAGTGTCAGATGAAGCCTGGATAGTTGTGAATGATTTCAAATGTATGTTCTTGTAATTTCCTTCTTTTTCTTATCTATGAGTTGGATTTTTCCAAGGTCATCCTTATATGCTTCCAATATTCCCTTCAGATGAATTGGTCTTAATGGAACTATGTAGGCAAATTATTGTCATACACAATAAGTAGATGGAACTCAAAAAACCTAGTTTCAGGTTCCCGATTGAAATTAGCAGGTTCTCAGTATTGACTACTGGAAAAGCTAGAGTTATGGAGATTGAAATGCAACTCGTAACCATGAAGCATTTCAAATGGAGACCAAACTTTGACTATAGAGGTTGTTTCTCTAAGTTTTTTGCTAATTACATTTAAAAGAAAGAAGAAACTAAGATTAAAGGTTAGGGGTTTGACGTTACCCAGATTAAGTTGCACGCCGTATCCAAGCATTGTGAGAGCTCCTCTTTGGCTATGGAGGAAACACTTGTAGAAAGAAATAAAATTGAACAAAGAAAATTTTAGAAGATGATATGGTGGACTGCCAAGCTATGCGCTCGGTCCCAGAAGCGTAAAGCTTTGAAAGGGATGACAGTCCACTATTTAAAGAAAAGAGATTTGTATAAAATGAAATGATAAAAGACTTTAAAGAAATGGAAAGGTAGAATATTGTGTACCTATTCCCTATAGTCTGTGTGTTTCAAAATGTTACAGTAGGCTGGTCAAAAGGTTTTGCCTGGTCTTTGGGCTATTTGGATAAGTTTTATGGTTTACATAGTCATCGACGTCAGTTATGCTACCGATGTCAGTATGTAAATTATACTGATGTTAGTTAGGATACCAATGTTGGTAGGGGTAGTGGGCCTTTAGATAGGTTTCAGGGTATTTCTATGATGCACAAAAGAGTTTCTGGAAGTTTGGAGGTTTGTGTAGGGTTACGATAAGGTGAATAGGGTCTGAGGATAATGAGGGTAGAGGGTAGGTGTGAGAAGAGGGTAAGAATGAGAGGAAGACTTTTCAACCTCTCCATGGAAGAAGGTTGGGTCTTTAAATAGTACTTAGGAATATTAGATGGAAAGAAATTACCAATGTATTCTAAAATACTAAAATGAGATAGAAGAATACTTAGCTCTGCTTGGTGAAGAACTAGAGGTGCCAAAGTGCTTATTCCTATTGTGGCTGATGTTGAGGACCTCATATAATGTTTTCAATCCAATGTCTGGAGTGACTTGTGTAGAGTTTCTATAACCAGGAGAATGATAGTCGAATCTTGATGCTTGGTCTCAGAGTGTGTGCATCGATATGTGAAGAGGTGGGGGCAAGCTCAATGTTAGAGCTTAGGTTATGTAACTGACGTTGGCTATCTTACCGGCATTGACTGACAGTTGACCGATGTTGGTGGAGAAAGAATGGGTAAAAGGGCTATTTTTATCTCTTTGCCCATTTCTCCACCTGCCAAGTGATTTTCCCATTGGAGAACAGTCAAAACATGGGTTTATGAGGCATGGAAGTTAGTTAGGGAGTTAAGAGGGGGTGAGAATAAGTCATGGGTAGTTAAGATGTGGAGGAATTAGTCTTAGGGTGACTCATAAGTTAAGAATAGGTCTTAGGGTGAGGTGTCTAGGTAAGGTCATTAATTTAAAATAAGTAGTTTATTTTAAATTAATAAGGTGCGTAAGTGTTTAGAAGGGGACCAAGGGGGGTTGACATAATGTTGGTGTCTACATTTTCCCCTTTTTGTCTTGTGGTTTGTTCTGATGAACTGCATGACAAAAAGAGGTGTAGGTTGCCCCAGGTATGGAATGAGGTATTTCCCCTCAAAGTGGCAATCGAGAGAAGGGAACCAAAATTAGGTGCCAATTTGATAGGCAGTGGATGGATAAGGTGAGGTTGGAGTGTGAACACTACAATAGTTGAGATTGCACGTATACCACTTCACTTGATAGGTAGGTCAAATTGTCATAGGCAAGGTTGAGGAGCACTAAAATTGAAGTAACTGGTCCCCAGCTTATTAGTGGTAGTTGATTGGGTTAAATGATCAAAGTTGTAGCTCTAATGGTCAAGGATCACTAAAATAAAAGTAACTGGTCCCCATCTTATTAGAGGTAGCTAATTAGGTTAATCGATCAAAGCTGTAACTCCAATGGTCATCGTGTTCTAAGTATTTAGGCTAGGAAGTGCTCTTGGAAAACACAAAAATGTCACAAATATTGGGGATCAACTTGGTCGTGATCTGACAATACGTGTGAGGGGCATAATGTGGGGTGCGTACAATTTGCTAACTATTCATGAGGTAGCATATATGCAATCAAAACAACCAAGGCAAAGTTTTCTAGAAAGTGGTCATGGTCTGAGGAGATAGTCACGATCTCCAAGGTCATTGGTCAAGTTAGGCTGAGATATAAGTGATCTCAATTGTTGTCTGTTGTGGTTAGGGAGATGTATGTGATCTCCAATGTGCCCCATGAGAAGTCTAAAGTGGCTTCTATAGTGGTAGGGTTAGTTGTTTGGTCATGATTTTGGGCTAGTTTAGATATTTGGTCCATTAGGTAGACAGATGAATGAATGGCTGAGCTAACCTCAGAAGACCCCATGTCAACTGAGTGATACCTACATAGCTCCTATTTTAAGGGCCTCAGGCCAATGTAGTTCTCCCCAAAAGGGAAGAAGAGGGTAGGTTATGGATTGGTTTTGACTAGGTTAGGTCATGCTTAAAGGTTATATGGTTGGTCCATCAGGTAGACAAATGAATGAATGGCCGAGCTAACCTCAGAAGACCCCATGTCAACTGAGTGATGCCTACATAGCCCATGCAAGGGACTCAGGCCAATGTAGTTCTCCCCAAAAGGGAAGAAGAGTCAAAGATGCTAATTGTTGATTTGGTCAGGGTAGTGTTTTTAGCATTTCCCATATGTTTGATAGTACATGCTTGAAATGATGAGTGTATGATGATGTTATAGCCTTTTCCATATTGTGTGATGGTGTATGATATAACATGATGAGGGTATGATGATGTTATAGCCTTTTCTATATTGTGTGATGGTGTATGTTGTAACATAGGTTATGTGGTTTTTCATCCTTAGCAATTTTCCATATTGGTGATGGTGTATGATAAAAATGAAATGAGTTTATTTATGCTTCAGTAAGTTTCCATATTGGTGATGGTATATGCTTGACATAAATTGTGTTTGGTTGATAGTTTCCATGTGTATTTTTTTCCATAGAAACTAATGTGAATGGGCTATGATAATTTATATAACACAAATTGGTATTTACATTGAATAAATCATGATATTATGTTAATGGTTAGAAAATGTTTTGGTTTGGTTTGGTTTGGTTTGTTTTGGTTTGGTGTGGTTTGCTTTGGTTTGGTGTGATTTGGTTTGGTTTGGTTGGGTTCAGTTTGGTTTGGTTAGAAAATGATTTGGTTGTATGTGACAAAGGTGTGTAAAAAGTGAAAGGTGTTTTGCTCTTTCATTGAAAAGGACCATAGTGATAGCATAGATAGGGTTTTTGTAAACAAAAGTCCCATTCATGCATTATGTCGTTGACCATTAGTTTTTGTTAGAGAAGTATTCTAATCACTTAACATTAAGTGAGCTAAAAATCCCTTGGGTATTATGGGGTAATAGGTTTGATTATGTGATATGTGAGGATAGCGTAACCCTTTTTAGTAGCGATAACTTTGCCTCGTTTATAGGTGACCCTGAGAATGACTATAGGCGAGTCCATGACTTAATAGTTTGTCAGTCATTTTTTTTTGGGAGACTGATTAATGTGGGAAGTCTACTTGGAGATGTTGTTTGGTTTTGTGGTCATTTGAAGCTGATCGACGTGGGAAGATTCTGAGAGGGTGCTATTTGTAGCAAAATTTGGGCATAGCCATCTTTCAAGGGAATGGTCTATAGTTTACTTTGTATGTTTTGAGTTCATTGAATAGCTATCCTTCAAGGGAGCAGTCTATTAATTACAGCAATAATGCAGTTGTCCATCAAGGGAGAAGTCTACATTTATAGTTTATGACCTTTTGTTAGCCATCCCAATTTATGTTTGGTTTGTGACTAAACTTATAGTCATGGACTAGACTATAGAGGTTTAGGGGTTTCCCTTTTATTAGGAAAAAGTATTTTAATGCTTAAAAAAGGGTTAACTAATATTTGTGAGGAAAAAGGGTTGAAAGGAATAGGAATGAGGATGACAAAAGGTTGCTCAAAGGATGAGCTCAAGTTAAACATCAAGTGAATGATTACTTGATTAACAATAGAATGGTCACAGATGCAAGGCATTAAAGGGCTCAGGTTCTAGCCAGCCTTTGAGAGAAGATAGACGATAAGTCCTTGATCCATACTTCTGTGTTATGATATAAGGTTTGAGCCAATTAGGAGCAAACTTGCCTCGTTTGCTTCATTCCATATTGGTCACGTGTTGGTTTTCTTTAAGGATGAGATCTATGATTTTGAAATCTCACTCTTTCAAATTTTTTTTGTAGGCACGCTTGATGCTATCTTGGTAGATATGAAGATGATTAAGAGCGATAAGATGACGTTTGTCGAGTAACTCAAGTTGTGCTATTCGATCTTGATGAAAGTCATCGTTAGAAAGTATGTCATGCAAGGAGATACAAAGAGAAGGTATTTGTACTTCAAGAGGTAAGACGGCCTCGGTTCCATACACTAAAGAGAAAGGTGTAGCACCTGTAGGGGTTCAGATGCTAGTGCAATAGGCCCACAAAGTGAAGGGAATGTGAGTGTGCCAATCCCTTCCAGTGTCATTAGCCACCTTCATTAGGATTTTGGTTAATATTTTGTTAGAATCCTCTGCCTGTCCATTTGCTTGTGGGTAGTAAGGTGAGGAGAAGCTGAGTTTGATGCCAAAAGAGTCACAAAGTTTTTTGGATAATTTTGTTTTTGAAGGATTTGCCATTATCGGTGATGATCTTGTGAGGTACACTGAAATGATACATGATGTGGTGGTTAATGAAGTCGATGATTTTATTGGCTTTAGTGGAGATGAGGGGAACAACTTCCACTCATTTAGTGAAATATTCAGTCACTGTGATAATAGAATGATGTCAGAGAGATGAATGAGGGTTAATTTCATCGATTAGATGTAAGCCCCATTGTGAAAAGGGCCAAAAATACTTAGCAACTTGTAAAGCATGGCTAGGGATGTGAAGTAAGTTAGCATGTTGTTGGCATTTGATATAATGCTGAACATAGTCACTACAGTCTTACTGAAGAGTGGGCCAATAATAGCCCAGGCAGAGGATGTGCTTTGTAATCGCGTTACCATTAAAATGTCTTCGACAAATCCCATCATGAACTTGTTTGATGGCATGAGATGTCTCAGTGGAGGTTAGGCAGTAGAGAAGGAGGTTGTCAAAACCTCATTTATAAAGAAGACCCCCTAGCATGGTGTATCAAGCAATACTCTTGATAAAAGCCCACTATCCATTGCTAGAGAGATTTGGAGGAATAATGGAATAAGTTAAGTAGTCAACAAGTTGTTTGTACCAAACATTGTGTGGACTAGAGTCTATATTGCCAACAAAGTTGATGTCAGTAGAGATATATGAGGGTAACACCAAATGGTGTACTGTGACATAGATTCTTGAGGAAGCAGATGAAGATGGAATGTGTGAGGTGAGAGAGGCCATAGTGTCAGCAAACTTATTCGTAGAGCGAGGAACAGTTTGCAAGAGATAATGGTCAAAAGACCCTAACAATGTGTCAACATAATGTTTATATCATTACAAAATTTCATTTTTACAAAGATATGAACCATTAACCTAATTAACGACTAGTTACGAGTCACCAAAGATATTGATTGTCTTGATGCCTAAGAAAATGGTAGTTTGAAGTCCCAAAATTAAGGCTTCATACTCAGCCATGTTATTGGTGCATTTGAAGTCAAGTTTGAAGGATATAAGCATGGGCTCACCCTCATGAGGGATGAGAATGACCCCCACACCCCCATCGTGTTGACATTTAGATCTGTCAAAGAACATTGTCATTTGATAGAAGATGTCATCGGTGGATAACATGGTGATAGAATCATTAGGAAATTCATAGTTAGAGGGTTGGTTATCAAGTAAAGGGGCATCTACTAGTTGGTCAACAATCATTTACCCCTTTATTGACTTTTGTTTAATGAATTCCAAATCAAACTCAGCGAGAAGCATGAGCCAATGAGCCATACGTTGGTTTTGGTATGGCTTGGAATGCATATATTTGAGAGGGTCGGTGTGGGTGATGACATAAGTCTTGTGATTGAGGAGATAATGATGGAGTTTGGAGGTGGCAAAGACTAATGCCAAGCAAAGTTTTTTAGTATGAGTATACCAAGTTTCGTAGTCAATGAGCATTTGGCTTATATAATAAACCACATACTCACAATGTTGTTCATCTCAATGCATGATCATGGCACCTAAGGAATGATTTGTTGCTGAAATGTAAAGATAGGAGGGTTGGTTGTCTTTAGGTGGAATAAGGGCTGGTGGAGAGACAAGATATCGTTGAAGAGCCTTAAAAGCCTCTTGGCAATCCTTATCCCAATTAAAGGAGACGTCCTTCTTGAGGAGGTGATGGAAGGGTTGGCATCAATCAGATAGTTGTGAGATGAAGCAACAAATAGATTGAAGCTTCCCTTATAGGTTGCGAAGTTGTTTTAGGTTAGTTGGTGGGGGCATCTTGAGTATGGCTCAAATCTTAGCTAGATCTACTTTAATGCCACAAAGAGAAATGATGAAACCCAAAAGCTTCCCTGAGAGAACTCCAAAGACACATTTCTTGGGGTTGAGTCAAATGTTATATTGTAGGAGGCAAGTGAATATTGTCTTGAGAATGGTTAGGTGGTCATGGTGAAGTTTGTATTTCCCCAGCAGGTCATCCACATAGTCCTCCATGATTTTGTGGAGGAGATCATGAAAGATATAAGTCATGGTGCGTTGGTATGTGGCACCTACATTTTTAAGGCCAAAAGGCATGATCCTATAGCAAAATGTCCCCCATGGGGTGATGAAGGTGGTTTTATGTTGATCTTCTGGCACAATCAAGATTTGGTTATATCCTAAAAACCTGTCCATGAGTGATAGCATCTCATGACCAGCTATAAGATCAACAAGTTGGTCGATGTTTGGCAAAGGAAAGTCATCCTTTGGGCAAGCTAGGTGGAGGTCGCAATAGTCAATACAAATTTGAATTCCCCCTGTTGCTTTTGTGACAGGGACAATGTTTGACACCCATTATAGATAATTAATGGGATGGATAAATGAAACAAAGAGAAGACATTGAAGATGCTCTTTGACAAGGAGTGTGATGCGAGGATGCATTCTGTGAAGCTTTTGCCTGACAGGCTTAGCTTCATAGTTTGTGATGATGTTGTGGATGAAAATGTCAGGGTCAATACTGAGCATATTGCTATAGGACCAAGCAAAGGCTTTGCTATGATCTGTAAGGAATTTGGTATAGTCAATTTGTTCCTAAGCATCCAAAGATTGACCAATCTTTAAAATGTGAGGAACATCAGAACATGGGAGATTAATGTCAACAGTTGATTCATTTGTTTCTAAAGGAAGTGATCATTGTATGAAGGAGTCATCTACACCCATGTAGGTGAGTATGGCATCATCGTCCATGGATTGGATAGTGTTAATGCTAGAAGTATCATTGTCTTTCATGTCTGGATAAATGAGAAGAAGAGACCTTGATGTGCCACCTAGTTGATAGGTCAGGGGTTCCAAGTGAATGGCGTTTATGCAAAAAAAAACTAGGAGGGATGGAGACCACTGACTCTATAGGTGAGGGTGGGGGAATAGGTGAGTTTGGGGGAGAGTGTTCTATGACCATTTTATGGCAAGGGTTTTTAAAGGTTTCTGTGGGTTCTTCAAAACCCACGCCATGTCATTTCTTGGCATTTTTTATTGCCTCATCATTTGGAGGTTCAACGGGTTGGTGGGAACCTTGTTCATAATGCCCAAAGCCAAAACCCTTCCACACACACCTATAAAGATAGGTGTGAGAAAAGTTAGGGTTGCCAAGAAAAGAGAAATTGGAAGTGAATAGTTGGGGTGATGAGAGAGGATTCCCAATAGTAGGAGCTCGATCTAGCCCTCCATAGATGAGATTAATTTAGAGATTGGGAGGACCATATGGGATGACCATTTCAATGAAATGGTCATAATTAGGGTGGTGATGAAGTTTTCCATATTCCTGAGGTGTTTGGAACATGTCAATGGTAAGCAAATGATACTCCCCAAGTGAAATTCGATGGAAGGTATCTTCCATAGGATCTTTTGTAGTCACTTGAGGAGTAGGCGTATGTATGAATGGTGTCTGTGAACTTGTCAAGGCTTTTGCAGGTGGGGGTGGTGTTTGGTTGGATTTTTAAAAAGGGATGAGCACATCATTAGGTTGATAAGTTGTGTTGTATGTTTTAAAGGGGGAAGGGTCAGCAAGGATGACATGAACCTGACCCTCGTGTTCAAACTTGACAGAACGATGCAATGTGGAAGGGACATAGGTCATGGCACATATCGAAGGTCATCCCAATAGCATGTTATATTGGAACTCCCCCTTGATGATATAGAAGAGTTTTGGAATTGCATGTGGGCCAACATGAATATGCAAGACCACAATGCCAATGATAGTGGCAGTGGAATCGTTAAAAGAATGAATAATTACATCGGTTTTTGACATGCAATTCTTTGGAAGGGCTAGCTGATCATATGCATGGGGTAGAAATGATGTTGATGCTAGCACATCCATCAATCATAACCCACTTAACATGAGTTTGATCAATGTAAGCTGTGATAAAGAGGGCAGCATCTTGATCTTCTAGGTTGGAGGTAGGAATCTCAAAATCACTAAAGGTGATGGAGGCAACGATGGGTAATGATTTGACTAAAGCAGCCAGTGGTTGGGGGTCTTTAGGTTGGACCTCCACTACCTGTAAAGCTTTGATTAAGGCTTGGCAATGTTGTGGAGAACTTTGTATGAGGTCATATAGAGACATCTTCACAAGAGTTTGGTGAAGTTGTTTCACCATGGAGTCATGGATTATCTCTGAAGATGTTGGTTGGGATGTGCCCAAGATTGAAATCTTGGGTTTTGGTGGTTGAGAAGGCTTGACAAATGGATATGTCTAAGGGATAGAAACCTTCTCTTTTCCTTTATCCTTTAAAGTTTGGGACCTGGTTACCACATTAATGGTATTGATTTTGAATAAAGGGGGAGAAGGTGCTAGAGGGACCATAGTCTGATGATGGGATCCCGATGAAGGTGAGGAGGTTTGAGAGGCATGGGATGGTGTTGGTGGTTTGTTGAAAGGTTAGTCAAGATGATCCTTAATAAGAAGGGTATCCTTTTCCAAGTGTTGGCAAATGACAACCTTAAGAGCACAACAATTCTCAGTATCATGCCCAAGTGTGTGATGATATAGGCAGATTTGAGTGTCATCAAACCAAGATGGTTTTGATCCAAGAGGTTGATATGGTTTAATGGGTGGGAGAGTGATGCTAGAAGACTAAAACAATCAGCATAACAATGAATCATAGGAACCCACTAATGGGTCTGCGCTTGTTGTTGCAGTAGGGTTTGACAACTTCTATTTAGGAGTTGTAGGAGGAGTTTTTCATACCACCTTTTTAGTCGGTGGTGTGGCCACATGCATTGATGGCACTTTATTGATGAGAGGTGTTGGATTTTTTGGAGGAAGTATGTTTTTAACAAGGAGAGGGAGTAATGGAGGTAGTGTGTTTTTGTTAGGTGTTGGAGTAGGGAGCACTCCTATTAAGGTGGAAGGATGTGGACCCAAAATAGAGGGCAACGGTGAAGGTGGGGGAGTAGATCGACATGGTTTAGTAGCCTTCTTTAGTTTAGCGTGAGGACCATTATTGTGTGTAGTGAGGTTCAAATCTACCTTCACTTATGGGTGAGTGAGGTTTGATACAGGGTGAACACCGAGGGATTTAACCTGTTTTGGCATGGTAGATGCCTGTGAGGATTTGGGTTCAGATGTGGATGGCTGAGCTTTTAAAGATTTGGAAGTAGAAGCCTGATCCTCGTCAAAGATTTTGGGGTAATTTGTTTTAGAAGGATCAGTAGTACGAGATGAAGTGGGATGTGTAAAATAAGGAGCCTTAAGTTGCTCCCATAATGCCTCATGTTCTAGGTTTCTCGAATGGAGAAATCCTAAGTTTTTAGCCAATCGAGAGAAGGGTTTAGAGGATGTTGCACGAGGCTTTATAATTGGTCTTTTGGAAGATTTGGGTGGTCGTAAGAGTGGAAACATGTTGGATGCAATGATCTCAGGCCAAAGGTGAGAGAGAACCATTACCAGATCTTCTTCGGTTGAAGTGGGTGAAGTGACAAGTTCTTCTCTTAGTGGAGAAGGGATTGGAGAATTTGGCTCTTTGAGGGGATAGAGTGTAGGGATGATCATGGCTTCCACATGTGGTCGAGGAGCAGGAAAAGTATGATACTCCATTGGTAATAAGAAGGATGAGGGTGGGGCTAGTGGCGTTGGTATCGTCAAAGCATCCTCCAATATAGGAGAGGTCAAAGTAGACTCTCCTACATGTGAAAGGGGGTGGATGGAGGACTATCTTCCATCTGTGGAGGACAAATAGGAGAAGAAGGATCCTCATGAGATAAAAGAATGGGTAGAGAAGGTATTTGATGTCATGGGGGTGATGTGGGTAAAATAGGCTCTTCTACCTGTGGTGGAGGAATGGGTTGACTAACCTCTTCAGACTGTGGGAGAGGTTGTTTAGGAATGAAAGGAGAAACCATGTCGACCATGCATATATTGCACTGTTGAAGGTCATCAGCCATGGTCTGAACATTATTCTAACTTGGGGGATGGTTAGGGAATGGTTGCCTAAAGATATCTATGTTTTGGTTAGTTGGTACATTTGGGTTATCCAAAACAAGATCCCCTTTGTCTAACATGTCTTGAATAACATTTTTGAGGGTTTTACAATTGTTCGTGTCATGACCCTTAATGTGATGATAATTACAAAAATCATTTTCTCTATACCATGTAGGGATTGCTTGTGAGGGATCCAATTAGGGTGGTGGTCAGATTTGAGGGAGGTTGAGGACTCCCTGCTTCACTAGTTTATCTAATACAAAAGCATATGATTCTCCTATTGGAGTGTATTGACACTGTACATACCGTTGTTGGAATTGTCTTGTGATGTTTTGTGATGTGGAGGTCTCAAATTGGTTAGTTATAGTAGAAGATGATGATCTGAGGACCACAGTGTTTGTTGATCCTTTGGACTTGGAGTGGGAAGAAGAAGATTTAGAAGAAGAAGGGTCATTGGATTTTGTGTTGGTATTTTTACTACACAATTTGACTCTATCCTCTTCGACTGCGTGGAGTTCAAGCTTTTGGGCCATGGTTAAAGCTTCATCAAATGTGTGGAAAGTTTGAACCCACAAAGTGGATGAGATGTGCTTGGCACATGCTCTTGAAAAGAGCTCAATGAGCTCAGGTTGAGGTAGTGAAAAGGAGATTTGGTTGATCAAACCTCTCCAATGAGCAACGAAGTTAGCTATTGAATCATTATCGAATTGTCTAATAAAATAAAGGTCTATGATGGAGACCTTCTTGGTGATGTTGATTGAGAAGTGGTTGAGGAATAACTGAGTTAGTTGAGTGAAGGTAAAGAGAGAATGACTAGTAATAGAGCTATACCAATCAAGAGTGGTGCCAAAAAGTGACATGGGAAAGGTGCAAAGTAATAATGCATCATTGTGTGCTATAAGGTAGCAAGCATGTCTAAACGCTCGTAGATGTTGTTGTGGGTCCTCTTTACTCTGAAAGTGAGTAAATTTTGGGAGTTCCCACTAGCTAGGGTATGGTCGAATAGGAACTGAAGGGTGGATAGGTTTGTTGAAGATTTGTTCGTATGAAAGAACAATCCTAGAACCTGAAATAGATGTCTCAAGGCTAGACATCTTATTCATCAGCATCTTAATTAGATTGGGAGATGGATTGGCTTGAGGGGCACCCCCTAAGTTATAAGGGTACTTGGAAGGTGTTTTGAGGGGTGTATGACATACTTGGTTGCATTTGTGTAGGTGAAACATACTGATAGTTTGTCATAGGGGCCAATGTCGAGGCCAAGGGGGCTTGTGCCATTAAGTTGGAGGGCACAACTTAACTAGATGCTGCCAAGGGTGGTTGAATGGTGGTGAAACTGGTTAAAGGATGAGTAGCCACTCTTGTATTTATGGGTGCAAGAGTGGGTGGGATAGAGACAATCAAGTTCTAGAAAGGTGTCAAACTTGGTTGAATTGTTTGTGGTTGAGGGGGTATGGAAACCCCAATGGAGGTAGGTCCAAAAATAGAAGGGGAGGGCAAATCTTGAACATTGGCCATGTTTGGGTTACTGGTCAAGGCAATAGCCTAAGTAACCATAGGTTGGGTAGCGAATGCTATTGATATCATTGCCTCTTCAACCAAGGAAGTTGGCATCCCATAAATAGGATTACCTGAAGGGTCTTGCGTTTGGCTTCTAGTGAGATAATGTTAGAGAGCCTTGATGTTGTGGTCAAGGAATCTCTCAAATTCTTGATCCCCTTCAGGAACAATAGGAGGTCGATCAGGGGTAGGTTGGATAGGAGTATGCTCGGTGTCTGAAGTATACTCCATTAGATGACTTGGTATGAAAGGCAAAGGTGGGAGTGGCTATTGACTCGCATGGTCAACAAGAGATTTGGCTTGACTGTGTGTTAGAACCATTTAAGGCAAAATGGATTTAGGTTCCAAAAATTATGTTTCAGTTTTAGAAAACTAGAATTTGTGTTTAACAACAAGAATGTTGGGTTTTAAGCTTGCTGTTTGGAAAGAAAATTTGGTTTTTTACACAGTGACTGACGTCGATTGTCTAACTGATATCGATGAAGGTTTGGTTGTTGACGTCGGTGGAAAAATTGATGTCGGTGAAGATATGTTGCTGATGTCAGTGTTAAAGCTGATGTCAATTTTTATGTAATTCTAGAAACATAGAAAATTGATAGTTTTTTAAAGGAAGAAGAAATTCTGAGTTGTTTTAGACTTTAAAATGATGCAACCTTACCAGCTCAAACAATTAGATAAAGATAATAGAATAGATGATTAGGTAAGAAACCTCTAAAATGTTAGATTCCTAGGAATAAATTTTAGAGTCATGGTGGCTTATGCCTTAGAAGAATGTGTTTGGGAATTGGGCTTGTAGAACAAGTCCTAGAGAGGAAGTCTATGGCTAGTTTCAAGTTGTGTTTTGGTGCTCAAAGATCTGTGTTAGGTTGAGTACATGGCCTGGTGCTGGGGCTTGTTCCCTTCACTTCATGAACCTAGAGCCGAGTTGGGCTACTTAACCAATATATACCTTGCCTATAGTTTATACTCTGCTAGAGAACAGAGTGGGTCCTCCTCTTGGTAGTGAAGTCCAAGTAGGATCGCTAGGTGGGGTAAGGTATCTGCTAGGTGATGAAATCCTAGATGGGCCTTGTCTCAGGTAAGTTTAAATGTTTAATTTGATGTGATTGTGGTTTGGTTGTGTAACATTTGTGCACTATGATTTATTCATAATGCTTTTAATTACTAAGTGGGCTAAATATGCATTCAAGCAAGAATGAAATGCAGTAGTTTTTTTAACCCAAATTGAAATATGTTGTTCAAATGCAAACAATTGGAGAAGAGGTTAAGAGTATGAATTTTTCATTACTCTAAGATCTAGGCAAGAAGTGATAAGAAGAAAAAGAAATGTTCTTTTTAACTTTTGCTAATGGTTTCTTTTTGAAATAAAGAGATAGAAGAA
The DNA here is from genome assembly GCA_037957365.1 of Torreya grandis. NCBI lineage: Eukaryota > Viridiplantae > Streptophyta > Pinopsida > Cupressales > Taxaceae > Torreya > Torreya grandis. Next base: position 2,963,161 of record JARHVA010001513.1, read on the forward strand.
GGGATGCAAGAAGAGAATATTTTCCTAATGCAACTATATGAAAATTTTATTTTTCTAAAAGAATGAACCCAAGGAAAAATCTAGGGTCCCATCGGGTGTGCCAGAATGTTTCTCTAAGTTTTTCACTAATTACATTCAAAAAAAAGAAGAAACTAAGATTAAAGGTTAGGGGTTTGATGTTACCCAGATTAAGTTACGCATCGTATTCAAGTGTTGTGAGAGCTCCTCTTTGGCTATGGAGGAAACACCTATAGAAAGAAAGAAACTTGAACAAAGAAAATGTTAGAAGATGATATGGTGGACTGCCAAGCTACGTGCTTAGTCTTGGAAGCGTAAAGCTCTGTAAGGGATGATAGTCCACTATTTAAAGAAAAAAGATTTATATAAAATGAAATGATAAAAGACTTTAAAGAAATGGAAAGGTAGAATATTGTGTACCTATTCCCTATAGTCTGTGTGTTTTAAAATGTTACAGTAGGTTGGTCAAAAGGTTTTGTCTAGTCTTTAGGTTGTTTGGATAAGTTTTCTGGTTTACACAGTCACCAACGTCGGTTAAGCTGTCGATGTCAGTATGTAAATTCTGCCAATGTCGGTTAGGCTGCCAATGTTGGTAGGTGTAGTGGGCCCTTGGATGGGTTTCAGGGTATTTCTGTGATGCACAAAAGAATTTTTGGAAGTCTAGAGGTTTGTGTAAGGTTACGAGAAGGTGAATAGGGTCTAAGGATAATGAGGGTAGAGGGTAGGTGTGAGAAGAGGGTAAGAATGAGAGGAAGGCTTTTCAACCTCTCCACAAAAGAAGGCCAGGTCTTTCAATAGTAATTAGGAATATTAGATGGAAAGAAATTACCAATGTATTCTAAAATACTAAAATGAGATAGAAGAATACTTAGCTCTATTTGGTGAAGAACTAGAGGTACCAGAGTGCTTATTCCTATTGTGGCTGATGTTGAGGACCTCGTACAATGTTTTCAATCCAATGTCTAGAGTGACTTGTATAGAGTTTCTATAGCTAGGAGAGTGATAGTTGAATCTTGATGCTTGGTCTTAGAGTGTGTGCACCGATATGCGAAGAGGTGGGGGTTAGCTCAATGTTAGAGCTCAGGTTATGTAACTGATGTCAGTGATCTTACCAGCATCGGCTAACAGTTAACCAATGTCGGTGGAAAAAGAATGGGTAAAAGGGATATTTTTAGCTCTTTGCCCATTTCTCCACTTGCCAAGTGATTTTTCCATTGGAGAACGGTCAAAACATGGGTTTATGAGGCGTGGAAGTTAGTTAGGAAGTTAAGAGGGGGTGAGAATAGGTCATGGGTAGTTAGGATGCAGAGGACTTAGTCTTAGGGTGACTCATAGGTTAAGAAAAGGTCTTAGGGTGAGGTGTCCAGGTGAGGTGTCCTAGGTGAGGTGTCTAGGTGAGGTCATTAGGTGAGGTCATTAATTTAAAATAAGTAGTTTATTTTAAATTAATAAGGTGTGTAAGTGTTTAGAAGGGGACCAAGGGGGGTTGACACAATGTTGGTGTCTACAGAGGTGTAAAGGACATAATTAGGAGGAAGACCCAGTTTCATGAGTCTATTATCAAAAATGATTGGGTTGATTTGAGGACTGTAGAATATGTCAAAAAAATGGACTACAGTAGATTATCTCTTGAGCAGATAGAATATCTAGGACTCACTGATATCCATAAGAATATAGTGGATGATAGGGATTTGATCAAAAATAGATACCATGCTAAACAGATTGCCAATACCCCTCTTCCCCCAACCCAATGGTCTCAGAAGGAGTTGACTTCTTTGAGGAAAAGATTCGAACCAATATTGGCAAACACTAATGATTGGATAGCGAATAAGGGAATCACTTTTAAAGAATTCATCACAGGATCAGAAGCTAAATTTCAAGAGGAAAATAGGATGAAGAATAAAAGTGATGTCCCTACTTTTGATAGGCCACATAAGCCTAGGATCATCTTCGTGACAAAAAAATCACAAGTTGTAGAAAAAGAGCTAGGAACAATAAACATGGAGGTTGAAAAGCAAAGCACTAAAGAACCAGTAGTGGAGCAAATGGAGACTGATAATAGGCCCATAGATTAACAAGAAAAAGAAACTCTATATCTGCAAGAAGGTGTACAACCAAAAATGGGAATTTCTTCTCCTCCTCCTAGCACACCTATTGTAACTCCACCTATTTCTCCAATTAGTGTTCCCTCTTCTAGAGCTACCTCTCCTTCCAAAATTATTTTTGACAACCCTCAAGGTTATTCTAGAGATATTCTTCATTTCTTAGGGTCAATCCCTAGTTTGTCATCTCCATCTTTTGATATCAGAGATATTTTTAATTTTGATCATTTAGTAGAAGGTCAGTTCTTACTAATAGTTAACCCATTGTTTCCACCACTGGTGCAGGTGCAACTCCAGTAATGCCAACTATGGAGATTAATACTAATGTAAGTACTTCTACCCTCCCATGTTAGTTATCTACTTATACACCCAAAAGGAGAAAATAGGCCATCTCCCTAGATGACTTTGATTTCAATAAAATGGTGCCAATAAAAGTCAAGACTCCTAAAAAGCCAAAAATTCTTTCAAAGATGGTTAAGGATAAAGGGCGCAAATTTCTAGAAATAACAAAACCTCCAGAAGATGAAACTCTTGAAAATTTTGATGTAAATGACTACTCTATCTCTCAAATTGAGTTAGGGAAGATAACTCATGAAAGTAATAAGAGCAATATGTATTTAGCTATGGATATCTTGGTTCAAAAGTTCGACAAAGAAAGAGAAATGAAGGACCATTATAAATTGATGGTGGAATAATTGACTACGGTAATAAGGAGAATAACTTTCACTCTAGAAATAGTAACTCTAGAGGCTATCTCCATAGATGACCCTGTGATTCATAAAATAGAAAGGACCTATCTCAAGGGAAAAGTACTTGGACAAGATGCATACACAAGGAATTTCCTTGCTCACAGAGTTGTCTGATAAAATGGGTAAGATGAGGAAAGTGATAAAAAATGGATGATCTTATCAATATCATTTCTCAAGATATTGAAATCATAAAAAAGTATCTTTACAAGTGGATGGACATGAATAAATTGAAAATAAGCACCCTAGTATCAATTAGTGTCATTGCTGATAGAGACTCTTATACTAAAACTAAGGAATCATTGATATATAGGAGTCAGGTGCTTAAGGAATTAATTAGTGACCTTGAATCATCAAAGGACCTCAGTGAATAAAGTGACATCAATATTTTGCATAAACTATATGAGCTACCTTGCAAGCTTACATTTCAAGACAACCAATTCCTTTCAGTAGAAGAAACGGTTTAGGAATTTAAAGGTATGCTCAAAAAGGAATTTGAAGATAAACCATTCTCGGTAGCCTCTATGGAAAATATACTGGATAATCAATTAACTTTGGATAATATAACAACTGAATTAACTAGTCATGCAAAATTGGTCACATTAGTGAGAGATGCCATAGTCAGGGTGAAGAAGATTTTCAAGATTATTGTTACTCCAGACAGTATCAGGATACAAGCAGCTATCACCATGTATGATGCTCATGTAAAGAAAGATGAAGCTACAAATTGAATCAGCTTTCCTTTGATTTAATTTCCATTTTTTCAAAATGCACTTTTGTAACCACTTTGGACGTTGGCACATGTACTTTTGTCATGTGTAATTACATGTAAAAATATGGAAAGTCCAAAGTCAACAAAGAATCATATCTTTAACTAGGTCAAATTATTTAAATCTTTTTTAAATCCTCAAGGCTTCTCCCTATAAATAAAGAGAGCCTCTTTTGTAATAGATATATCTTTTGGAGATTAGAAGAAAAAAAACTCTGCCCAAATTGAGATGCCTTTTGAGACTTTGAGCTTAGATTGTACATCATATTTTCTTGAATGATTGGGAAAGCAGGTGACTTTTCAAAATTTGCATTGGAATAACTTGTGTTATTTACGAAAATTTTCTTATGTCCTTTTTCTTAATAATATCTCATCTATTTGATTAAATAAGTGGAGTGAGTGGAGATTATCTGGAAGATGTTCTAAAGTTAATTATGAAGACTTTGTGCTACTATAATTACATTTAGTTTGTGTTTTTTATGTTCTATTGAAAAAGGTATTAGAAAGGCTTTGTACTACTTTTATCTTTCATGATCTTATACTTCATTGTAGTTTTTGCTGGAGACTTTGAGCTGCACTTCATTCTATTATTATACACATTATAAATCAGTAAGGGAAGCAATGAAAGACTTTATGCTTTTATGGGTTTCTCATGGATCGAATTACTACCTAAGAAGTTTTCTTGCTATTTAAAGAAGAGGATTTCTTTCAACTATTACATAGGAATTTTCCTTTACCTTGTGAACATCATCTCTAAAAAAAGAGAGATGGATGGTATGATCTCACCCTGAGTCTATTTTTAGTTTATATTAGTATATTATAGTTTATAGGGAGCCTCCCCTTGCTGAGAGGAGAGATTTATATCATTATGTTGTGGTTGAAATACCCATTTTGCCTTTAGTTAGTTGATGACAAAATATTCACCTAATAAATGGTTTTATTAGAAGCCTTAACCTGGCCATTACCTTGTAGATAGTAGGTGGTATAAATATGTATTTTGTTGTGGTATTGAGAAAAAAGTGGTTTCACATCTTTATTCTTGAAAGATACACCATTACCAAATATAATGTCAAAGGGAATGCTATAGTGATAAATGAGATGAATGAATATGAACTTATAGATCTGCTTACTAGTGATATAAGTGAGGGCAATGGATTTCACCCACTTAGTGAAGTATTCAGTAGTAGTCAAGACATGTTTATGGCCATTCAAAGACATGGGATTGATATTAATAAAAAGATAAAGTCCCCATGTTGAGAATGTCCATGGTGTTTTTAATGGTTTAAGTGTCTTGGCTAGAGCATGAATCAAATTGGCATGATTTTGGCACTTGATGCACCTATTTACATATATAACTACATCTAATTCTATTATTGGTCAGTAATAACCAACATGTAGTAAATTTTTAGCTAATATTACCCTATTGGTGTGGGATGCACACACTCCTTCATGGACTTCCCTTAATGCTAGTCTATATTCTACCAAAGGTAAATAACAAATAAGAGTTCCATCATAGCTTATATGATACAAGGTTGTTCTAATTATGGTATAAAGAGAGGCTTTATGGGTGAAGAATTTTTAATTATTATGTGATAAATTAGGAGGCATGGTTTGGTCTTGAAGATAGGTATATATATTTGAGTACCAAGGAGACATGAGACCAATAATATCAAAAACCATATCGATGGCTAAGTGTTCATGTGCTAGTGCTAGGAGATATTCAATAAGAAATTGATAATCACTAACTCTATTGGTGATCTAGATCATGGAACCAATAATAGCCATAATATCCATAATTTTATTATTGGACCATGCTATTATATCAAAGTTAATGTTGGTAATATGTTAATTAAGAGTATCAACCATCTCTTTATAGGGTACCAACTTCTCATCCTTGGTCTAGTATTGATCTATGGCCTGATTGATGATTAGTTGAGAATCACCATACACTAGTAAATATTGAATGTTCCATGGTACTACCTAAGAAAGCCTTAAAATGAGGACTTATTATTCAATGATATTATTAGTATAGGGAAATCTAATAAAAATGACTTTGGAATGAGATCCCCTTCTGGCATAACAAACAATATTCTGGCCCCTGATCCATGAGCTGTGAATGATCTATCAAAGTATATCTTCCACCATTAAACCTCAAGAGGTGCATATGTTTATTCAATAGTCATGATGGCCTCATCTAAAAATCCAAATGTAATAGGTTGAGTAGCTTGAAGATGAGCATCAACAAGATGATTTGTAAGTACTTTCCCCTTAATGGATTTCTAGTTGGCATACTCAATTTAAGAATAGCTCATTTACATGATCCATTTTTCCATATGGCCTTATACAGTTGATTTAGAAAGTAAATACTTGAGTAGATCTACTTTAGAGATAATAATTGTGTTATTTTTTAACATATAATGATATAAATTTTGGGCTATGAATACCATTGCTAAGTAGTCTTTTTCAATCAGTATATAGTTATGCTCATACATGACCAATGTTTAGCTTAGATAATATAGGGCATGCCCTTTTCCTTGTTCATGTTGTGTCAAAAGCACCCCTAGGGTATTTTCAATTGTTGAAAGGTAAAGAAGTAATGGCTTGTTTGGCATTGGTGGAAACAAAATAGGTGGGTTGGAAAAATATTATTTAAGCTAATCAAATTCTTTTTGACACTCTTCATTCTATGAGAATGTAACACCTTTCTTCAACAAGTGCATAGATGGATGGTATTTATCAACTAATTATGAGATGAAGCATCTAATGAATCTTTCCTTACAAACTATGGAGATGCTTCAATGTAACTAGTGGTGGCATTTATGTAATTGCACAAACTTTAACTCAATCAACTTCAATTCACCTAAAAGAAAAAATGAAACTTAACCTTTTTTCCTAAAATAATGTCAAATACACATTTCTTTGGATTAATCTTGATGTTGTACTCACAAAGTCTCTTAAATATTTTTCATATCATGATTAGGAGATTGACATGGGTCTTTGATTTAGCCAAGATATCATTGACATAGTCCTCAATAATGTCGAGCATCATGTCATAAAAAACACTATCATAGCTCTTTGGTAAATGGATCCAACATTCTTAAGTCTAAACAACATTACTTGACAATAAAATGTTCCCCATGGAGTAGTAAACATTATCTTGTGTTAGTCTTCTAATGCTATCTTGATTTAATTATACCTTGAAAATCCATCCACTAGAGAGAGAATTTCATAGTTAGCTATTGAGTCAACTATCATGTCAATATTAGGTAGAGGAAAATTGTCTTTCATCTAGGATTTGTTGATATATCTAAAATCAATGCAGATCCCAGTACCTTTTGGTTTCTTTCTCACTAACACAATGTTTGAAATCCACTCTAAATGGTCAATTGGCCTGATGTATTTTATTTCTAAGAAATTTTCCAACTCTTTCATTACTAACACAATAATGTAAGGATTCATCTTACACAACTTTTGTTTAACATACTTAGAATCAGGATGTATAACGAGATGGTGTACAACCAAGGCAAGGGAAAAACCTTGCATATATGAATAGGCCCATGTAAATATGTCCACAAATTACCTCAAAAGGGTTGTAAGAACTTCACATTCTTCCTTAGTGATGGACGTGACTAATTTAATCTATTCACCTCTAAAGTGTCTTCCAAAATAAGTGTTGAACCATCATGAATCAAAATCTCCTAATGCTAACATCAACCATGGTACAAATACCTTAGGGCACTCTTTAAAAATCTATACAAAATACTGATGCTCCTTATTACTGATATATGATTTATAAATGGACTGTAGGCTAGAGGTCTCCTATGCTTCATAAGAAGAGGGGTGACCATCCCCATATAATGGTGCTAGAAATTAGTTTTCACCAAGAGACTTGCCATTCTCTTTAATTTTTCCCTAGTCAAAAAACACCCCAAAGAGATTTTCACTTTTAGAGCTCAATGTTTGATTTTTTTTTTGGCTTGGGAAGTTTGCCCACTCTTTAAAGTAGGCAAAAAAATACAATCTAATAACGAAGCCCTGATTGTGATCTTCGATAGGTATGTGACTCCTCAATCCCAAAACATCGTATATGGACTCATCATTTTTGAACTCATAAAATGGAATTATTGAATTTTAATTTTCATAATCATCAATTGTGGATGGTAAAGGGTTAAATGTGAAGGTTGAAAAATAAGGTTGATAATGAAAATAACATAGAAGTTAAATAAATTTATAGTGGCAAGTTCATCGTAGATGTTGTAATCAAACCCTACATCATTGTTGACATTGTTGTCACTAGTAATTGGTGTTAGAATGTGAATAAGGTATGTAGGGTCAGCCCTAGGTAGTTTAAATATGATACCATGGTTTCCCTTGTACTTAGTCAATGAGAGTTATTAGGTCATGAATTTTTTATATAGCTTGAGGTCTCTGCCTTTATAAACTAGGTGATTTATAATCTAATAGGGAATAGGATACTTCATGATTTTGTAATAATCAACTAATTCATTAGTGTAGTGACATGGATCATCTTTTGCTAAGGGGATATGTTCTAGGCTAGAGGCTAATTTGAAGACAATGGGCTTATTCCACTAATATTTTCCTTTGGTTTCCCATGCCATTTGAGTAGTCTTGGCCATAGGTCTCCCATAAGCTTTAGGATTTTTAGGAAATTTAGAAAGATGGAATTCATTATGGGTGTTATATTATCTAAGACCTTTTTCAATGACTTATATGTGGTTGAAATGTTTTGGTGGCGGGCATAGTTGAGGTAGAGTCTAAGCTATCTAGGTCAATGTAATTAGATTTTGGGCTTGATTCAATAGATTTTCCCTTATCAATTTTTTATCTATCTAACTTGGGCATAGGATTCATACCAAAATTATTGTTGTAGCTTTTATACTCAACTTCAAGCCATTTATAAATTGATATGGCTTAAGATCAATAAGTATAATCACTTCCATTCCTGAATGTGGAAATTTTATACACTGATGCAATTGTAAAAGGTATACCCCTAATTTCATGGATATAGGGTTGTCCCAATAATATATTGTAAGATAGTTCCAAGTTTAAAACATGGCATATATTATCATGATTTAATGGTCTAATGACCATTGGAAAGCTAATGGTAGCTTGGGATTCATGTTCTTTATTATCATATGCCTTGATAATGATGGTTCTAACAATAATTTGATTGTTATACATCTAAGATGTTTGACCAACTTTAGAGACATAATGTTGATACCTAAACCATTGTATACAATGATACATTTAACTTTATGGTTCATTATACTAACTTTAATGTACAATGGGTTATTATGCAGAGGGCCCAGAGAAGATATATCACTCTAGTCAAAGGTGAGACATTATCTAGGGGGCAAATGTCCTACCATGGCTTAAAATTTGTCTAGAATGATATCATTTGATACAAGTTATTGGTTCAAATACTCATTTAGGATGTCTTTGTGGATGGTAGACATACACAACAAATCCATGATGTATATGTGTGCATATCTTTTTCAAATATTCCATAATATTATAGGTCTTAACCTTATTTTTAATAGTTGGTTTATTTATGATAGGCATGGAAAGTTGATTGGGATCATTTATAGTATATGGTTGTGGTCCTTTGATAGTAACCCTGGCTCATTAAGCTATGATTGGGAAAACTTAATCTAGAACTTGGATTTGGTAATTGGCTAGGCAGGTAATGAAGCTTAGAATGATGATTCTTGGATGGTATGGTGCCTAATTATCAACATAGCATGTAGAAGAATCAAAATCATATGGTAGTTTTTAGATATAATTTGGAAAATAGGAATTATTAGGTGGAGGTGGAGGTTTTTTTGTAGTTGGTCCAGGTTTGATAGAGATGGTGGCAACATGACTACCTAATACATGTCCTAAAACATTTTTATAGGTATAAACATTGTCATGATTATCTCCTTGGTTGGTTTGGTTATTTCACCCTTAGTTTTGACCATTTTATTGTTGTTATTATGGTTAGCATTGTTGCTAATATTGTGATGTAGTTATCTACCACTGTTATTGGTAATGATAGTAGTTATTGTTATTATTATGTTGGGGAATAAATTTTGGTAGATACCTATTGAATAATTTGACCATAAGTCAAATTTAGTCAACCCCTTATATAGTCATACTGTATATAGGGGTTACCTAGGGTGTAAAATGTGTCTTATGGCTCAAATAAGGTCAAACATGTGTTTTCATCTTTGTCACCCTTGTCTTAGTTTGTTTTATGTCATCTAGGGGTCATTTTTGGGTCATTTAATAGAATTTTAAGGTTTCCATTAGAAGATAAATTTTTCAAGAGATAATCTAATGTATTATATGTTAGAAAAATTCTAGAGATGCCATTTTTGAATTGATAAATGCATGTGCTACATTGAAAATAAGAAAGCAGTTGAAAAGTGGTAGTTTTTAATTATTATATGACTTTTGTAATAGATTTGGCATATTTGAGGACCTATAAAGTGACCCTTTAGGTCCCTTAAACTGACTTCCATGCTTATACAAACTTTAAAATCTCAAAAATGGCAAAAACCATCTTATTTTTTCTATTGCTTTCCTTTGCATGTAAAAATGGTCAACCAATTTCAGTCTAGTATGGAACAACAAGAGGTGAGTTGGGTAAATTGCCTTTGATGTATAACAGTTCTTGTATTATTCAAATCCATGAAAATATTTAGAATATTGGTTTTTATTATATGAATCATTGCTAAGAAGGTCTGATCCTCTTTACTGCCTACACATTCCCATGGCCTTCAAGTTTTCTCTTTGATTGGATTGGTCTAAGAAATTAAAGTGTTGAATGGTTTTTGTAAGAGCATGACCATTATTCTCAAAAGTCTCTCAGCTTGGTTAAACATTTAGAGGTCAAGGAATAGGCATACAAATCTCTTTCTTTCTAGAAAAGACTTCATTGCTAGTCTGTAGACAAGTTTCATCAGTTATAGAGGTTTCTCTCTCCTATAATGATCTAAAATCAAAGGGATATAATTCTTTTTACTTCTCAAATATTAATTTAATTAGTTATTCTTTTAAGGTTAGGTCTCAAGACTATCCATAGTTAGATTTGTAAGGTCAAGAAACATGCACATAGTCAATTTTCTTTATGACTGCCACCCACAGTCAAGTGAAATTGAGTCCTTAAAATTCATGGTGGTCAGGCATTAAGGTTTCAAGGTGGTGAGAAGTCTCATAAGGTGTGAAAAATTAGTTTGAGATATTCAAATAGGTTTAAGATGTTAAACATTGTCCTTTATTAAGGGATCTTATTGAACATTATCATTGATTAATGGAGAGATTGTTGAGCATTATCATTGAGTGTTGAGATTTGATATTTAATGTTGTCTTTGATGTCAAAGGTTCTTATGAAGATGAATGGTTTTTTAATTGATGTCAATATAATGTCATTTGATGTCAAATGTTTTTATGAAAATGTTTAAACAAGTGAGCCTTGAGGTGTGTATATGAATGAGTTTTGTTGCCAACATAATGAGTGTTATTGTTATGATGAGAAAATATTGTTTAAAGAATGTTCTGACGACAACCTAAGTGTAATCATTGAGAATCAACATGAATGAGTATAGGTTAGTATAAAAAATTTAAATAATCTTTTAATTCTTTATCTAGACCTTTTGAGATGGTATTTATAGGTGGCATGATGATATGTGTGAGTTCTAAAGAAGTTATGTGCTCCAAAGATCTATGTAAGCAGTTCCAAAGATAATCTAAATGAGATACAAAGATGAGAATAATATATAGAGAATGTTATAAAGAATACCTAATAGTATTTGATCATGAGAGATAATTTTTTAGATTGTATCTAAGGTGTTGAGGACCTTGTAATTGATCAAAAGGTCAGCTTTAAAGATCTGTATTTGCAGCTCTAAAGATGCTATGAAGATCCCAATCATGATTCAAAGATCTATAAGTAGCACTAAAGATATTTTGTTGAAGTTATGAAGAAAAATTAGTTTATGAGGTTTCTTGAGCATTAAAAATAGTTATTTAAACTCAAGATAGATTTAAGGTGATGACTACAAAGTAGATAAAAGGTCAAATTCAAGGACTAATAAGACTTACAGGTCAAGGCTTAGAAAACAAGAAGAGAGATGGTGGCTAGATGTGGTAACAAAATCAGTTTCCATGACATGAGTGGGAAGGTGAACATTGATAGAGGTGATTCAATTTGTGTTAACTATGTGCAAAAATTTTTAGATATAGGTTTATAAGAAAAGGCTTAAAAAGTATTTCAAGGTTTCTCAAATACACAAATTGAATAATGGTCTACCTGAGAAGGTTTTTTTAGTGCTTGTTGGCATGTTAAAATTCTATATAAGAAACTAAGATAATCATGGTAGGTGAGGAAGGTTTATAGATCAAATTTATAAGCATTGGTTTTTGGAAATAGGAGCTAAGTTTTATGAATGATCGTTAAGAATGGAAGATGGTCTAAACCCTCATGAACCCTTGACAAGGATTTGATGTTGAAGATATTTTTATAAAGAGCTCAAAATAATTTTATATGGTCAAGATAAGTGATTTTAGGATAAATATAAATCTCCCAAGAATCTCCAGGTATGAATGGTTTCTCAAATGAGTGAGAAGACCCTATAAAAAAGTGAATTTTCTTTCAGAGATTTATTGTAGAAGATAGAGTTGACCAAGTCAAAGTTGACAAGTGGATGAAGATAAAGGTATGAAAATTATAATTTTTATTAATGAATATTTATAGATAGGTTTCATATCTTAGGTGTGCAAATTTGGTGATCCAAGTTGGCCAATCACTGAAAAGACCTAGTGGTGTAGATAGTAAGGAAATCAAACAGATGTGAGAAGATGTTTCATAATATATTTTCATGTGAGAGAGATGCATTAAATTTAATTATGATGTTTTATGGGTCTTTAATAACCTATCCATACTTTTCATAATCTTGGAATTCAATGCAAGAGGTTGAAATTTTAAACCCAAAATGGCTTATTTGGCTAAGTAGAGTCTATGAGAGAGAAGGTCAGCAAATTGGTCTATAAGACCAATAATTTTCATTAGATATTATGATATGATTGATTGAATATTATCTAAGGATGTTATAATATCTTATTCATGCATTTAAATCCCTTGAATATATTAAATCATGTGTCATATGTTCATGTTTCTTTGACTATGTTTTAAAGCCAGTTGGCAGTTCTAAGTGAACATCTTGTAGAGAAGTGTTTGAGCTTGTTTGCCTTGAGGCATAAGATGAAGTTTTTGATTACCCTGAGGTCATGATATTTTTTAATATGTAATTTTTTTCCATGGTTTTTTTCAAAAAATTAGTATATACTTCAATTCAAGGCAACATTTATACATATGTGGAGGCCTTTTATAAGTAGTGATTTGAAGAAGAGTTCAAGTGGCAGTTGGACCTAAAAGGTAGTGTAGACCTAAATTAAAGTTAGATAAAGTATATTGGAGTGGTATATGACTTGTCTCTTCCATGTGAGGTGTTTGGATATGCTTCAAGGAAGATCAAATGGTAACATGTTGTTGAGAATATCTTTTAAGTCTCTATAAGCCTAAAAGAGGAGTAAAGGTTAAATGATGTATGGACAACCTATTATAGTAATTGATTCATGATTAAGGAATGTTATTTTAATATACAAATAACTATTCATGGCTAACATAATTTATTTGAATATCTATCCAACCTATAAGGATAATATCAAGTGACTTGTATAAAAGGAAGGTAGTTAAACCTATTTTATGTGTGCTTGGAGAGAATGCCAAGGGTGTTCTTAGATAGAGAGAGAGTATAAGAGGATAAGTGAATGACATAGATAATTTTTTAGTAAATAGAGATCATGCATACCATCAAATAAGTATCATTAATATCTAATAAAGGTTGTATATATGATGTTCAAGGTTAGAAGACCTAATCAAGCCATGAAGAGGGTTAGTTGAGCGAAGAGGGTTGAAGGATAGTTTGAGAGGCAAAAAAGTGATCAAAGAGTTGGAAGAGAAGATCATCATATATTTTAGAATCAATAATGGTTTCTAAAGGTGATCAAATAATTAGGTGTTAGAGTTGGTGTTGAGTCATCTAGGGGGTCAATTCCTCCTTGTAAGTTAGTGCTTGCTAAATCCAAGTGGGTGCTTGGTAAATTAGGGGTTGGTGCTCCTTATTGGGTTGGTGCTCAGCTAAAGACTCTATCAAGTTGGTGTTTTATATATTTGGTTTTGTGTTCCAAATTTAGTGGGTGATCAATTAAAGATTGATTCATTTATTTATAGTACTATAGTCCAAGTAATGTTTTAGTGGGTTTTTTACCCCTAGAGGGTTTCCCATGTATATTTTGTGTTCATGTGTTTCATGCTCTTGTGTTTTGATACTTATGATTGCTAAGTATACATGATTTTTATAATGATTCATGTATGGTTAAGTTTAATTGAATGAAAATTTTTGAGGATTGATTCACGCCCCCTCTCAATCATCTTATTTATAAAAAATTGGTATTAGAGAAGGTCCTTTGAAACATGTTTTACAGCTTAAAGGAGATACGAAGAAGCAAGGATGACTAGTTAGTAAGTTCAAGGTGGTTTCTCTACTAGTAAGGATCCATTATTCAATGGATCTAACTATGCTTTTTGGAATCTCATAATGAATATATATATATATATATATATATATATATATATATA
>JARHVA010001513.1:2980000-3130000 GCA_037957365.1 Torreya grandis
GTTGACAAAAGTAGTCAAATAAAAGAACTATGACAAGGTGGATGATGAAAAGGCCAAATCAAAGGACAAGCCTATAGAGCTAATCAAGTCTAGAATGATGCTAAAAAATATTTATCCTTGTAAATATGTGGAGATATAGGAATATATTGAGTTAATATTATTTCAGTGCCTTATAAAAAGGGGTGGCTCTATTAATCTTCATGGAGACATTCTTCTATCAAGAGAAGCATGAGGTTGTAGTCAAAGAAGCTCTAAAGATAAAATGTAGACAAACTAGTATATGAGATGTAAGCATCTAAGATCTATTTTTTATGAGTAGTTGAGCTTGACTTATGAAGATAAAAGAGGAGTCCCTATTTTTGCAATTGGTATTAGTTAATATCAATTGGTATCAAGTATGGTCAAGAGTTTGATCTTCTTCAACCATCTCAAAAAAGGTATGTGATCTTGAGTTTGTAGTTATTTGAAAGAAGATATGCATGTTTTAAAGGGGAGCTTCATAGCTGTATTTTCTTTGTTGAGAAAGTGATTTCTTTTTGATATATATGGAGATAAGGAGAGATTATGTCTAAGATGCTTTATAAACTCTATTTTTTGAGCTTTTGATGAATTAGTTGGGAGAATGACCTAATTCAGAAGTTTCTAAGAATGGTTATCATAAGTGGTTGCCATAGTTTTTGAGTATTATATGTTATCTAGTGTCTTTGAGAGACAGTATCAGCGTATAAGGAGAAGAGTATGTTTTTAGTAGTTGTAGATGATCTTTGATGTCTACTGCTAATAAAAGCATGGTAGATGCTTGGTTTGAGGGGGATATTTTCAAATTGTTGAGTGAGATGGATCTATGTTGAAGTGATTTCATAATATGAGTTCATTATGAAAGAGATGATAATTTTGAAAGACCTTTGTCATTAATGTCAAAGGGAGAGAAATATAAAAAAAGAAGGAAGATGAGAAAGATCAAAAAAGATGAGAAAAGGGGAAAGATCAAAAAGGGAGAAAGAAAAGGCAAGAATAAGGTCTACGAGATGATTGTAATAAAGATTAGTTGACAATTTTTTTTGAGTGTGTTTTCCATCAATGACAAAGGGGGAGATTATTGAACATTATCCTTGATTAAGGGATATTGTTGAACACTATCATTGATTAAGGGAGAGATTATTGAGAATTGTCATTGAGTGTTAAGCTTTGATATTTGATGTTGTCATTTATGTCAAAGGTTCTTATGAAGATGCATGGTTATTTCATTGATGTCAATCTAATTTCATTTGATGTCAAAGGTTTTTTAATGAAAATGATTAAATAAGTGAGACTTGGGGTATGTATATGAATGATTTCTATTGCTAGCATAATGAGTGTTGTTGCTATGATGAGACAATACTATTTGAAAAATGTTCTAATGACAACATGAGTGAGTACAGGTCAGTAAAAAAAGTGTAAATCATATTGTAATGCTTTTTCTAGACCTTCTAAGATGGTATTTGTAGGTGGCATGATCATATGTGTGACCTCCAAAGAAGAAGATGTGTGATTTAAAGATCTATGTAAGTAGTTCTAAAGATGCTCTAAATGAGCTATGAATATGAGAATTCTTTGAAGAATACTTGAAAGTATTTGATCATGAGATATATTGTTTGATATTGTATCTAAGGTGTTGAGGACCTTGAAATTGATCAAAAGGTTAGCTTTGAAAATCTATGTTTGCAGCTCTAAAGATGTTATAAAGTTCCCAGTCATGCTATGGAGATATGTAAATAGCTTTGAATATATTCTATTGAAATTATAAATAAGAGTGAGTGTATGAAATTTATTGAGCATAAAGAAGAGGCATTAAAACTTAGGATATTTTCAAGGTGAATACTACAAAGTGGCTAGAAGGTCATATTTAAGGACTAATAGGACTTGTAGGTCAAGACTTAAAAATCAAAAAGAGAGATGGTCGCTAGATGAGGTAACAAGATCAATTTCCATGACATGAGTGATTAAGTGAACATTGATAGAGGTGATTCAAGTTGTTTTAAGTATGTGCATGAATTTTTAGATAAAGATTTTCAAGAAAAGGCTTGAAAAGTATTTCAAGGTTTCTTGAATGCACAAAATGATGAATAGTCTACTCGAGAAGGTTTTATCAATGCTCATTGGCACATGCATATTTTGCATGAAAACCTAAGATATAAATGGTTTATGAGGAAGGATTCTAGATTAAATTTACAATTAGTGGTTTCTATAAAGAGGAGCTAAGTTTTATGAATGATCTTTAAGATTGGAAGAAGGTCTAAACCCTCATAAAACCCTGAAAAAGACCCCATGTCGAAGATATTTTTATAAATATATTATAATAGTTTTATATGGTCAGATAAGTGATTGGAGGTTGTATACAAATCTCCTAAGGATTTTCAAGTGTGATTGGTTTCTCAAGTGAGAGAATAAACCCTACATAAAAGTGCTCATCTTTTAGAGATTTGTTGTAGAAGATAGAGTTGACCAAGTCAAAGTTTGTATGTGGATGAATATCAAAGTATGGGATTGTAGTTGTTATTAATGAATATTTATAAATATGTTATAGATATAAGGTGTACAAAGTTTGTGATCCAAGTTGGTCAGTCACTAAAAAGACCTAGTGTTTTAGATAGCAAGGAAATCAAACATATGTGAGAAGATGTTTCCTAATGTATTTTGATTGGAGAGTGATACATTAAATTGAATGATGATGTTTTATGGGTATTTAATGACATATAAATTATTTTAATAAGCTTGGAATTAAGTGCAAGATGTTGAAACATTGAAACTAAAATGGCTTATCTGGCTAAGTATAGTCTATGAGAGAGAAGGTCAGTAGATTGATCTATAAGACCAATAGTTTTCATTAGATGTTATGATATGATTGATTGAGGTTGATATAAGGATATTATAAGATCATATTAATTAATTTATAACCCTTTAATATATTCAATTATGTGTTGTATGTTCTTGTTTCTTTGACTATGTTTTGGATTCAGTTGGCAGTTTTGAGTGAACATATTGTAGAGAAGTGTTTGAGCCTATTTACCCTAAATCGAAGTATAAGATAAATTTTTTGATGACCCTAAGGTCATGAAGTTTTTGAATATGTAATTTTTTACATGTGTTTCTGTAAAAATATAATATATACCTCAATTTTTCAAGGTAGATTTTTCATATATTCATAGACCTTTTATAAGTAGTGATTTGAAGAAGAGTTCATGTGGTAGTTGGACCTAAAATGTGGTGTGGACCTAAAGTAAAGTTGTATAAGGTATATTGGAATGGTGTATGACTTGTCCCTACCATGTGAGGTTTTTGGATATGCTTCAAGAAATATCAAAGGGTAACATGTTAAGAATATCTTTTAGGTCTCTATAAGCATAAAAGAGGAGTAAACACTTAATGATGTACGACTGACCTATCATATAATTGATTCATGATTAAGGAATGTTATTATAATATTAAAATACATATTTATGATTTACCTAATTTATTTGAATACATATCTGACCTAGAAGGATATGATTAAGTGACTTGTATAAAAGGAAGGCAGTTAGGCCTATTTTGTGTGTGCTTGGAAAGGATGTCATAGGTGTGTTTAGAGAGAGAGAAGAAGAGGATAAGTGAATGATATATATATATATATATATATATATATATATATATATATATATATATATATATATATATATATATATATATAATTTATGAGTAGAAAAAGGTCATGAAAAACATCATAGAAGTGTCATGAATATCTAACAAGGGTTTCACATATGATAATCAAGGTTATAATACCTAATAAAGCCATGAAGAGGGTTGGTTGAGCAAAGAGGGATAAAGGATAGTTTGAGAGGGACAAAAGTGAGAAAATATATGAAAGACAAGATCATAATATATTGTATAAGCAATAAAGGTTTCTATAGGTGATAAAAAAAATTAGGTGGTTGAGTTAGTGTTGAGTAATTTAGGGTGTTGGTGCCTCCTTGTAAGTTGGTGCTTACTAAATCCAAGTTGGTGCTTGATAAATTAAGGGTTGGTGATTTTTGTTGGGTTAGTGATCAGTTAAATAATTTTTAAAGTTGGTATTTGATAGATTGGGGTTGGTGCTCTGAGTTGAGTGGGCGTTGAACTAAAGATTGATTTATTACTTTGTAGGACCATATTCTAATCTATGTTTTAGTGGGTTTTCTACCCTAGAGGGTTTCCCACGTATATGTTTTTCACATGTGTTTCATGCTCTTATATTTTGATTATTATCCTTTTTAAGTTATACATGCTTGTTATAATGGTTCATGTATGGTTAAGTGGAACTAAATGAAAAGTTTTGAAGAGTGATTCACCCCTATCAATCATCTTGTTTCCAACATAAGATTGGTTGTAGAACCAATTCACCACACACTACCTTATATCCTGTAATGATACCTATAAAAATATCCAATAGAGGTCTAAGGAGTATTAAGATATAGGTGTTTGAGATCTTATTTGAAACCTCATTAAAGTATAAGATAATTGAAAATACCAGTGTGATATTATTGAAATCACAAAATGAAAAATAGACCTAAGACTTTGATCATAGATTTGAAAAGTTGCATTTAGGGACATATTACCTTAATATCTTCAAAACAAAGATCATGTCTCACAAAATATCATCTCATCATGGAATATATTGAAGTATAAACTAGACTAGTAGTTTCCACCATATAGGCCAAGAACAAGGGAAATGACTTAACATATGAGAGTGAGTATTTGATCATAATATTATAGTGTAGATAGGATTCCGTCTCAAGAAAATTCTTTATATATACTATCAATGTAATCTATAGTATTCTTGAAGTCTAAATGGTCTTATGATGTAACATGACACATGAAAGTATAGCCTTCAAGACAAGTGACTCCATTTGAATGCAAATGACCCTATGATCTCAATAACATCTAAAGAGGTTGATGTACAAGGTTTTGGAATAGAAAATCACCTACATTATCCTTTTCTATCATAAATGGTCACCCATAATCTGACTGTAGACATACACAAAATTGATGATTAGAGATTAGAATTTGGAAGCTTGGCAAGCATATATATTCACTTGGGTGAAAGTGATCCAATGATCTTAAAGGGATCTTAGGTTATGAAATATAAGGCTAAATATTTAAATAAATCCTACAAGGGTCTTCGTGGTCTAAGGAGTGCCACCTTACAGTTTGATAAAATAGAGAGACCAACCTAGGCTAGTGCTAATAGAATTGTAGTGAGCACAAGCTCTTAGGCATGAGATTTGAGTTCAAAAAATTGTGATATGATCTCAAGGACTTTAGGAAGGACCTAAATCATGAAGGTTAGTTTATAAAACATGATCCTTCCCCTACATGAAACTCTAATCTCAATTGAGATAAGCACCTATAGTGAGACCAGTTCATGCCTTGGAGTTTGTGAAGTTGATGACCTTAAAAATGTGATCTAATAATAAAAAATGGTGTAAAATGTCTTAATGAAATATTTGAGATTACCATAGTATTAATTTGAACAAGTAAATAGGTGAGATGCCCTCTTTTTTATCTCAAATAGAGAGTAATACTAGTAAATGCAATGACTATAGGTATAGTGTGTAGATATTGTATGGGTAACATGAGGATGCTATAGAATGGTGTGGAAGGTTTGTTTTATCATGATAAAAAATGAATAGTCTCCTATAACTATTGGAAATCAAATAGGGTGGTTATAGTCCATGAATATAGTCAAGCCTATTAGGCCTAAAGAGCTAGGCTCAATCTCATTTTTAAGTCAAAATGAACCTTTACACATAGTTGAGAACCTTTAGGGTAAGGTATAAGGATGTTTTGAGCCATTATTTTGTAATAAACCACTTAGATAGGTCATTTTAAACCCAATTCCATCATAAGGCTATGCAAAATGAATTTTAAAGGTCGATAGGCTATCGTAAAGAGCTCAAATTTGTACTAACAATAATGATGGTGCCCCAATGAGCTAGTGATAGTTTACTAGGGCCATATAATTAATATTTGTGGAATTTATTTGGAGGTTGGATGCCAGGATTTCATGAACATTCCTTTACATTCCAATCATGTTAAAACCCTCTTAAACCCTTTATTTGGACCTAATGGAGAAGATAGGAAATAATATGCATGTATAAGTATTCAGATGGCCTACAAATGGTTTTTTAATTGTGAAGGAATCTCTCAAGATCCATGACACATATTTGGTCTGAACACTTATTATATAAAGAGGGTGAAAACAAGGCTTCTTATAGGTTTTTATGTGTTTTATAGGTAAAAATTAGATATGAATAATGAAATTAATTTTGGGAGGTTAATTGGAACTTGTTATAACTACCCATGTCTATTACTCATAGTATATAGGCATGGAAACACTTATACTAAGACATTTTTTTCAAGTAGTCTTTGACAAATACTGAAAATGAAGAGTACCAAGTGAAAAGATAAGAAGTTGGTTTTTGGACCTTTTAAAGGTATAATTCATGGAATGGAAGGTAGAGGGACTATATAAAGGTTTCCTAACACCTATTCCATGGATTTTGTTGTAAAACTAAAGGGAACTTGCGTGACAAATGTGAAGAATGAGGGCTATAAGACTAATGAATGACTATAGATGGTGAGAAGTGTCTAAAAGAAGGATATGAGTTAGGGATGCATCTGATGACTATCATGGCATGTTTCCAACCCTCTTAAGATAGTGTACATGTGTTAAATATCCCTAGTCTAGTTTCAAGCACTGAAAATATGCCTAATCATGAAGGCAATTTCAAGAAGGTAACTGAAGGGTGTCTGTGCTAGTTTTGGAGAGTTTGATGCTTCAAATGGATACTTGTATAAGAAGACCTTACATAACTATAAATATATCCTTCACTTAATTTTTTTCAATGCAACAAGTTTTCATGCCTTGACATGTGGCATTATGACCCTTGGACTTCTTTTATTCTCTTTCTTCTCTCATGTCTTATAAATGCAAGCCATTTTGGCTCTTGTAATCTAATTCCATACTTGGTATGGTAAAGCCTTGTGATTTTGAGGTTATATTTTTCCTTTTAAATAATATATGCAATCTATTTTTTAGTTCACAAGCTATTTTGTCTAAGTGTGAAGTGGTGTATGGTGAAAGGTCAAGTGATTAGTATTTATCCTTGCTTTCTCTCAATCCTTCCATGATTGATGCAAGTAGTTTCCACTCTAGTAAGTCACATTAAGTATTGTCAAGTGCATTGGTATACCTTAAAGTATAATAAATAGCCTTATTTTTTACAAATGACCTTTGTTTAAATCACTTTGAGTATTTTTATGCATATCTCCTCCATGTTTGAAATACTAATGTTAGAGTATTCTAGGACTTTGAGATTAGTGTTATAGGTCATGTTTCATAGTGCCATGGTATGGTAGTCCAGTGGAGATATTTTTGGTGTATCACCTAGTAATAATATCTTACTTTTCATGTTACTTATAACCCTTTTCATCTAGGAATTTAGTTAGTTTAGGTGATAATTATTAAATGATCAATCTAGGGAGCTAGCCCTTAAATCTAGAGGTCTACTATCATTACAAACCCATAGGAAAAGAGGTATTCCAATGTTTCCAAAATCTTAGATTAGGATTGAATAACTAAATATAAGGTGAAAGATTTGGTGATAATAGTTTTGGCATGCCCAATGGGACCATTATCCTAAAGGCATCTTGTCAATGTGAATGCTGGTATTAACAACATCATAGCTGCATATGGTGTTCTACTTAGCATTTGGAAACTCCATTTAAGGTAATATCTAGTTGTAGACCACTATTTTATTAGTTATTATTTTCATACTTCATGGTAATTACTAGGTTATCTACTAGTATAGGTCTCAATACCATAAACCCACCCACTCAACTTGAACTTCCTCAACCTATCTTGGCCTTTGAAGAAAAAGAGGACTTTAAAAGCCAAGAAGATCGATAAAGTGAATAATAATTTGAGGAGAACATGGCTAAGAAACATGCCTTCCTATCCTTTAACACTAAAAATCCCATTCACCTCAATGCATATGATGATATACCCCCTAATGCTACCAAAAGTGTTCCCACATTCAATGGTAAAGCTCATGTCACTCCTAGTGAGAATATAAAGGATATCTAAAACTTTCATAGTTTTCACAATGTCACTAAAGTCAATATTCCCATTAGAATCCTTGCCATGTCCCTTAGATGGAAATCACTTTAATGGTATAATACATTGCTTGGAGGGTGTATCACAACTTGGGATGATTTTGGAGAGTTATTTACATCAAGGTTTGAAGACAAAAGTGATCACACATCACTTATCCATAAATTAAATGTAATTTAAAGAGCCCCCAAGGAGACAATGCATGACTTTAATGAGATATTCCAAAGGACTTAGCATAGGCTACCTCATCTCATGAGACCACCTATAATTTTTGTGTTTCTTACATACCTAAGGGATATTGGTACTAACATAGCCATAAAATTATAGTCTATGGGTGGTTACACCTCACCTAAAGCATATGAACTTGCCATTAGAGATGAGAATGGCCTAATACAAGTTGTAAACTTGAGTCCAAAATTATCCATGTCTCTGATTCCTAATATGTATTCTTCTACTCCAAGTATTTCTCAAGTCCCTAATGCAAATACTAGGCCTAAAACTACACCTAGGAAGGTAGAAGATGAAATTGATAAAAATGAAATTATTCAAGCCTTAGAAGCTCAAGTTAGGCACCTCAATATGCAATATGGTGTTAATAAAAATACCTCTCCCTATCCTCAATAAGGAAATAGGTTCCCACCTCAGTAATATGGTTAAGGTAGAGGGAAAGGACAACCTAACTTCAATAGGCCTACAAATGCATATAATCTAAATTACACCTCCAACATAAGATCTATGGTACCAATGCATAGTAACTTGGTTCAAGGATATGAATCATAGAACGGTCAATTCATGGATGAAAATTAAGGTGGGGAGCAATATTTGATTTCTTAAGGATGATCCACTCCTCAATTATTGGCAAAAAATGAAGTTATCATACAAGTAAATGAAGGATGGCAACCCAAAAAGTAAACCTTTCAAACTTTATAGTGGAAAACACCTATATCCTTAATAAAAATTCTTCAGTTATAGACAATACTATAAAAAATAACAAGGCCTTAGGATATTCCCATTTTATTCATACAAGCTTAAGTAGCCCTCCTACAAGGCAACAAAGTGTGATTTTAAGTATGGTAGTCCTTAAAAATTCTACACGTATCTCAAATTGGAATGTTATAAGGGTTACTAAAAGTGACCCAATGTCTCAAACACCAAACACTTCCTCGACTTCAAGGAATTAAAAAAGGTGAGTACTTCTGATTTAAATATTGTGGATTATTTAAGGAGTGCTAAGGCATCTATGTCTCTTTAGGAAATGCTTCACTTGCCTGATCAAAAAGAGATCCTTTAAGAGAAGCTATCTCAAATCCACCTTAGCCATAAACCATAAAATCATAGTAATGTTTCCCTTACCAATGATCCTACACACATTTTTGGGACTTATTCTAAATCTAAAAAGCCTCCACCCTTCTACTTCACTCTCATTATGGGAGACAAATTTATTCACAACTGCATAGTGGATAGTGGAGCTAGTACTTCAGTGATGTCCAAGATTATATCTAATAAATTGGGTTTTAAATATGAACCATACATTAAGGTAGTACTTCAAATTGATGAGACACCTACTAAATCAATAGGACTTGTCAAAGGGATAAGATTTTTCTTACATGATTTTCCTAGTTTTCTATCCTTCAAGACATAGTAGTGGCTAACTTGCCAGCTCACTTTGCTACTTGCCTCTAAAGGGATTTCATAGACAATATAAGAGGCTTTCTCTCAGATAACTATTCCTTCTTGGCATTCAACACAAGGTATGAATCAAAGTTAACCATCATAACTCAATCACTAGCTAAGTTTCATATTGAGCCCTATCTAGAAGAAAGCTTAATCTAAATTACATAATCAATGATCTAGACGAATATGTTATGGATGATGGAACATCATTTAATATTGAGGGCATATCTAATATGTTCCTAGATGAGTATGGTGTAGGCACTTTTGGATATGATTCAAAAACTTTATTTAAACAAATTGATCTTGGTACATGTATCATTCATGAGGAAGGATATGAACATTTTAAGGTATGCATTGATAGTTATTTTTCACAAGATATTGAGAGAAATTAACTCATTAATTTGCATATGATGAAATTTTTCCAAACATGGTATATCAAGATAGTGAGAAAGATAATTCCATTCTACCTACATTTGATGGAGGAGCTCATGGACATGGCAGTCATGAAGAGGAAGATTACCTATGGAAAAGGTTATATGCCATTGTTCAAGAGTTTGAATAGTTGAGTAAGCCTACCTCTCCTCCTAAGAAAATTGAATCTAATGATAATTTTACTAATGAGCCTAAAAATTAGGTTGTTGAGTGGATTATCAAGCATGAAGGAGAATGTCTTCCTAAACATGAAGATGAATATCAAACTACTATCATGAAGTTTGTAGTCATAATGGAGTCTGGTGATGTCAAGGTAGAAGTGTGTATGTTTGAGGAGAATTCAACATCTCAACATGAGGTTGAGTCACTTTCAAATGTGTTTAAGTAGAAAGAGAACAATCTTGATAATGTTATACATCAATAACATCATGTCCAATCAGAAATAAAGTTGAATCAAATATGATGATTCCCAAGTTATAGTTTGATAAGTACCAATTATACATGTCATAAGTCAAGAAGGTTGTAGTTTCAAACAAGGCCTTGGAGGGAAAAATGGAACATCCTTTAGATCCCAAAGTAGCACACTTAAATACATAAGAAGATCTAGGGATGGAAATTATTTTGACCATCCACATAAGTAAGTGTTTCTTGAGAAGCATGCTTCACATAATGAATTTATTTCATAGACAAGTAAGGATGCAAGAGGGACCATATTTGACAATGGTTAAATCATGGTGAGTTTTTATTTCACCTCAAGTGTTTGAGATCTTGTACATACTAGGATAGGTGTGATTTACTTTTGTTGGGTGTGTTTTCCCTAAGTGTTCTTGAGAACACGTGTGCTTCCTTTGGTGTGTTTTCTTTTTTTTTTTTTATATTGTTTGGTGTGGTTTCCAAGAAAATTTAATATCTATTACTATGCATAGGTGACTTCATAACCCAATAGATAGGAATAGGCTATTGGTCTTTGGCATAGCTATCTTGCCACCCATAATAAATCACTAAAATGTTGACTAATCTAAACACAAGTCAAATTATGTCAAACCCCTATATATTAAAACTTTATATAGGGGTTCCCTGGGGAGTAAAATGTGTCTTATCATCTCAAATAATGTCAAACATATGTTTTAATCTTTATCACCCTTGTCTTAGTTTGTCTTATGTCATCTAGGGGTCATTTAATAGACTTGTATAGTTTTTATGGGAGGATAAATTTTTCAAGAGATTATTTAGTGTCCTATATGTCAAGATCATGTTAGAGATGACAAATTTTAACTAAAAAATTCAGATGCTACATTGAAAACAAGAAAACAATTGAAAAGTGGCAGTTTTTAGTTTTTGTATGGCTTGTGATGTAGCTTTGGCATGTGGGAGGACTTATAAAGTGACTATTAAAGTATTATAAACTCACTTCCACACTTTGGAAACCTTGAAAATCTCAAAAATGGCAAAAACCATCCTTTTTCTTTTATCACTCTCCTTTACATATAAAAATGGTCAACCCATTTCAGTCTGCTACAAATAGCAGGAGGTGAATTAGGTCAAGTGCCTTTGGTGGATGATAACAATCCTTTTATACTTCAAATCCATGGAAAGAGTTATAGTATTAGTTTATTTTTCTCTATGAATCATTTCTAAGAAGGTCTACTCCTCTTTTCTTCTGCACATTCCCATGGCCTTCAGGTTTTCTTTTTGATTAGATTGGTATAATAAATTCAAGTGTTGAAATATTTATTTAAGAACATAACCATTATTATCACAAGTATATTATCTTATTTTCATGTTTGGAGGTCAAGGAATAGGCATAAGCATCTCTTTATTTCTATAAAAGACTTAATTACCAATTTGTAGATAAGTTTTAGTAGTTATAGAGGTTTCTCTCCTATAGTGATCTTAGATTAAGGGGATATGATGATTTATACTTCTCAAATATCATGGTAATCAGTTATTATTTGAAGGTCTAGTCTCAAGACTAGCCATAGTTAGATATGAAAGGTCAATAAACATGCACACCATCAATTTTCTTTATGACTTCCACCCAAAATCTAATGAAATTAAGTATTGCATAGTCATGGTGGTCAAGAATGAAGGTTTCAATGTGGTGATAAGTCTCATAAGGTGTGAATGATAAATTTTAACTATTTAAAGAGGTTTAAGATTGGTTATAAAACCAATGCACCACACACTACCTTATATCCTGTAGTGACACCTAAATAAAGCTCCAACAGAGTTCTGAGGAGTATTAAGATATAGGTGTTTCAGATCTTATTTGAAACCTCATTGAAGTATAAGAGCATTGAAAGTACCAATGCGATAGTGTTGAAATCACAAGATCAAAAACATACCTAAGACTTTGACCAAAAATTTAAAAATTTGCATTTAGGGACATATTACCCTAATATCTCTAAAATAAGGGTCATATCTCACAAATGATCATCTCATGATGGAATATCTTGAAGTACAGACTAGTCTAGTGGTCTCCACCATGCCACCCACACATAGGGGAAATGGTTTGACATAAGAGAGCAAGTGTTTGGTCATAAGAGTATAGTGTAGATAGGCTTCCATCTCAAACAAATTCTAACTATAGATTATCAGTTTAATCTATAGTATTCTTGAAGTATAAATGGTCTTATGATGTAACATGGCACATGAAAGCACAACCTTCAAAACAAGTGAATCCATGTGAATGAGAATGAAGCTATGATCTCAATAGCATCCAAATATGTTATTTTACAAGGTTTTGGCATAAAAAATCACCTATAATATCCTTTTCTCTCATAAATGGTCACTTACAGTCTAACTGTAGACATACATAGAATTGATGATAAGAGATAAGAAGTTGGAATATTAGAAAACATATATATTCACTTACGTGAAAGTGATCTAATGATATTATATGGATATTAGGATATTAAATACAAGGTTAAAAATTTGAATATCACCTATAGGGGTATCTATGGTTTAAAGAGTACCACCTTATAGTTTGCTATAGTAGAGAGACCAACTCAAGCTAGTGTCGATAGAAAGGCAGTGAGCACAAGACCCTAGGCATGATATTTGAGTTAAAAGAGTGGTGAGATGATCTCAAGGACTTTAGGAAGGACCTAAGGTATGAATTTTAGTATCCAAAACATAATCCTTCACCTGTAGGAAACTCATATCTCAACTGAGATAAGCACCTATAGTCAGACCAATTCATGCAAATGGAGAGAGGTGGATTGAGAATATTGGTAGAGGTTGATGATGAATTGACCATACTAGGATCACCTTCATAGTTTTTCCATCGACCATATCAAAATATTATTAGAAATGAGAGGGATATTAAAGAAGGTTCAAATCTTAACACATAGTCAATCTGAAAAACCCTGCATATTACATAGTCATATAGGTCTACCTTAGAGTTTGTGAAGTTGAAGAACCTAGAAACGTGATTCAAACCTAAAAATTGGTGTAAAATGTATTCATGACATATTTCATCTTCCCATACTATTATTTTGACCAAATAAATAAGGAATATGCCCTCTATTTTATCTTAGATAGAGGGCACTCCCAGTTAAGGCAAAGACTAGAGGTATAGTGTGTAGATGTTATAAGGGTAACATGAAGATTATTAGAGGATACATAATGGTTTGGAAAGTTTTTTTAAGCATGAAAAAACATAAACAGTCTCTTTTAGGATTATAAATCACATAAGGTGGTTATAGGCCATGAACATAGTCAAGCTTAAGACTAGGACTAAAGCCCTAATGAGGTTCAATATCATTCATAAGACCAAATGAACCTTCCCACATATTTTATAACCTATATGGGAAGGTATAAGCCTATTTTGAGCAATTATTTTGTAGGAAACCACTCAAAGAGGTTATTTTTTACTCAGTTCCATCATAAGGGTATTGAAAATGCATTTTAAATATTGATAAGCTATATTTAATATCTCACATTTCTAAAAACACAAAACATGGTTCCCCAAGGATCTTGGGGTAGTTTGTTAGGGTCCTATACTTATTGTTTTTGGAATTTGTTTGTAGATTAGACATTAGGGTTTTAAGAACAATACTTAACAATCTAAACATGCTAAAACCCTCCTAAACCCTTGATTAGGACCCAATGGAGAATATATGCAAGAATATACAAGTAGAGGGATTCAGATGGCCTAGAAATGGTTTTTAATTTGTGGATTAATTTCTTAGGCTCCATGACACATTTGGTCTGAACCCTACTTGTACGGACAAGGTGAAAATAAGGTTTCTTGTAGGTTTTTGTGTGTTTTCTAGGTATAAAGGAGATTTGAAGAATTAGAATCATTTGGGGATGTAAATTAGGAATTTTTATAACCAAAAATATATATTTATCATAGTAGATAAGAATGGAAACACTTTTTATAAGACATTCATTTCAAGCAGTCTTTGAGAGATAGTGAAATGAAGAGTGACTGCCAAGTGAGAAGATGATAAGTTAGTTTTTTTACCTTTTAAAGGTATAATTAATGGAATGTAAGGTATAAAACTATATATAGGTATAATAACACCTATTCCATGGTTTTTTTGAGAAATTATGATCTGATTAACAATTCAGGTGACGGGTCCACTCCAATTGATGATGAAACTTCTGGGAGCCATAACTTTTGCACCTTAGTTCCAATTGACTCACCATTTGAACTATTAGAAATATAATAATGAGATTAATGTGGTGAGATTGAATTTTTATCTACTCAATTAATTTTTATCCCTGAAAACCTAATGGAAGTGCCCCGAATTTCAATTTTAGTAGTGTAGTCTGAAAATAGTAAGTTTCTAAAAATAGTAATTCCTCAAATTTTGTATTGTTGTAAATAATGGAAGTCAAACCAATTAATTTACCTCAATATTTGTGACCTTAAACATCCTCTCCCAACCTTAAAAACATGTATAAATGAATATGTAACCCAAAATGTAAATGAGACATCTCTTCTCAGAGATAGGCATATGTTTGGGTCTGCAAATTTGATCAATAAAACATCTCTTCTCAGAGATAGAATTATTTAAATTGTGTTTTTATTGTTTCTTTAATTGTATTTCAACCAAATATTTTTGATTTTTGTATCAAATTTAAGGCCAATTGGGTGACAAATGTGAATAATGAGGCCTAGAAGACTAATGAATGACTGTGGACGATGAGAACAAGTGTCTAAAAGAAGGATGAGTTAAGGACACCTATAATGAATATAATGGAATTTTTAAAACCCCCATAAGATATTTAAAATGTGTTAAATATCCCTATTTTAGTTTAAATTACTCAAAAAATGCCTAATCATGAAGGTAGTTTCAAGAAGGCAACTGAAGAGTTTTTACGCTAGTTTTAGAGAGTTTGATGCTTTAGATGGACACTTTTCTAAGAAGACCTTATAAAAATATATTATTCACTTCATTTTTATAAAATTTAACTATTTTTCATGCCTTGACATGTGTCATTATGAATCTTGAAATTATTTTCTTCTCTTTCTTCTCACATGTCCTATAGATACAAGTCATTTTGGCTCTTGTAATATAAATCCACACCTAGTATGGTGAAGACCTAGTGGTTTGATGTTGTATTTTGATTTTTAAATAATATACACAATTTTATTTTAATTTTAAAAGATATTTTTTATAATTTTGAAGTGGTGTATAGTGAAAGTTCAAGTGATTAGTATCTATCCTTGTTTTCTCTCAATCCTTCCATGATTGATGTAAGCAGTTTCCACTCTAGTAGGTCACATGAACTATTTTCAAGTGCATTGATATATCTTAAAGTGTAATTAATATCCTTAGTGTCTGAAAATGACATATGATTAAATCACCTTGAGTATTTCCATGTATATCACCTCCATATTTGAAATACTAATATTAGAATATTCTAGGACTTTGAGACTAGTGTTGTAGGTCATATTTCATAGTGCAACAATATGATAGTCTAGTGGAGATATTTATGGTGTACCACATAAATATAATATCTTAATTTCCATGTTATTTATATAAATTTTAATCCATATAATTAATTAATGTAGGTGATGAGCATTAAAGGATCAATCTAGGAGCTAGCCCTTAAATCTAGAGGTTTAACTCTATCATAGGCAACCCATAGGCCTAGAGGTATTCTAATGTTGCCCAAATATTAGAGTAGGATTGAAAAACCAATTATAGGGTGTAATATTTTGTAACAATAGTTATGGCATGCTTGGTGGGACCATTATCCTAAATACATATTATCAAGGTGAATATTGATCTTGACAAGATCATAGCTTCATACGATGTTCTACTTAAAATTTAGCAACTCCATTCAACGTAATATCTAGTTTTAGACCATTATTTTATCAATTATTGTGTTCATACTTCATGGTCCTTACTATATCATCTACTAGTAGAGGTCTCAATCCCAAAAACCCACTCCTCATCCTGAATTTCCTCTTGAAGTTAAACATCCTCAGCTTATCTTGACTTTTAAAAAACAAGAGGAATTTTCAAGCCAAGAAGATCAAGAAAGTGAAGAATAAATTGAGCAGAACATGGATAGGAAACATGCCTTCCTAACCTTTAACACTAAAAATCCCATTCACCTCAATGCATTTGATGATATACCCCCTAATGCTACTAAAAGTGTTCCCACATTCAATGGTGAAGGTCATGTCACTCCTAGTGAGCATATTAGTGATAACTCAAAATTTTGTAGTTTTCATAATGTCACTAAATTCAATATTTCCATTAGACTCCTTGACATGTCCCTTAGAGGTAAAACACTTGACTAGTATAGTACATTTCTTGAAGGGTGTATCACAACTTGGGATGATTTTGGAGAGATGTTGACATCAAGGTTTCAAGACAAAAATGATCATACATCACTTATCCACTAGCTAAATGTAATTCAAAGATCCCTTAAGGAGACAATGGATGAATTTAATGAGAGATTCCAAAGGACTTGGAATAAGATGAATCCTCCCTTGATACCACCTAAAATTTTTATGTTTCATACATACCTAAGGGTTATTAGTATTGACATAGCCATAATGTTACAATCAATGGGTGGTTACACCTTACCTGAAGCTTATGACCTTGTTATTAGAGATGAGAATGGCCTAATACAAGATGTAAAGTTGCCTCCAAATGTCTCTGTGACTCTATTACCTAATGTCTATTGATACTAAAATTATTTCTCAATTTTGTAATGAAAATACCAAGTGTTGAACTACCCCTAGGAATATATAATATGTTATTGATAAAGATACAAGGATTCAGGCCTTAGAAGATTAGGTTATGCACCTAAATATATAATATGGTATTAAACAAAATCAATCTCCCTATCCTAAATAAGGAAATAGGTTCCCACATCATCAGTATGGTTAGGATAGAGGGTAAGTACAATCTAACTTTAATAGGCCTCCCAATGCATATAATCCAAATTCCACCTCCAACACAAGAGCCATGGTAGTTGAGTATAGTAACTTGGTGCAAGGAAATTAATAGTAGAAAGGTTAATTCATGGATTAAAATGAGTGTGGGGAAAAATATTTGGTTTCTCAAGGAGGAGTCACTCCTTTGTCGTTAGCAAAATATGATGTTCTCATGCATAAAAATGAAGGATGGTAACCCCAAAAGGTAAACCTTGTAAACTTTCTAGTGGAAGACATATATGTCCTCAATCAAAATTATTTAGTTGTAGATAATACTAGATAGAATAGAAATACTTCAGATATGCTCATGGTGTTAATACAAGGTTAAGTATACCTCCTACAAGGTATCAAGGTGTGACTACAAGTATGTTAGTCCCTACAACTTTTAAACCTTTCTCAAATCCAAATGTTGGAAGGGTTACTCAAAGTGATCCAATGACTCAAACTCTAAACATTTCCTTGCCTTAAAGGACTCAATAAATGGTGAGTGATATTGATTTGAATATTATGGATTCTTTGAAAAGTGATAAGGCGTCTATGTCTCTTTAGGAAATGCTTCACCTACTTGGTCAAAAAGAGATCCTTCAAGAGAAGTTGTCTCAAAACCACCTTAGCTATCAACCATAAAATAATATTAATTTTTTCCTTATCAATAATCCTACACACATTATTGAGCCTTTTTCTAAATTAGTAAATCCTCCACCCTTCTACCTCACTCTCATTGTGGGAGGCAAGCTTGTTCACAAATGCATATTGGATAGTAGAGAGTACTTCAGTGATGCCCAAGGTTATAATTGATAAATTGGGTTTGAAATATGAACCATACAATAATGGAGTACTTCAACTTGATAGGAGTCCTAAGAAGTCAATAGGACTTATTAAAGGGTTGAGAGTTTTCTTACATGATTATCCTAGTTTCCCTATCCTTCAATACATAGTAGTGATTGACTTGCCTTCTCACTTTGATATCTACCTCTCAAGGGATTTCATATCCAAGATAAAAGGATAACTCTTAGTTGATTGGTAATTTTTATCCTTCAAGGTAAGGTATGGAGAAAAGGTAACCATATGAACTCAATCACTAGCTAAGTTTCATATTGAGCCCTATGTGAAAGTAAGAGCTAATCTCAATTGCACAATTAATGATCAAAAGGACTATGTTATGGATGATGGAGCATCCTTTAATCTTGAGGTCATATCTGATTTATTTCTAGATGAGTATGGTGTAGACACTTATGGATATGATCCATACACTTACTTTGAGAAAATTGATTTTGGGACATACATCATCCATAAGGGAGGATATGAACATTCTAAAGTATGCATTGATAGTTCTTTTCCACAAGCTGTTGAGAGCAATTACCTCATTAATTTACATGATGATGAAATTTTTCCAAGCATGATAGAGTAGGATAGTAGGAAATACAATGTCATTCTACTTATATTTGATGGAGGAGTTCATGAACATGGAAATCATGAAGAGGAAGATGACCTATGGTAAAGGTTTTATGCCATAAGTCAAAATTTTGAATAGTTGAGTAAGTGTAACTCTCCTCTTAAGAAATTTGAATTTGATGATAAGTTTGTTGATGAGGATAAAAGGTAGTTTTTTGAGTGTCTTATCAATCATGAAAGAGAATCTCTTCCTAAGCATGAAGATGATAATCTAACTACTGTGATGAAGTTGACAATAATGGAAGAGTCTAGTGAGGTCAAGGTAGAAGTGTGTATGTTTGAGGAGCAATCAACACCTCAACCTAAGGTTGATTCACTTTTAGATATTTTAAATTAAAAATATAAAAATATTGATGGTGTTATACATCATGTCCAAGTAGAAATCAAAGTTGAATCAACTATGCATATTCCCAAGCTGCATTTTGAAAAGTGCCAATCATACATGAAAAAAGTCAAGAAGGTTGTAGTTTCAAATAAGGTCCTTGGAGGAAAAAATGGAACATCCTTAAGAGCCCCAAGTAGCACACTTGTAGACAAAATAATACCTAGGGATGGTAAGTCTTTTGATCATCCACATAAGCAAATTTTTGTTGAGAAGCATGATTCACATGATGAATTACTTTTTTAGAGAAATAAGGATGCAAGAGGGACCATATTTGACCTTGGTTCAAGCATGGTGAGTTTTAATTTCACCTCAAGTGTTTGAGGTCTTGTACATACTAGGATAGGTGTGATTTTATTTTATTGTGTGTGTTTTTCCTAATTTTTCTTGAGAACACATGTGTGCTTCCTTTGGTGTGTTCTCTTGTGTGTTTGTTTTCTATTTTTTAGTGTGGTTTCAAAGGAAATTTAGTTTTTAGTACTATGCATATATGAATCCATAGCCCAATGGATAGGAATACTCTATTGGTCTTTAGCATATCTATCTTGTCACCCTTAGGAAATCATTAAAATTTTGACTAATTTAACCACAAGTCAAATTAGGTCAACCCCCTATATAGTCAAATTTTATATAAGGGTCCCCAAGGGTGTAAAATGTGTCTTGTGGTCTCAAATAAGGTCAAACATGTGTTTACATCTTTATCACCCTTGTCTTAATTTGTCTTATGTCATCTAGGGGTCATTTTTTCATCATTTAATAGATTTATATAGTTTTCATGGGAGGATAAATGTTTCAAGAGATAAACATAATGTCTTATATGTTATGATCATGTTAGATACATCAATTTTGAACTAAAAAATGTAGGTGCTATGTTGAAAACAAGAAAATAGTTGAAAAGTGGAATTTTTTGTTGTTGTACAAATTTTACAGTAGCTTTGGCATGTAGGATGACTTTTAAAGTGGCCATTTAGGTTATAACTTGGAGATAAGACTAGCTAAATTGGTTATAGGTCAAGGTCTATGCAAATTGATTTATGAAAGTAAGGAAGAAAAAGAATAACTCCCTATTGTCTTGTTGGTACGTTTATAAGATACATGGTTCTTAGATGTGGTACACTATCTTTCTTATGGAGACTGTCCTAGTAAAAACCATCCTATTTCTTCTATCATTCTCCTTTGCATGTAAAAATAGTGAATAAATTTTAGTTTGGTAAGGAAAACATGAGGTAAGTTGGGTCAAGTAGAGTGATAGAATAAATAGGATGGTTTTTTCCATCCTATTTCTTCTATTTTCTTATGATCTATGAACCATTACTAACAAGGAGTGCTCCTCTTTTATACCTACACATTCCGATGGCCTTCAAGTTTTCTCTCTAATTAGATTGGTTTGAGTAATTCAAGTGTTAAACATGATCATTATTATCATAATTATCTCATCCTAGTTACATGTGTAAAGGTTAAATAATAGGTATAAACATCTCTTTCTTGTTAGAAAAGACTTCACTACTAGTCTACAAACAAGTTTCACTAGTTGCATAGGTTTCTCTCTCCTATAGTGGTCTTAGATCAAGGGGATATGATGATTTTTACTTATAACATATCATGGTAATCAATTATTATTCTAAGGGCTAGTATTAATATTATCCATAGTTAGATATGCAAGGTCAAGAAACATGCACACTATCAGTTTTCTTTATGACTTACACCCACATTCAGGTGAAATTTAGTGTCTTACATAGTCATGGTGGTTAGGCATGAAGGTTTGAAGGTGGTGAGAAGTATCATAAGGCATGAAAATTTAATTTTAACTATTCAAAGAGGTTTAATATTAGTTTTAGAACCAATTCACCACATACTGCCTTATATCTTACAGTGGTACCTACAAAAAGCTCTATCAGAGGTATGAGGAGTATTAAGATACAATTGTTGAAACTCTTATTTTAAAACTAATTGAAGTATATGAGAATTAAAAGCACTAGCATGATGGTGTTGAAATCAAAATATGGAAAATAGACCTAAGACTTTAATCATAGATTTAAAAAGTTGGATTTAGGGATATATTAGCTTAATATCTATGAAACAAGGATCATGTCTCACAAAGGATCATTTCATGATGGAATATATTGAAGTATAGACTATCTAGCAGTTTCCACCATGTATCTTAGGCATAGGAATAATGATTTGACATATGAGATTAAGTGGTTGGTCATAAGAGTATAGTGTATATAGGCTTCCATCTCAAGCAAATTATCACTATAGACTATCAGTGTAATCTACAATATTCTTGAAATCTAAATGGTCTTATGATGTAACATGACACATGAAAGCATAACCTTAAAGATAAGTGACTCCATTTAAATGAAAATGACACTATGATCCTAATATCATCCAAAGAGGTTGATGTACAAGTTTTTGGCATAGAAAATCACCTACAGTAGCCTTATCTCTCATAAATGGTCACCTACAATCTGACTGTAAACATACACATAATTGATGATGAGATATTAGAAGTTGGAAGCTTGACAATCATATATATTCACTTAGGTGAAAGTGATCCATTGATCTCAAAGGATATTAGGGTATGTAATACAAGGTTCGAGATTTTAGGATCACCTATATGGGTCTCTATGGTTTAAGGAGTGCCACCTTATAGTCTGATATAGTAAGGAGACCAACTTAGGCTAGTGTTAATAAAAAGGCAGTAAGCACAAGCCCTTAGGCATGATATTTGAGTTAAAACCATTTTTATATGATCTTAATGACTCAAGGAAGAACCTAAGGCATAATAAAATCAATTCAAGGTCTCTCAACACACAATCAATCCAAAAAACCCTACATAATACACAATCATATAGGTCTGCCTTGGAGTTTATGAAGTTGAAGACCCTATATATGTGATCCATCCATAAAAATTAGTGTATAAATTATTCATGACCTATTTGAGCTTCCCATAGTCTTATTTTGACCAAGGAAAGAGGGGAGATGCCCTCTATTTTATCTTAGATAGAGAGAACTCCTAGTCAAGGAAAAGATTGTAGGTATAGTGTGTAGATATTGTAAGGGTAAAATGAAGAGTCTTGGAGGCTAAAGAATTATTTTTAAGGTTTTTTTTTATCATGAATAAACATAAATAATCTAAAACAAGTACTCAAGGTCTCTCATCACATAATCAATCAAAAAAACCCTACACAGTATATAGTCATATAGGTCTACCTTGGAGTTTGTGAAGTTGAAGACCCTTAAAATGTGATTCATCCCTAAAAATTGGTGTATAAGGTCTTCATGACCTATTTGATATTCCCATATTATAATTTTTACTAAAGAAAGAGGGGACATGCCATCTATTTTTTTTATCAAAGATTGTAGGTATAGTGCATAGATGTTGTAAGGGTAACAAAAAGAGTCTTGGAGGGTAAAAAATGGTGTGGAAGGTTTTTTTGAGCATGAAAAAACATTAATAGTCTCCTAAAAGTACTTTAAATCACATAGGGTGGTGTAGTCATATAAAATGTCAAAATTGGTAGCTTGAGTGTAGCTTGTGACACCCAACCCATAGGTCCCTCTTGCATGCTCTCATGACCCTTATAAACACCTTTTTGATTATTTTGAATCATTTGTAGACCTTCAAAACCTGATTTTATCTCAACTAATCTATATTTACCATGCTACTTCCATCCCCCTCGGTCTTACACCTATACGACAATAGCACCTAAATTGGACTATATTTCCAGACCCTAGGGTGTCTAATTTTGGTGCTCTTATCTAATTGAATTTTTAGCTCCAATGGTCATTTCCTTCTAGTTCCCATCCTTCATCCTATTAGACTACAAATACATATGACCCATGACCAATAGATCTCTATAAAATCCCTTTCAAAGTTAATTTAGAAGGGGTTGGAAAATATTACAAAAGTAATCAATAATATAAGCAATAACACTAAGGAAAATTTACCTATTCTATGCATACAACCATTTAATATAACTACAAGCATATATAAATCCTCACACTAGTCCCTACCCACCTCAAGCACACCTAGTTTAACATTTTTTCATCTTCATAACACTATTGCACAAAGCACATCAAGTATGAGAACTACATATGGCTTGATCCCTCTTTAAAATATTGGTATGTAGGTAGCAGACCCACACAAGGGGTGTGGATTTGATGTAGTGCATCTTACACACACTAACCCCCCATTCTTTCTCAAGTTTTATCAAATCATAATAAAGTTTAGGGTTTGAATACAAAATCAGACCTATAAGGAGTTTTGTGTACCTTTAGTAGTCAAAATTTCATAGGTAGGTTCACACAGGGACAGTTAACAAAACCCAAAAAATTTAGGTCCTAAGACAATAATGGTAGAGAATAACTATAACACCAAACCCTATGGTATCCTATTTTGGTGCTCCTATCCTTTCATAAAATGAAATCTGGATCTTGATTTGTGACACTATCCCAGTCCTACACAATAAATTCTAAACCCTGTCTCAGTCATTTCATCCAATTTTTAGCTAAGTCTTATTTTCTTCATATTTATTTATATTTAAATAAAGGTTAAAAATACAATTAAATTATAAAAATTAGTAGCTAAATTATTACAATATTATTTACTAATTTAGTTAACTCAAACCCTTAACTAATTTAGGAATAAGACTCCAATATTCCTAAAATTGTTAAATCATTTAGTTAATTATCCCCATGAATGATTAGGAGTTACAATATCTCTTCAAATAGATTCTTCTATCAATTTTGAATGAGTCAATAATATTCAAAAGGTTCTCTTCCTTTATTGAGTAATGTCATACACTAAATAAAAGGGCAGTCAAATTAATTTCAATGGGCAAACTCAAGTATACAAGTATATCAGAAACAAAAAACAAGAGTAACAATAAAGTCCCATACAAAATAAAGATAAATTGTAGAAAGATTCAAATTCAACCAATAGTTATGCAAATTTAGATCCCCCTTAGTGAGTGGTTTTATCAACACCTCCTCAATGAACCTTTACCAATATACTAGTTTCTTTAGCCAGAGTTTTACAATATCTTTTTGAATGTAATATCATATATCTCCCTCTTATTTGGGAAGTTGATCCAATAAAGCCTCTTCCAAGGAGATATGATCATAATGCATTTTGTGACTTTCATGGGGCACCAAGCCATAAAAAAAATAGATCTATTAGTTTGAAACACAAGATACAAGACTTGATAGATTGAAATATTTTTGATTTTGGCATTCCATTTGAGCCTCTAGAGGTAAATAAAACACAAGACAAGGCTCTAATTTTTTTCTCAGATCCTTTACCATAGCATTTTAAATAAGAGATAGGAGACACATTAGGTGTTCACCATAAATATCATGTACATCCACCACCAACTACATACCAGACACCTTCAATTGAGTTACACACTTTGAGTAACATGATTGGTGTGTACGATTCTAGAGTTCTAGCTAGACCTTTGATCTCTTTCTCAGAGTAGGATATAATTGAGGATGATTTAGATTATCACACTCTTTATCAAAGCTTACATTCATTATCATCCTATTCATAATGTTCTCATAGATAATGGATCTAGTGTGAACATGTGTACTATGACATTATTACAACATTTTGGATATTTAGAGTAGGGTATTACTCTAATGGACACAATTATTAATAGATTCAATGGGCACATACAGAGTTAATTGGGTGAGATTGTACTTCCTTTACAAGTTGGCCTAGCACACATGGCCACAACATATACTATTATTCCCATCACAAGAGTTTTTGATATGATACTTGGTCAACCATGGATCTAAAAACTTCTTGTAGTACATTATATAGTTCATAGATGTATGAAATTCATTCATGATAATTAGGTTGTTATAGTTAGTGGAGTTCCATATGAGTTACCACTCCCCATTATATAGCCATCTTCTACTTTATAGTCACTATTTTTAACTTCTCCACTAGTTATATTTCTTCTTCTAGTTTAGATTTAGACATAGTTAAGGCCTGCATTACCAACACAAAGAGTTCATACACTTTTGTAGAGGCCTCTTTTAGAGCAACCACAATTTCAAGATTTTAAACAACTTCCAGCTACAGTGTTCACACCCAAGGTAGTATCATTGAGATGTCATATCTCTACAAATAAAGTACATGTTCAAAGAGCATCTCCTATCACCATATGGGTCCCTAAGAACCCCAAGTTGCATCCACTTCTTAGAGTTATATGGGGACCCCACAGTTAGTTTCTACTTTAGAGATTTTAGAGCATTTACAACATACATAGATTTTAGAGCCATAGTCTTAGCCCTTCCATCATGCTTCATGATTACACATGATCCCTCTCTTTTATATAAGACACTATGATAGGTAGTCTCTCATGAGACTCATTTATTAGTATCATCTCTTCTTATCCTCATTTTTACATAGTTTCATTTTACTTGATTGTACATAGTTCAAAATTCCAAAAGTACTAAAAATAATACAAAATATCAAAAAGACAAAACAATAAAATATTTTAAAAATCCAAAAACATTCAAATATGTGAAAAATACAAAAACATTCAATAACTCAAAATACCAAAAACATTTCAATTGTATGCATCATCCTTGCTTTACATTTTTACTACCATGTTGGACTTACATTTTATTTTTCTATGCTATTTTTTGTTTATCTACATTACCATGTTTCACTTGATCTTCTTTGAGTGTGTGTAGTGATATCCATATCCTTGATTTCTTTATTCTACCCATTGAGGGGGTATACTACTTTTACATTCAAGACCCACATTGATATACCTACCCATCAGGGGCATCTTCTACATGACTACACCATCTAGGTTATGTCATTCCTAAACCACACACTCTAGTTATCATGTTGTTATACACTACTTATTAGCTTACATAGATTACTTTATCAACATTCACTAGTATATAGTGCTTGTGTATTTCTTAGCTTATACCTAGTCTTCTACTACATGTCTTGCATACTTTCACTTCTTGATTTAATTAGTTAGATGTAATTGTATTTATAAAATTTACATGTTTTACTTTCTTGATTTTCATAGCTAGATGTGATTGAATTTCTTATTTCCTATTCTATGTCTTCTATGTGCCTTAGGACATTTACTAATGTCCTTTACTTCTACTCTTCTATATGTTGGAAATATTGTCATTGATGCCAAAAGTCTATCATTATTGGTGATAAAGGACCCATTACATTTAATGGTGTTTTTAATATTCATATCTTGGATAATGTGTGTTAATATTTATTTAATATTAATGAATATATTTTTGGTTGCATATAAGTCAAAAGAGAGCCCATGGAGAAGTCAAAGAGTCACAGGTAAAAAAAGAAAGAGGAATGGGATGCATTTTCTCATGAAGAGTCATCTTGAGGAATTCCAAGAGTCACCATGTGAAGACACAAGAGATATGGCACATTTTTCCATGAAGGCACGCTTTGAGGAATATGAAAATTCACCAAGATAAAGACAAAAGAGGAAAGGAGGATTTTGCTTATGAAGGGTCACCATATGAATTTTGAAATGCAAGGATATGAAAGGTCATACAATTTTGGTGCCATTTTTCATGAGGATTGAAGGGTCACAAAGGGTGAATGCCAAATATCATTTGGAAAGCTATATATAAAGGCTTGAGAAGCCATTTTTAATATGCAAGAGAGTTCATTGTTTGTATTTGTTTTCAAAGAGAGAAAAGTAAGATATTGTAGAGTTATATCATTTATTAAGTAAGCAATATTAAGAGATAGTTACGTTTTATACACAAGAGGGGTTGGTAGTCCTGTGGTTTGGTGCTCACAAACAATTATTGTGTTGATGCTCCTAAAATTTGGTGCTTGAAAAATTTGTAATTTGAATTGGTGCTCATTCATATACTTGAGATTATTCTCCATGATTTTTCCCACTTTGGATTTCCATATAAGTATTTGCTCTCTCTCTCTCTCTCTCTCTCTCTCTCTCTCTCTCTCTCTCTCTCTCTCTCTCTCTCTCTCTCTCTCTCTCTCTCTCTCTCTCTCTCTCTCTCTCTCTCTCTCTCTCATGTGGTGCATATTATTGTTTTAGTTTTATTGCATATCTTGAATGTGTGGTTAAGTGGTTAAAGAAAATGAATTTTATTTAAGTAAAAGATATATAATATACTGATTCACCCCCTCCCCTCTTAGTATATTTCATGCTTAACAATTGGTATCAAAGTAGGTTTCTTTGAAAAGGTTTTACAACTTGAAGGTAGATTGGGAGAGCATGACGGCTATATCACATGAAGGTTTTTATACAAATAAAGAACCTTTGTTTGATGGGACAAATTATTATTTTTAGAACATAAAGATGAATACTTATTTGATGGCCCTTAGATTTGACATATGGTAAGCAGTGGTAGAGGAATATGAAGAGCCACAGACACTTGTAACTACTCTGGTAGAAAAGAAGGCAAGTGAAAATAATGCTAAAGCTTTAAATGATATTTTATGTGGTTTATGTGAATAAAAATTTGTTAAAGTTATGCAATGTAAATTTGTTCATGAAATTTGGGTAAAACTTGAGAATATTTACAAAGGTGATGGAAAGGTTTAGCAAGCCAAGCTTCAGACTTTCAGAAGATAGTTTGAGAGTTTGAAGATGGAAGAGGAATAAAATATAGTAAGTTATCTTTTATGGGTTGATCAAATAGTTAATCAGATTCAAGGTCTTGGAGAAAAATTAGAAGATTCAATTGTGGTTTAAAAAGTTTTGAGATCTCTACCATTGAGATATGATGCAAAAGTTCTGGAAATTAAAGAGATGAAGAATTTATCCAAGCTAAAGATGGATGAGAAACATGGTATTATTATAGCATATGAGATGTAGACCAAATAAGAGAAACCCTCAAAGAGAGAAGCTACTTTCAAGACATCAAAGAAAGAGAAGGCTAAAATTCAAGAATCAAGTGACAATTCTAGCAATGATGAAGATGACAATGGAGATCTATTCATTCACAAGCCAAAAAAAGGCATAGGTAAATATCAAGGGAAATTACCTTTTCAAATGTTTTAATTGTG
This sequence comes from Torreya grandis, assembly GCA_037957365.1. Classification (NCBI taxonomy): domain Eukaryota; kingdom Viridiplantae; phylum Streptophyta; class Pinopsida; order Cupressales; family Taxaceae; genus Torreya; species Torreya grandis. Next base: position 3,008,565 of record JARHVA010001513.1, read on the forward strand.
GAAAGATTGGACATTTTATAGACAAGTGCCCAAATAATGGTAATGGTGATAATGAAGAAAGAAAGTCTACATACAAGAATAATTTCAAAATAAAATTCAAGAATGGATTCGAGAAGAAGAGTTTGTATTCTAAAGATCCTAGCTCAGCCGAAGATAGTAGAGTCAATGATTCAAAAGAAGAAGAGATTATATTCATGGCCATACATAAAGATGCCTCTATAAGTAAAAGTATAGATGATCAAGAAAAAGAACAAGATGAAGCTAAAGTGAATCTAGAAGGAGAACTCATTTATGGCTTAGAAGATTTAAAATCTCTTGAAAAGAAGAATCAAAGATTAAATCTTTAGATCGATAAAAATGAAAAGGATTCAAAGGAAATAATTGAAGATCTACAAACACACTTTGAAGAAGTCAAGAAGAATGAAGAAGATCTAATGGCATAGTTGAAAATAGTAAGTAAATAATGTGAAAGGTATGTTATTGAAATTTATTCTTTAAAAATAGATATTGAAAAAAAAAAAATAAAGCAATCAATGATAGAGTGGCTAATGTTTCAATATTTGAGAATAACACTTATATATTGAATAAGATATTATAAAATCAAAGATCAATGTCAGATAAGATAGGTATTGGATTTGAAAAAGAGAAAGAAGAGGTCACTAATTTCACAGACAAGGAAAAAGGAAAGAGCTATGTTGAAACTCTTACAAAAAAATAAATAAAAAGGGAAGAAGTTAAGAATATAGAAGACATCTCAAACAAAGAAGGCTTGAGGGAACAGAGCTACAAAAGGCAATCAAGTCAGAGATACACAAACATGTCTTATTTTTATGGTTACTATTTTTATTGTAATGGATATGGTCATAAGAAAATATAATATTGAAAAAGGGATAATAATTTCAAAAATAAGAAGGAAAGTCATGCAGACTCAAGTAAAAGCCAAAAATATTTTGCTCCTCTATCATGTTTTAATGAAGAGGCCATAATAGTTACCAATGTAATAACTTTAGACACATAGATTAGTACTGTAGAAGTGTGTTTGAGTCATTCAAGAAGGACCAAAGTTTCAAGGCTCTATTCATCAAGAAGAAAGTTTAGACAGGTTCGTGGTAGAAGAAACAACTTGAAAAACTATGTTGGTATAGACAACTTTGCATGCAAGAAATGAAGATAAGCCATGGTTCATTAATAGTGGATGTATGAGGCACATGACATGAGACAAAATCAAGTTCATAATGTTGAAGAAGATCAATGGTGGCATAATGAAATTTAGAGATAATACTACTATCATAATTGTTATAAAGTGTATACTAAGTTTGGATAATGGTAGAATAAAAACTAAAAATGTTTTGTATGTAGAAGATCTTAAGAATAATCTTTTAAGTGTAAGTCAAATGTGTGATTAGGGTCACACACTAAATTTTTATGTAGAAGGTTATAAAATTAGGATAAATATTTAGATGTTTTGCTTGCAGATGCTTAGAGAATAGGCAATAATTTGTATATGTTATCAGACATCAAAGGTCAAAAATGTTGTTTGAGACAGATTGAATAAACTTGGATATGTCATAACAGAATGGGGAACATAAAATTTAACAATCTTATAAACATCAACAATAAGCAAGCAACCATAAATCTTTCAAAGATTACAAAGCCATCCAACACACTTTGTGAACCTTGTCAACATGGGAAGAAGGATAGAAGGTGGTTCAAAACAAAAGAATACTTGACCACTAAGATGTTAGAGCTTGTTCACATTGATCTATGTGGACCTATGAGAACTCAAAGTACTCAAGGTGAGATATTGATAATTTTTCATGGATGACTTGGGTAATGTTTTTAAAGAAAAAATCAAAAACTTTCAAACATTTCAAAGCATTCAAAGCATTAGTTGAGAATGAAACCAATTTGAAGATTAAGTGTCTAAGATCAGATTAAAGAGGAGAATTCATCTCATATAAATTATTGAGTTTTGTGAAGACCATGGAATAAAGAGACATTATTCAACAACTAGAACTCTATATCAAAATGGAGTAGTTGAGTGGAGAAATAGAATAGTTCAGGAGATGGTGAGGATAATGCTAAATGAATCCAAGATACTAGATAAATATTAGAGAGAGGTAGTTGATAAAATAGTGCATATTTAGAATAGAGCATTATTGAGAGTCAATATTGACAAGAATCTTTATGAGCTATGGAAAGACAAACTAGCAATAGCTAATTATTTTAGAGTTTTTGATAGTAGATGCTTCATAAAGAGAATTGACAAAAAACTTGAGAAGCTTGAATCCAGAGTAGATGAAGGTATATTTCCTAGTTATTCTTGTAAAATTAAAGCTTATAAATGTTATAAAAATAAGAACCAAGAATTTTTTTGAAAGTGCAAGTGTCAGGATAGAAGAATATGGAACACAATGAATCATTGATTAAGTAGACATTCCTAAAATCATTGAAGAGGAAGATTTTGAAGAAACAAATGAAGATGAGAATAAGGAGAAAAAGGACACCAAAAATACATCCAAATATGTTTAGAGAATTCATAATTAAAGTGACATCATCGGGGACATAAATGAAGTAATTTTCACTAAAATAATTATGGTAATTGAATTTGAACAAGTTAATTTCTTTTTATTATCCAAAATTCAGCCTAAATTATTTTTAGAAGCTAGACATGATAAGCATTGGGTTAAGGCTATGGATGAAGAATTAATTTAGATAGAAATGAATGATACTTAGTAATTAGTGTCTAGACTAAAAGATCACAATGTGATAGGAACAAAATGGGTTTATAGAAATAAGTTGAATGAAAATGGAGAAGTGACCAGAAATGAAGCAAGATTAGTATGTAATAGATATGCTCAGATTGAGGGAATAGATTTTGAAGAAACTTTTGCACTATTGGCAAGGTTAGAATATATTATAATGTTTCTTGCATATGCAATGTTTAAAATTTTCAAAGTGTTTTAGATGGATGTCAAATCTACCTTCTTGAATAGGAATTTAGAAGAAGAGGTCTACATTGAGCAATGCGAGGGATTTATTCTCTCAAATATTAGTAGTCATGTATGTATATTGAAGAAAGCATTGTATGGATTGAAGCAAGCTCCTAGAGATTGGTATGAAAGACTTGATAAGTACCTATAGGATCAAGGTTTCAATAGAGGATTTATTGATAGTAATATCTACATCAAAACATAAGGTGAGCACAATTGATTGTTGTGGTATATGTTGATGACATCATTTTTTGAGGAAATATTAAAAAGATGACAAAAGAATTTTTTGATAATATGCAAAAATAATTTGAGATGTCTATGCTTGGAGAAGTGTCATTTTTCTTAGGATTGCAAATATTTTAGTCAAATAAAGGAATTTTCATAGCTCAACATAAATATGCCAAGGGAATGTTGAAGAAATTTGGTTTTGAGGATTGTGCACCAGTTGGCACACAAATGTGTACAGGAAATACGGTGAGCAAGGATGAAGATTCACCTATTATAGATCAATATTTGTATAGATCCATGATTGGTAGTCTTTTATATTTAATAGCATTAAGGTAAGACATCATGCATGTAGTAGGTATGGTTGCAAGATATCAATCAGATCCAAAAGATAGTCATGTTCAGTTGGTGAAGAGAATATTTAGATATAACAAGGGGGCATTAGATTATGGATTGTGATATCCCACAAGTAGAGATTTCACTTTAGTTACTTATATATATTTAGATTGGGTAGGGTGATTTGATGATAGAAAGAGTATAAGTGGATTATATTTCTTCCTTTGTGATAGCTTAGTATCATGGCTAAGCAAGAAGCAAAATTTAGTATCACTTTCTATAGCTGAAAGAAAATATATTACAATGGTATTATGTTGTACTCAAGTAATTTGGATGAAGCAAACTTTTGGAGATATCAAGGTAAAGTATAATGAACCTATTCATATTTTTTTTGATAACAAAAGTGATATTAATATTTCAAAGAATCCAGTGATACATTCAAGAATAAAACATATTCCTATTAGATATCACTTCTTAAGAGAGCAGGTTGCATATCAATAGGTTAAGATGGAGTATATCAGTACTATAGAGTAGATTATAGATATTTTCACAAAGACACTACCAAAAGGCACATGTGAGTATCTACAAGAGAAGTTGGGAGTAATTTCTCTTACTTCCTACCATTGAGGTTTAGCATTAGTTTAGGGGGAACTAAGTGTTAGCTCCAAGTAGGCCCTTTGCCATTGATGTCAAAGGGGGAGAATAATAGGTACAAGTGAAAAAATAGGTATAGGGAATAGGTACATGTTTCTATAGTAAGGGTGAGTTACTATATGTTTTTCAAATGGCAGTATGTGTAGGTTTTAGGATGTGGTAATTTCAATTTGAGGTTTCCATCAATGACAAAGGGGGAGATTGTTGAAAATATGATCATTGATGTCAAAGGTCTAGAATTATTGGTGACAAAGGCCCCATTATATTTAATGGTGTTTATAATATTCATATCTTGGATAATGTGTGTTAATATTTATTTAATATTAATGAATATATTTTTGGTTGCATATAAGTCAAAATAGGGCCCATGAAGAATTCAAAGAGTCATGGGGTAAAATACAAAAGAGGAATGGGATGCATTTTCTCATGAAGAGTCATCTTGAGGAATTCCAAGAGTCACCATGTGAATAAAAAAGAGGTATGGCACATTTTCCATGAAGTAACACTTTGAAGAATATAAAAGGTCACCAAGATAAAGACAAAAGTGGAAAATATGCTTTTACTTATGAAGGGTCACCATATGACTTTTCAAATGCAAGGATATGAAGGGTAATGTAATTTTGGTGCCATTTTCCATGAATATTGAAGGGTCATAAAGGGAAAATTCCAAAGGTCATTTGGAAAGCTATAAATAAAGGCTTGATAAGCCATTTGTAATAAGCAAGAGAGTGCATGGTTTGTATTTGTTTTTGAAGAGAAAAAATAAGGAGATATTATAGAGTTCTGTAATTTGTTGAGTAAGCAACATTGAGATATAGTTGTGTCTTATAAACAAGAGGGGTTGGTACTCACAAATAGTTGTTGTGTTGGTGCTCAGAAAAGGGGTTGGTGCTCCTGCAAGTTAGTGCTTATGAGCTTTGTAATTTGAGTTGGTTCTCATTCATATACTTGATATTGTTCTCCATGGTTTTTCCCACTTTGGGTTGCCATATAAAAATCTGCTCTCTCTCTCTCTCTCTCTCTCTCTCTCTCTCTCTCTCTCTCTCTCGTGGTGCATATTCTTGTTTCAATTTTATTAAATATATTGAATTTTTGGTTAAGTGATTAAAGAAGAGGAATTTTATTTAAGTAAGGGATATATAATATATTGATTCACCCCCCCTCTAAGTATATTTCATGCTTAACACTATATGCATGTGGCCCTTGTGCCAACCTTACTTATTTAAATTATATGTGTATATGACATTTGCACATGCCTTGTATGATTACTTTCCAATTTGAGTGACATGTGCCCATGTCCCTTGTTTGTTTGGCCCCTTGGCCACTCTTGTATGCTTCTTACTTCTTTCCTTGTGTGCTTGTTGCTTGATTTTTTATTTTTTTTTGCAATACCATGATCCACATCATGCATTATCTTGATTTCTTAAATGATATGATGGACATCATGCTCCATCCCTCTTTGACAACTAAAAAAATCCTAGAATTCCAATTATATTTCATTATATTGCACATACTATTACATTATTATATCTATTTAGGCATACCCCTATTGATCTAATAATCTCCATTACACACTATGTTATATCTTGAGATATATTGTTGATTATCATTACTATATCAAGTATTTTAAAGAATAATACACTTGTAGGGATATTTATTCTAAGGGAAGTCATTATAGGGTCTTCATTCCTACCCTTAGAAGAGGGGGAAATAAATAGGATTTTTTTCACATAGATCAGATCTACTACCGGTTAAAAAATTAGCTTTCAAAACACCTAAAATAGTATCCAAACTTCAAACCAAGAAAAATAAACTAGACATATAGTGATAATTATAGAACAATCATTATAATCAACACAAGACAAGAGCACCAATATTGGACTATAGCACTAGATATTAGGGTGTCCAATTTTGGTGATCCCATCCAAATAGCAAAAATACTAGATTTTAAAGAAATAGACAAAAAAATAAGTACAATTATAGTTTTATCTATAACAATCTAGTTTAAAATCATCAGTTTTAGTATAGTTTTTCTCAGAGAATATAGATATAGGGGGCATAATGCATGGCATGATGGCTCTCACTTATAGTTTTAGATTAGGTAGTTGGTATAACTTCCATATCAAAATCCATGTTTTAGACACCAGTGATTGGGAGAAATGTACATGGCACATTTGACTTATTTTCTTTTTGAGTTTAGTACATTACCTAGGCATTCTCAATAATTGCATGCCTTATTCCATCTATAGGTGGTTGGCATCATTTTTGAGTGGCTTCCACATAATCCTATTGCCCAATTTTGGAGTGGCTTTCATACAAGTCTAATTTCCACCTTTTATGAGTATCCAAGAGTGTCGTAGTTTTTAGCACACATTTAGCTATCCATGCCACATTTTCAGATTACAAAGCATTCATGAGCTTTAGGAGCCATCTCATATGACATGCATTCATACTAGTATTAGTTCATAGCTTCACTTAACATGGAAATGATGGAGATAAAGGACTAGCTAGCCTTTTTATTCTTGAGCCACCTACTTAGAGTGATTGGACACATGGTCCAAACATCAATTAACACACAAATTATCACCTCGATTCACTTAGTGGGTGATGATGGAGCCAAAGGTCCAATCTTTGCATTCTTGAGCCACTCTCAAGGAATTAAGCACTCAACTCCATTCACAATATTACTCTTGGTACAACATCATTTATCACATACTTAACATCATAATAGGTTTTATATTGGTTTGCAAACTTGGTGAGGTGTATTCATTTCTTTCTATTTCTCTATATTTTATCCATATTTTATATGCTCTTATTTTAGATATAGCATATCTAGTAAGAATTGATCTACTATTTGTTTTCTCTTATAGATTTACACTTGAAAACATGTTCTCTCTATGTATACCCAACACCACACAACTTCATGGGATTCACCCTTATAGGTAAGTTCATGTACATTTTCTATTTTCCTTTATCCTATTCTTTTGCTTTGTTTCATCACTAGAATAAAGGGGGGGGGAATGTAGTCATATAAAATGTCAAAATGGGTAGCTTGAGTGTGGATTGTGACACCCAACCCATAGGTCCCTCTTTCATGCTCTCATGACCCTTATAAACACCTTTTTTATCATTCCTAATCATTCATATACTTTGAAAACCTGATTTTAGCTTATCTAGGCTACATTTCTCTTGCTAATTTGATTCCCCTAGGTCTTGCACCTATAGGACAACAGTACCCAACTTGGACTATAGAACTAGACCCTAGGGTGTCTCATTTCAATGCTCTTATCCAATTGCATTTTTATCTCCAATGATCATTTCCTTTTGATTCCTATCCTTTTACCATAGCATGAATACATTTGACCCATGACCAATATATCTCTATAAAATACCATTCAAATTTAATTCTGAAGGGGTTGGACAATGTTACAAAAGTAAGAAAAAATACAAGCAATACCATTGAGACAAATTTCCCTATTCTCTGCATACAACCATCAAATATAGCTACAAGCATATCTAAATCCCCACATTAGTCCCTAGCCACCTCAATCACACCTAGTTTAGAATTTTACATCTGCATAACACTATTGTATAAAGCACATCAAGTGGGAGAACTACATATGGCTTGATCCCTCTTCAAAGTATTGGCATGTAGGCAACATGCCCACACAAACGGTATAGATTCACATTTAGTGCATCTTACATGCACTAACACCTCCTTGTTTCTCAAGTTTTATTAAAATAAAATGAAGTGTAGGTTGTGAATTAAAATAATCTATATAAGGAGTTTTGTAGACCTTTAGTAGTTGAAATTTCATAGGCAAGCTCACACAGGGATAGTTAAAAAAATTGAAAAAACTCAAGTCTCTAGGACAATAGTGGTAGAAAAGGACTATAGGACTAGACCATATGGTGTCCTATTTTGGTGCTCCTATAGTTTCACAAAATTAAAGACAAATGTTGATTTTTGATACTATCCCAGTCTTACATAACAAATTCTAGACCCTATCTCAGTCGTTTCATCTAATTTTTAGTTAAGTCTTATTTTATTCATATATATTACTATTTATAGAAAGGTTAAAAATATATTTAAATTATACAAATTAGTAGATAAATTATTGAAATATTATTTAATGATTTAGTCAACTCAGACCCTTAAGTAAATTAGGAATAAGACTCCAATATTCCCAGAATAGTTAAATCAGGTGGTTATAGGTCATAAACATAATCATGCCTTAGGTCTAAGACTAGGCCTAAATCCCTATTGAGGTTTAATCTCATTTATTATACCAAATGAAACTTCCCACATATTTTATAAACTTTAGGGGAAGGTATAAGGTTGTTTAGATCCATTAGTTTGTAGGAAACCACTCAAAGAGGTCATTGTTGACCAAATTCCATCATAGGGGTATGCATAATGCATTTTAAAGATTGATAAGCTATCTTAAAGAGATAAAATTTGTATCGAAACCAATAATGGTGACCCAAGGATATAGTGTTATTTTATTAGGTTCTTATACCTAATCTTTGTGGAATTTGTTTAGAGGTTGGACGTCAAGATTTTATGAACAATCCTTAATAGTCCAAACATGTTAAAACCCTCATAAACCCTTGATTAAGACTTGATGGAGAATATAGGAAAGAATATACTTGTAGAGGGAGTTATATTCCCTATAAATTGTTTTTAAATTGTGGAGGACTCTCTCAGGCTCCATGACACATATTTGGTTTAAACCCTACTTATACAAATATGGTGAAATTAAGGTTTCTTATAGGTTTTTATGTGTTTTGAAAGTACAGAGGAGATTTAAAGAATGATAATAATTTGTGTAGGTTAATTTAGAGTTATTATAACTCACCATGTCCACTCTTTAGATTAGATAGTCATGGAAATAGTTTTTTTAAGACATTCATTTTAGGCAATCTTTGATAGATAGTGAAAATAAAGAGTGGCTGCCAAGTGAGAAGATGAGAAGTTGGTTTTTGGACCTTTTAAGGTCTAATTAATGGAATTGAGGGTATATATACTATACAAATGTGTAATAACACCTATTTCATGGGTTTGGTTGAGAAATTGAAGGCCACTTGGGTGAAAAATGTGAAAAATGAGGCCTATAAGACTAATGAATGACTATAGATGGTGAGAACAAGTATCCAAAAGAAGGATATGAGTTAGGGAGGAATTTAATAACTATCATGTCATGTTTCAAACCCTCATAAGATATTTTACATGTGTTAACTCTCCCTAGTCTAGTTTCAAGCACTCAAAAGATGCCTAATCATGAAGGCAGTTTTAAGAAGGTAGTTGAAGGGTCTCTATGCCAATTTTGGAGAGTTTGATGCTTCAAATGGACACTTGTCTAAGAAGACCTTACATAAATCTATCCTTCACTTCATTTTTTTTAATGTAAATATTTTTCATTCCTTGACATGTGGAATTGTGACCCTTTAACTTCTTTTCTTCTTTTTCTTCTCTCATGCCCTATAAATGCAAGCCATTTCAGCTCTTATAATCTAATGTCACACCTGGTATGGTGAAGCCCTACTATTTTGATGATATATTTTACCTTTGAAATAAGATATTTATTCTAGTTTTGATTTTACAAGTTGTTTTATCTAAGTGTGAAGTGGGGTATAGTGAAAGGTCAAGTGATTAGTATATATCATTGCTTTATCTCAATCCTTCCATGATTGATGTAAGTAGTTTCCATTATAACAAGTCACATGAAGTGTTTTCAAATTAATTGGTATATATTTAAGTGAAAGGAATATCCTTAATGTCTAAAAATGACCTCTAGTTTAATCACCTTGTGTAGTTCCATGCATATCACCTCCATGTTTAAAATACTAATGTTAGAGTATTCTAGGACTTTGAGACTAGTGTTGTAGGTCATGTTTCATAGTGAAATGGTATGGTAGTCTAGTGGATATATTTTTTGTATATCATCTCAATAGAATAGATTAATTTAAATTTTATTTCTAACCCTTTTAATCCAAGAAATTATTTATTATAGGTGATAAGCATTAAAGGATGAATCTAAGGATATATTTCTTAAACCTAGAGGTCTACCTATATCATAGGAAACCCATAAGCCTATAGGTATTATAGTGTTGCCTAAATATTAGAGTAGGATTTAAAAAAAAACTCTAGGGTGAAATATTTGGTGACAATAGTACCCAAGTTATGATTATTTGTAGGAGCATGTATGTCTCTTTATATATCTCCATTCTCCAACATGTTCTCAGTCAGATGTCAGAGTTGGATACACCTTATTAAATGTCCTCTAAAATGATGTTACTCATAAAATTCATGTTCTTTGTACTGATCAAGTAAGGGAATATCTTTAGGAAATGACTTAAATATTGGCCAAATAATCATATTTTCTTGAACACATATTTAGACACAAATTCAATGGGCACATTGAGGTCACTAAACTATCAGGCAATGTGTGGTATCCTATTCAGAGGATGGGATTACAAATGGTTTTGGTTTTGTGGAGGTTCAAGTTGAATGTATGGAAGAAGTGGTTTTAAAGAGGGTAGAGATAAATATATAGTTGGTATTTTAACCATAAGAACATGGCATGATTTAGTAACCCTATTTTTGATAGCACTCTTATTACAATTGTAGGGTTTATGTACTTAATTATTGTTGGCTTGGGGTGGTGTTGAAGCCAATATTTGAGTTTGGTTATGATTATGGTTTTGGCCTTGATTTTGGTTTTTGTTATGATTGGAGGAGGATAGTTTGATTATGCCTCTATTAATAAGGGATTTCTTAATATGTATTCCTAATGATATAACCTCTTCAAATTTATAGCACATTATAACTTGAGATGATAATATATATCATTATGTAATCTCCTAGTAAATATAGAAAATAACTATTTGTCTAGTAGATTGTGAATAAATTAACTTGCTAGGTCTCTCTAACATTACAAGTATATATCAAATCTCTCACTAGTCTTATGTTTATCTTGGCCTAGATCCAAAACATTAATCTTGTGCTCAAGATTATATGAAAAGTGTTTTATAAACTTATCTAAGTGATAATCAAAGTTGGGTACAAAGTTCTTTAGTAATTTCAATAACCATTCTAAGGATTGGCTAGCTAGACTCCTTGGGAAGAGTAGAATCAAGTAAATATTGATATAAGCCACTGGATAGTAGGCAATAAATAATTCCTTCAAATGTTCTATAGGGTCACCCTTGCCTTTATATTTGTCAAATTTAGGTGGCTCATAACCTGGTGGAAGTAGTATTTATAGATACTCCATGTTAAATAGGTAAGATAATATCTCCTCCAGTTTGAATTTATTTATCTATTTTACAACTTGTATATCTGGAATTTCATCCTTAATCTCTTTCGAATCTTGGAGAAGGAAACCAGAAGGAGTGGCCTATCATTTTGGAGGTTTTTATATCAAAAGTGGATTACCCTAATAGGGATAGGTATATTGTGGGATGTTGGTTAAATTGTTTGGATGACTAGGTATGCATATCTGTGTATTAAGGTTATAATGTGGGTATGAAATATGTTGTTATTGAAGCACATTTTGGTTTTGGTTGGATACATAACCCTAGCTACTAAATTATGGTTATGACAATGGAGTTTGTCTCTATGTAATGTGTTGGTATTATTAGGTGTGGGAGGGAACTTGTTGCCTACTTGTTAAACCTTGTTGTATATAGGGAACACACTACTGACTAAATCTATGTTGTCATAGGTGTTGGTAGTTGGATCTTTATTTCATATACGATACCCATTAGGTGAAAGGAAATTATTTCCTAGCACCTAGTACCTACTATTCATAAGAACCTTGTTATTGGCTAAACACTTATTATTGGATTGATACATGTTATTGAATAGACACTTATTATTGAATCATAACTTTTTGTTGAAGTGACACTTGTTATGGGTTTGGAAACTATTATTCTGGTAGGTATTGTTGTTGACCAACTAAAACTTTCTAACCAATAGTAATACATTATTGGTTAGACAATGTTTATGATTGATAAGGTATATTGTTTTGTGCTTGTTGTCAAGGAAAATTCACTATCACCTATTGAGTTGGCATAATATTTTACACTTTTTGTAGTGGTAAGTTGGTATATTGTTATATTATTTCCCCTTGTTGTGTATTTTAGGAATAAACTAGTTGAGGAGTGGAGGTTTTTTGTTGATTTTGGAAAATAGGCATACATATTCCCTATTGTTAAAATCCACTAATGGTATTGTTCATAGGAGCTTGATGTGTATTTATAGGTAGTAAAGTAGACCCATTATGGTTGAAATTGAACTACATGTGTGTGCTATCTAGAATATTTTGGGTGTGGTCTTCCATTTTAGTAATAGTCTTTTTCATCAAAATATAGAGACTATACATATCTCAAACTAACGTGCTTTAGATAAAGAGGTATAATTTATGGCTTACATAGCTTGAGACATCTATTTTTTACCCTATTGATGGAGCTATCTCAATAAACAATGTGCTATAAATAACCCTTATGTTGAGGTTATGAGCTACAATGAGATATGTTTGGTATGTTTATTGTACCTATTTGATTTGTTCATCCATAATACCTTAATATTTTGTAAGCATATTTTGGTATTATTATGGAATATGGATTAGATATTGGCTATAACTAGTTGATGTTTGTTTAAATGGTTGAATTTTTAGTGCATTACTAGGAATTCTAATCAAACTACTCAAACTTTCTTGTGGGAATTCTAGCAGAAACTTGGCTCCTATTTTAAATACTCTAACAAGAAATTCATATTTATTTTTTAACATATTATGTTCAAATAAGTATGGATCTCAACTAGTTTACATTAGCATTATAACATATTAGGGATCTTGTTTTTGGTTTTGTTCTATGTTAGGCATCATTTGAGAAAGGTATTGTGTCATTTTCTCTAACTCTTGGCTTAGATAAGGAGTCACAGTTACCAAATATTATGCTAATGGGTCATGCCTTCATTTAACATATGGTATGTTATAAGATGGATAAATATCCATATCATAAGCTATATCATCATATGACTCTTTAACAAAAGGGTCATTGGTCACAAAGTTTACATAAATTGGATTATACATGGTTCTGCTACATGTGTAATAGGGCATGTTTAGATCCATGGATAGGTCATGTGAAAAATAAAGGGTCTAAAGGTAACAAACAACTAAGATCTAAAAATAGATGAATTCTGGCTCTATAAAAGAGGCACAAAGGGATAAACAACTAAACTAGGCAAAGGTAGAATAAAATAAATGTGACACCAGTCTAATAAAAATATATTGATTTGCCCAAAGGTGGTTATAATCAGTGGCAAAAGTAACACAAAGGCTCAAACTCATCTATGGCTAATCCCAAAGGTGGTTATAATTAGTGACAAGGGTGTCTAAACAAATTAGAAAAATTTCAAACTATGATCAAAAGATAGCAATAATTTTCCAAAAGGTGATTATAATCATTCTAATGTAAAAAATGAGGATAGACTTATAAATAATAAACCTAAAGAATAACTCAAAAAAAAAAAAAAGATAATTGGCTTAGATGACACTTTTTAATTGGTTCACTAAGACTCAAAATTTGATTCACGAGAGACTATTTGGAATAATGGAACTAAGACACTCAAAATTCAACACAACAAACTTCAGCCAAAGTACGTGGCAACAATTTGGATCAAAAGGACACTCTAAACAAGGTACAAGATAGACAACAATTTATAGGTCTAGGAAAAGGGTATTTTTAGATAAAATAGGAAATTAACCCATGTAACACAATCCAAATATGAAAAGGTAAATACAAATCTTCAACGTGCACCTGATTAGTTAATGATTTACACTCTAAAAGGTTGAGTTTTATATTTGATGCAAAAAGAATCAAATGTCCTAAGGCAAAAAGGATAGAATAAAATAGGTAGTATAATCACACATTTGAAAAAAAGAGAGGTAAAATAACATCTTGGAACTTGGTTTCAAAAGCAATAAGAGATTAGAACAAACTAGGTAGTGTAACATCGCTCCTTCAAACAAATGACATGGTGAATGATTTTGGACTAGAATATCTAAGGAAAAATTTTGGGATAAAATGAGTATCATAACAACACCGCATGTAAAAAAATGACACACAAATGGTTTTAGAACCAATATCTAAGTCAAAAATATGTTACACAAATGGATAAAGTAACACCTCTTAGGGTAAAGGTGTGTGAATACAACATGATAGTTTTTTACTTGTTTTGACATGACAATATAAATAAATAATTTTAGTCTAAAAACACAAATGTAAATCAAATAAAATAAAATTATCACTAATGTCTCATCCTATATATAAAAAATAACACAAGTGTGCATAGATTCTGCCAAAGTTTCCATGATATACCAATGCTTGTGAGTAATTAAGTGTTAATCCAAAAATTAAAGTATAGGTATAGGTATATTTTTTGCACTCCCTCTATATCTAAAGCATTGATATGTGTAGATTTTTTATGTCCCCCTCTATATATCAAGAATTGATATGTGGCACAAAATTAGAGTGAGGATCATTTGACATTTAACAATAAATTCTATGATAAGTGGGGTTTTAACTAAAATCTATAAATCTTGAACATACTAAATAGTCCCAAGTGTGGCTAACACAAGGGCACAACCACGTCAATTGAATCCAAAATACCTATCTTAATATGAAATGGTTTTTTTATTTTCATAGAAAAACCATCCATATATTTCTTAGTGGAGTCTGATGAATGGCTATTGCATGGCCCAAGTACCCATTAGGATGGTCAGGCTAATCGTTCACCACTATCCCATCTAATGGTTTTCCAAGTTTGTATACCCCATTAGGGAGTGGGGTTGGTAAAATTCTATGCACCCCTAAAAAACTCATGGGGAGGTGATGAATTCCTTCCCATAAGCCAAATTCATAAAAATAAATAAATGAAAAAATGGAATGAATTTAGAGGTCATTTTTGGGTCACCCAAGTCACTCGAAACTTGGGGAGAGCATAAGTGACATTATTCTTGGAAAAAATTTACAAACAATGGAAATAAACTAAGAACTTTTGGTCACCTAAGTTCCCTAAAGGTGAAAGGGGGAGACCATACATGCAATAATTTCTAATTTTCCATAAACAAAGAAAACTAGTCTAACAAACTTTGAAACTTCAGCTAATAATGAAAAAGAAACACAAAGTAAAAAATCTCTTAAGAGATATAACTAAAATGTATGTTCCTTTTAATTTCTCTAAATCAAAGTGTGTTTGAAATTTTGGCCCCCCTTGTCCTTGTTTTCACTTGAAAATACTTCAAAAATAACTAAAAGACAAATACAACTAAGTGTATTTTAAGCACCAAAAAAATGTATATGAGATTTTAACAATGCTCAAGATTTTCTATTTCCATCTTAGGTCCTACAAAATTTTAGGGTATTGGCCTAAATATAATCCCAAAATTAAGTGAGTATACAATAATGTATTTTGAGCTCTCGATTTCTATTTTTTGTCTTAGAGAAAATCATCATTGATTACAATAAAGATCAATGCCAATTATTGAAATCAATGTCAATTTGGTTAGATCATCAACACTTCCTACAACCACACAAAAAATAAATGTGTATAATGGTTGTTAAACAAGTTTCAAGTTCAAACTTCTCATGGCTCTACAAGAAAAAGGTTACAAAGGCAATAAATAGGTTGTTAAGCATAAAAATGAAAGCTATCATATCAATAAAAATCAATTTTCTCTATGTTCTCAATGTGTTTTGTTTTGATGCACAAATCATCATCGATCCTTGTAATCATTGAAAATTTTCCATAATCATTATTGATACCTACAAACTTGTTAAACAATATATGAATTTCAAAGCTAAAACTCTAAACTTGAAGATTTAAATGCATCTATTAGAAAAATTAAAGCTATCATATCAATCTCCTTATCCATATGGGATGTTTGATCCCACTGAGCATGCCATTGTATACCTTAGGTTTTTAAAGAGTAAATAATATTTATATTAGTCCCTTGTGATTATTCCAAAATATGTCTCATTATTACTATCAATTATCATTGATTGTATTCCATTACCTCTCCTCTAGACTGAATAATGCAAATATCTTAGGCTTGTATCTAATCCTAGTGTAGAAAAATAGGATGTTTTATCTTACTTAATGTAACTAAAGACTAAATGACTAACTTTTTTATTTAATTATAAATATTTACATGTTTAGTCTCTCTATTTTGTGTATATATAGATGTACAATTTTCTATAAGTAATAAAGATCTTTTTGTTGATCTTCCAATGCAACCTATAGAAAATATTCTAACATTTTGGTGACCTATAGTCTTCTCTAGACCAAGATTCAAACTTGTTTAGAAGATATATACTCTCATAGATCATTACTTTAGACTCATCCCATAGCTACAAACTCACCTAGTCCATTATGGACTCATTCAAAGATCCACTTTCATTCACCAAGGCATTCCACCTAGCTTAGCAACTTCATTATGGACCTATTCAAACATTCAGGTTTCTTGAAACAAGTTACTATAGAATTAATTTGGACTTCATCAGATTTCTTCAAATTCTACTTGATTACTTTGGAATCCACCAAATTGCTTTGAAATTTTCCAAAATTACTTCAAACTCTACTAGAATCACTCTAGACACTTCCAGCCTAGCTTTTCAGCATGCAAAACTAAAATATCTATACTTGGAGATTATTTCGGTCACTTACTATTTATAGAACTGCTATAAATAGTAAAACTATAAATAAAATTTCTATATGTATCCATATATGTAAATACGTCCATAGTCTTGAATAAGCATATCAATCTTGTAGATATAGGTAGTCATTCTTAGTAGATATGCAGTGGATGTTGTAACTGATAGATCTTATTATTCTAAGATGTCAAATGTCTATTTTGAAAACCCAATGAAAGTAGGAGATTTATCTTGATAAGAGGATATTATCTACTAAGATCTAGGGATCTTTTATTATAATATTATTTAAGTATAACTTCATGTTTTGATGAATATATATAGATAGAAATTGATAAATAGATAATATATTTGCTTAGTAATATTCCAACATAGTTATTCTTGCATTTATGTGATCTACTTTGATTAATGAATACAAAAATCAATTTCCAAGTATTGAGTCTTCTTTCATTCTTGTTCCTAAGGTGAGAAAGGCCCCACTTTCTTCAAGAACTAGGAACACATTTCTATATGGTATTTTATTTATTTACACTTTAAAGTAATTATAAATTCATTTCATGTTTATAGTAGTAATTATAAATAGACTTAAAAACCTATAAGAAGTTATCTTATACAAGTTAATTCAAGATTTTAAATCAATGTGTTTATTTTTAGTAGATTTTTTATTTCTATCAAGTGTGTTTATTTTCAAGAAATTATTTATTCTCAGGAAGTGTGTTTATTTTTAGAAAGTGTGTTTATTTTAGCAAGTTAGGTTACAAAGTGTATTAATTTTGTAAGTGTGTTTATTTATTACATAAGTAAACACTTTCTAGGATATACTAAATTAGAAATTTAGGAAATTTAGAAAGACAACCCCCCCACCCCCAATAATATCTATAAGACCTACAACTATAAGACTTGCTACAAATAGCTTTGGACACCAACCTTGGTTTGAATGACATCAATAAATCAAGTTGATTAAATGAAGGGTTTAATGACACCCATGATTTTTAGAATTTTTGATGGAGAATATAGGTGTTAGTAAGGTAATAATTATTGGTATAAATTTAAAAACCCAAAACAATTAAAAATCAGCTAAAATTCAAAGGAGATCTGCAAGGTGCAAGGTCAAGGAGATCAGCTAAAGCTATCAAGGAGGGGATAAAAACTCAGGTTGTTGAGTTAGTTGTGGTTGAGAAAGAGAGAGAGAACTCTTGAGTGAAATACTATACACCCAAGAGGTGTGAGGAGGAGAGGAAGATTTATTTATTGTATTCAAGAAGAGTGTTAATATAAATAGTATTGTTTCTCATATTCTTTGTTGTTTCAAGTTTTTAGTTACTTAATCATTTTGGTTCAATTCTGTGTTTAATTGCTTATAGAAAAGTAATCAATTGTGTTCTTAATCCTGACAAGTGGTATCAGAGCAAAGTTGCAGGGAGCAGGTTATTATTTGATTACAGGTCATTCTCAAGGGTTTTTGATTGAGTGGGAGTACAACAATGGCAGAAGAAAGTAAGCTACGAATGGAGAAGTTTAACGGAAAGAATTATCAACTATGGAGGATGAAGATAGAAGATTATCTATATCAAAAAGATTTGTACTTACCATTGGGTGGGGTTACATGCAAGCCCATAGATATGAAGGATAAAGAATGGAATGTTCTTGATCAGAAGGCTCTGGGATCCATAAGGTTGAGCCTTGCATCATCTGTGATTTCCAACTTATCATAGTGTAAGACAATGGAAGAGTTGATAGAATTTTTGGAAAATTTATATGAAAAACCCTCAGCTTTGAATAAGGTATTTATTATGAAGCATTTATTTACTTTGTAAATGTACGAAGGTGGATCTATATATAGTCATCTTAGTGATTTCCATGGTTTGGTAAACCAGTTAGCTTCAGTCAATATTGTTTTTGATGATGAAATAAAAGCTCTCTTAATCTTATGCTCTTTACCTGAAAGTTGGGATAGTTTGGTAATGGCAGTAAGTAATACTGCGTCTGCTTCCAAAATCTTAAAATTTGATGATGTGGTTAGTGTAATCTTGAATGAAGAAATTCACAAAAAAAGCACAGGTGAATCATCAGGGAATGTTTTAAGTGCTGAAAGTAGGGGAAGGCAAAGAGAGAAGGTCGAGCAAGAGAAATCAAGGTCAAAGATGGGAAGGAGATCCAAATCTAAAAATGGAGGTATCACCTGCTGGTTTTGTGGAAAGAGAGGACACACAAAGAAATATTGTTGGTTGAAGGATAAAGAAAATCAACATGAAGGTAATGAAGAAGCAAAAGATGTAGGTATTATGGCACAGGATGCTCTCATACTTTCTTTGGATAGTCAGATAAAATCATGGGTTTTAGATTCTAGTGCTTCTTTTCATGCAACCCCAAATAGAGAATTGTTCCATGAATATGTCCAGGGAGACTTTAGAGAGATTTATTTAGGGGATGGTACACCTTGTCAAATGGTTGGCAAAGGGAAAGTGCAGCTGGAATTGCAGACGGGCAACACATGGGTGTTAAAGGAGGTTATGCATGTCCCAGTCCTGAAGCAGAGTTTTGTTTTTATAGGAAAGTTGGGTGATGAGGGATGCATAGTAACTCTCACAATGGATTATTGTAAGGTTTCCAAGGGTGCACTTGTTTTAGCAAGAGGTAAGAAAGTAGGTACTCTTTATCTATCTACTTGTATTACTGATTCTACTTCTGGTTTATCTACTTTAGCTGTAGATTCAAAGATGTGGCTTAGTAGGCTTGGTCACATGAATAAGAAGGGAATGGATGTTCTTAAGTCAAAGTGTATGATTTCAGATTTGGAGGGCATAGATCGAGTTCATTGTAGGAAAAGGAAATTTGATGTTTTTGACAAGAATAGGGAAGCCTTGGTGTTTATGGAGGAGATGATGGATAGAGATCAGTTACACGGGCTAAATAATTTTGAGCAGGGTAGTATGGATAGGGTTTTGATCCAAGATGAGCTTGTGGGTAAAGAAGTCATCACTTACAGGAAAACATAGTTACCAATGTCAGTCACATGGAACTGATGTTGATCAAGTAGGTACTGACATCGGTCATGTGTAGACTAGTAGAGTCGGTAGTGTCAGGTAGGTGGAACCAACATCGATTAGGTAGGAATCGATGTCGGAAGATAGGTTAGTCACATGGAACCAACGTCGGTCAGGTACAGACTAAGAGATGGCCGAGATTGGTCATTAGAATGGATGTTGGGCAGATAGCAAGTTGTCAAGGAGTCTCAAATGCCCATATGGAGGACTAAAAGGGTAAGTGGACCTCATATTCATTATTCACATTCTTTATATTACTTGTTGCTTACTGATGGTCAAGAACCAAGAAGATGTGAAGAGGCAATGTAGGTAGAATCCAGGAAACAATGGGAGCATGTCATGAATTCTTTACAAGAGAACCAAGCGGGAGTTTTGGTAGAGTTTTTAGTTGGGATAAAAGCACTAACAAACAAATGGATTCCTAGGTTAGAGAAGAGAGTGGATGGACACGTGAGATGGAAGGCCAAGGTATATGGTCTTGAGCAGGCTACAGGGCAATGAAGGTTTGACACGGATATGACTAAGCATGGCTTTAGTCAAGGTCAATGTGACCATTATGTTTTCTTTTACTAGGTTGGATAATATTAGCTACATTATACTATTATTGTAGTGTGTGTGTTTGTTGCAGGGTCACACATGCAGAGAGTTTTTGAGCTAAAGGTAAAGTTAGTTCAGATGGGTGTCATAAAGAATTTGGGAGAAGCAAGATTATTTGGCATGAGTATGTCTAGAGACAGGGAAGATCACAGGTTGATGTTGTCTCAGGATGATTGTGTGAATGAGGTAGTGGTGAGATTTGAGATTTAGGATGCAGAACTGATTAGCACACCTATGGATGGATAGTTCACAGAACAGTGTCCCAATTCACACGATGAGGTTAAGTACATGGTATGTACTAGACTTGAGTTTTCCTAAGCAGTTGGAGTTGTCAAAAATTTTAGAGCCAATTTGAGAAAGGAGTATTGGAGAGCAATTCAATGGATTTTTAGGTGTTTGAGAGGGACCAATAGCAAGTATTTATGTAGGATCAAGCACTTCTCTACATGGTATGTAAGTTCAGATGTGGCAGGCTACTTGGATGATAGGTGTAGCATCACAAGATGTGTGGTGGTTGGTCTTCAAAATTGAGCTTGAAGATGGAGGTGCCTGAGATGGTTAGTGGAGGTTGTTGTACAGGTGCAACTATTTATCTCCAAGTGGGAGATTGTTAAGTTGTGGAGCTAAAATCTTCACCAAGATGCTAAATCAGGAGGTTTTTGAGTTCAACCAATAACCAACATCAGTAGTATTGCCGATGTCAGTCAGGTAGGGACCAGGGATTGGCTGATGTCAGTCAGGAGTAGACCGATAGAAACTAACATTGATCACCTATGCGTGTGCATGCATTTGCATGCATTTCCATAATGCATTTCCAGAATTAGACTCATCTAATTTTAAGAGGTCTGAGAGTGTTTGCATGTTGAAGACTAATTTAAGTCTTGAGTTTATGTTTCTAATTATTGTAATTAGAATTCTAATTATTGTATGCTTGGGATCCTATTTAAGAGACCCATGAGGCATGTATTGTAATTAAGGCAAGTAAAGCATTGAAGCAAGAAAGCAAGGTCAAAGGAGATTTGCAAGGTGCAAGGTCAAGGAGATCAGCTGAAGCTATCAAGGAGGGGATAAAAACTCAGGTTGTTGAGTTAGTTGTGATTGAGAAAGAGAGAGAGAAATCTTGAGTGAAATATTGTACACCCAAGAGGTGTGAGGAAGAGAGGAAGATTTCTTTATTGTATTCAAGAAGAGTGTTAATACAGATAGTATTGTTTCTCATATTCTTTGTTGTTTCAAGTTTCTAGTTACTTAATCATTCTGGTTCAATTCCATGTTTAATTGCTTATAGAAAAGTAATCAATTGTGCTCCTAATCCTGACAAAAAAATTATGAACCAACCTAGATATGCTAAAAGAAGGTTCATCTCCAAAGATCCTGAATTAGGACCAGAAGAGGAAAGAATAAAAGTTTTGACTATGAGATTTGAAAGTATAATAAAAAACTTGAATCACACTTAGATTCATCACTAAAATCAAGATCATCCTCACAACCAAATCCTATAAGAAGACTCATATTTGGGATATCTCCTATAGAAAGAATTAATCTTAAGGATCTTTTGTCTGGAATAGTAGGTCTTGAACCTCAATCTTTGAAAGATCAAGAATAAAAATAAATTAGATATCTAATATAGGTTTAGAATAAATAAAAACCATGGATGATAACCAAGGAAATATATAAAACCTTGAATAAAATCAAATGCAATTACAATAAGACAAAACCTTTTCTTTTCCTATAGTCATAGATTCAGCAGATCAAACCTCAATGAAAAACATCTCACCATCAATTTTTCCAACTTTTATGGGTAAATATTTAGAATATACAAATAAACATTTAAATTCAAAGTGTTATGCTAAACCTATGATTACACAATTAATAGTTAGAAACTCAAACTGTTCTCTTCTACACTTAAGGAGGCAACCATGAGATGGTTCATTGGCCTTCCAGGTAACTCTATCAATACATAGAGAGACATGGAAACTATAGTTATTGATAAATAATAAATATTATTTTATAATAATGTATAAAAAGTAATATTTCTTCAAGATTAAACAAAATGAATAAGAAAGTTTGGAAGATTATCTAGATAGATTCACATTTGTCCACAAACACAGTGGTTATCCACTAACATATGAGGTAGTAAAAATGGTTTTTATTAAGGTATTATATGATGAATATAGGAATTCTTAAAATTTTATTGGAAAATGAGACATTTTCAAATTAAAATTCTATTATATTTAAGATTTGTGTATTAATTATTCCAAAATAAAACCAAACATTAGGAAAGGAAAATTAGGCAAATCCAATGAAGTAAGTCGATTGATGGAAGAATTTTCCAATCTAAAAACTAAAATTCTAGTCCAATTAAATAATAAATTAGATGGCCTTCAAGCATAATCCAACTCCACTACATAACTTTTAGCCATTTATTGTTCAAAATGTAAATTGAAACATGCTCTCAGAGATTGTCCTTTGGATAAAATAGAAATACATGAGATATATGATAGTAAATAACATGACACAAATCATTGTAGTCATCTTCATGTTTTAAAAAATAAATTAAAACAAAATACACAATCCATAAAATACCTAAATTATGTTTAGAGACAAAATCTATTTCCATAAAATTAGACCTAAGGATAGTTTGGTCCATGAAATACCATTAATTTATGGATGACACCCTAGATTACTCATATACCTCAACCTATGTGGGGAAAAACACAACCAAAATGGGTTAATCAAGAATGGATGATGCTTTAACCCTGGATGATTCCTAAACAAACCATGGATACCCCAACCATAGTCACAATAATAGAGAAATACACAGTGGAATGTCAATCCATAGTTTAATCCCCATAAAAAGTTTCTACCACAACAAGCTTTGATGGAACCTCTTGTAGCTCAACCTACATAACAAGTTAGTCAACTTCAATTACATATTCAACCAGTGGCTAAACATAAGAATAAACCATCAAACCCTACCTATGTAAATTAATAAAGAGAAATCATGAATGTAGGAGCTATTGAACTTACAAACATTCAACTTAGATTAGGAAGAACAATTAAAGAACCTCATATCACCATTTTTAAGACACCCAATGAAAAGCCAAAAATAGATGCACATCAACCCATAGTCAAAAAAGAGGAACCTAAAAAAGTGTCATAAAAGCCACAAGAACATATTACTACTCTACTTGTTACTTTTCCTAGCAGACTAAATTAGATTAAAACCAAGCAAGAGTCTGAATTGATTTAAGAATTAAGAAAAGTGAACATTAAAGTACCCTTTTTATAGGCCATCAGGGATATCCTATAATTAAATGGAGTCATTAAAAGCTTATTTATCAAAACACCTAGAAGAAATAAATAATACCTAAAGACCATACATGTATATGGTAAACTTACTGATCTTTTAGCAGGGAAATTACTGTTACCTGAATATGTAGACCTAAGAATTCTAGTCATAATAGTTACTATAATAAATAAATAAATACCCAATGCTCTAGTATATTTGGGTACAACAATCAATGCGATGATAAATAAAACTCTCCAGACACTATCTCTTATGGGAATGCAACCTACGTCCACCATTCTTCTAATGGATGATTAGTCAAGTGCTAAACTGGAAGGTACAATACAAGATGTGGCTATAATGATTGAATGATGGGAATATCTAGTAGATTTTATGGTGTTAAAACCTAAAACCAAGAAGTTAGGATATCTGGAAGACCTTGGTTAGCTACTATAATAACATTAATTGATTGTAGATTAGGAGATATGACTATTTCAAATATTATAAAAGAAAAATAAATATCTTTGTATTTTAGTACAAACCCATAACCTTATTATTACAAATGAGAAAACATCAAACATAAAAATACGCTAGGACGAAACACTCTTGCCTAAGAACTAGGGGAACATAGAATAATAATAAAGATCATAAAAATAGAAATAAAGATAATACAAATTTATTACCTCCTTTGTCAAATTTGATGCTTACTTGTTGGAATAAGGATGTTCATGCTTAGTCTATGTTGATTTGAGTCTTTTGGAAATTCTCTTTCATGGTGGTAACATATCTCCAATAGTCATTTTTTTTCTTAGTGTGAATCTTGGCATAAATTAGGCATTATAACACTACTCTTAAAGGATTCAAGAAGGTATTATAGAAGATTAAACTTACACATAAATTTTTTTTGAAAAATGGTGTGGGCACTTGTATTTATAGCTCAAATAACTAACTCTAACCCAAGGAAGGTTATTTTAAATTCTAACTTGGGTTGAGTCTAAATTAACCTAAGTTGAGTCAATCTAAATCTAGGTGGGGTTAAGGCACTCATAAAATCTTGACAACTTAGTTTTAGATATTTGTGAGGATTGAATCATATTTTTGAATATTTAAGAGATAATGAATCACTTTATTAAATAATTTGATCTTTTGACTTCATATTTGGCTAAAAATTATTTTTTTGGTAAATGAAATTCACTAATTTTATTTGGAATTTTTGTTTAGGCAAGTTGATTAATCTTTTAAATATCATTAGTATTGCTTAGTGTTTTGTGGATTTTAGAAATTATTTTAAATATTTTCAATTAATAGCTTGATAGGTCAAAAGTGTTAAATTACTAGGTATTAATTTGATTAAGGTTATAAATAAACAAGGATAGTGATGAATACATAGTAATACACCAAATAAGCTAGCCTCATCACATTTATAGGAAATTAAATCCCTTACAAAGATGCAATTGGGAAATTGAAGTGATTTCTAGGATTAAAATGTGTCATTTACTAGAAATTGAGTTGAATGCTAGTTTATGCATGAAATCAGCCAAAACTAAGTGTTTACACTTGGCATATACTTTGTGAATATGAAAACATAGAACCTAGCTAGTGTTATTGCATGGTGTTACTTAACTAGCAACTTTAGGACCCTCTCTAGTGATGTTATTTTGATAAGACACACCTTGGTTAGGTCTAACAGATCCATCGTGGTTAAGATCCTAAATTTATAAATGCATAAACAAGAAAAAGTGTAATAATGGCTTATCTTCTCTGAATTAGAATTGATTTGTAGACTAGTTACATTTTCATTTGTATACATTCTAGTGAAACTAATGTGAATCTAACCCTTGTAGGTTTTATTTCATTCATTCATTTTATTATCATCTCATATATCTTTATTTTTTTATTACTGTATCAAACTTGTCAATACAATATAACATTTTATGCAAAGGTTTAACATATAGTCATTCTAAATCAACTCTATTTTCTCTATGCAAGTCTTCTCTAAATACAAGTGATTGAATTGATCAGCTTAACACAATATTATTCTTTAGTTACATGATTGAATATTTCATCAAATAAATTGAGTCTATTCACTTTTGTTTTATTTCAACATATAAGTTTTCAAACATAGTTGATCTTGTCAATTATATTCACAAATTATTTTTCAACACATAGATTTAGTAGACTTTGTCAACCTAGTCAACTTTGTTCACAAAATATTAGAGTCAGAATTTGATTAACACAACATAAAATTTGAAAAATAATCATCTTGAAAATCACCAAGGTTCATTCTTACCTTCTCTATCATTTCTATTTTTCATTTATAGTCTTATTTTTCATAGTTTGTAGTCTACAAAATTACAACCCTATAACAAACTAGGTCAACTAGATCGACACAGTTTTATAGCCTATTTTATCTTCAAAAAACATAGTTGAATTGTTTGATGGTGTTTTTCTAGATCTTACTTTTGTAGAATAGTATCAACCCTATCAACTCTATTATGTATTATTTTTATACACAGTCACCTAAATTGACTCTCTATTCTTCATAGTAAAAGAAATTAACCATTTTTGCTAGTAATTAATTCACTTTTTGTTTCAGTTACTTACATGATTAGAGTAAAAAACATAGACTAATTCGGTGGTTTTTCAATTTACCAATTTAGTCACATTATTTTTCTCTTTTAACACACTTTTAATTCACTTAACACTAAAAAGTATTAAATATCTTCTAATTAGGGTCTACTTACTTGGATTTCATTCCCAAAGGGGAAGTCAACTTAGTTTTCTAGCCAAGTAAAAACATGTGGTTGATGGTATATATTGAAAAATCACCAGACACCCTTATCATTGTGAGATTGTGAAGTGAGAGGGTAGTCCCCAATACCAAGCTAGTAAAATCACCAATATAGATCCCTTTCAGCGTCAACTACCTAAAACTATCCTTAGATTGGCTTCTTAGTTCCATTTTATATCCAAATCCCTATCAGATTTATTTCTAAAAGTTATAAATTAAAACATTTAGGATTATTCACTTATTTGATTAACATTTACATTATAGTTTTGTTTCTTTCTCTTTATAAACTGTATTTTATATTGAAAAACTAGTACTAACTAGTGTTGGTACAAGGTTTATCGTGTGTGCTAAAATTATATCAAACATATTGATATAGTTACTTATGTTCTAAATTTAATTTGATTAGTTATATAAAATTTATCACATTTCTATTTTTTTCCTATCCTTAGAACATAGTCAACCCGATCAACTCATTATTTTATAGGCTATCTTCCCTTAAAACATAGTCGACTAGTTTAACTCAGTCTATTATTGGTGTTGTACTCTATAGAAACCCATTCATTTTTTTGTAATAAAAACCCACTATTCCTTATAGAAATCCAAGACTTTTTTGAGGTCTTAATTCTAAGAACTATTAGGTGTTGCATCTAAATTTCCATAGTTCATAAATACAAATAAATGAGTTTTTTTTTCATTTTACACTAATTTATTAATCTATTTCATAAGTTTTACATCTACATAGGGTTTTTTTGGGACATACGAATCTTGTTGTTTATAATTTGGTATTCTACCAAAGCATTTAGGAATTTCATTTACATGTTTAGATGTTTAGAAACCCTATATTTTAGCCTTCAATATTTGGTATTCAAATCAAGTCTTTGGAGGGTTTTTTTGGCAAAATTGTTTGGGGTTATTGTGTGATCTAGTTTAGTTCTTTGGAAAGTGGTTTATTATGTATTTAATCTTCATATTTTTTTCATAGGTTCTATCAGTAGTTCTTTATTCTTCAAAAAGTTGGTCTTTAGCTTTTATGTTCTAAATTTACCCCTCACTATTAGATCTTTGGGATTTTTGTTTCCAAATTTTATGTTCAAGATTGGATTTCAGTATTTTACACTTCAATAAATTACATCAAAATTTATGAATCAAAATTGGTGGTCAGTAATTAAATATTCAATATTTTTGTCTTTGATAAAAATGTTTGGTTTTTCTTGTTAGTACTTATGAGCATCATTTTAGTGTAGATGAGTTAGTTTAGTACCAATACAAAACCAAATCCCCAACTATAAAAAGCCTAATTGGAATAAAAAATAAGGTAAAAGAAGAAGACTTAACAACACTTGTCAAAATATAGTGATGTGGCATACCTACCAAATAAAGTGTTAAAATTCAAATTACACAAGTAAAGATAATTTACAGACATGGAAATTAATGGTGCATGAAATGGAATTGAATGCTAAAGATATATCAATGACTCAAGACCATTGACATGCTGATTACTTATAAATGAACTTCAAATTAAATTACTACCTTACAAATAAACCCTAACAACCTATGAATGAATTGTAAAAGTGAATCCATTAAAGCTAATCTATACAATTATAAAACTAGTACCAGTTAATTAATCATGGATTCTTCATCTATAACATTTAGAGGAGTTTTATCACCATCCCAATTCTCAATCAAAGATTCAAATAAATACATAGATACTATTTTAAATTCCACCATTTTTAAAAATATATACACCAAGTATTCAACTATGTGGGATGTCACTGATGCAGTAGACATCCACACTCAAGAGGAAATCTTAACACCAACATAAAATGAGTTAGTATTAGACCTAATTCCTCTTCATTGATATGGGTTACGCTTCATTATGTCCAAACTTGAAGTGATTCCATGAATAGACTTGTTATTATATCTTTTATTCATCATCTAGATAAAAATAGACAACTAATTACACCACCTAGAACACAAAATTGTCATGGATTGTATCTCAAGAGATGCATTCCATAGGTATTTATATTTACTAGCTATAGATGACACTTATGATTTGCATAGGGTGGTAGGTGGAAAGAAAATAATTTTATTAATAAAACACTCACCAAGTGGTTTATCCTTGGGGAGGTGATCATCCCAAAGGATCAGGAACCTATACTTATCACTAAGTTTAGGATGGGGGTTCACATTGGGATGGCCCTCTTAAATAGATTATATGGCTTCCCAAGCATCCATTTTCTTCACCTAGAATGGGTTTCATTATTGGATATGATGATGAATATATACTTGACTTTTGCCTTGGGAGAGATAATTGGCATCAGGATAAAAGAATAGGTTTTACCCAAGGATAGGCATCTTTCTAGTGGAAACTTATATATGATGTCATATCTCTTAGAAAGTATTATGGGAACCATATATATGTACTATGGGTCACTCTAGGATCCATATACATATTTCATCAAGAATCATATTTGTGATTATTATTTATTCAAGCACATATATGTGCTTGACATTAACATCACTCTCATTATAGAGAATGTGTATCCACAGGTATGGTAATAAATTCATGAAACCCCACTACCTAGGATATCTAAGTCAATTGTAGAATTGTTAGCACCATAAGGTGACTATTGGTTATACACATATTACACAATAATCATGGTCACTGGTAACAAATTTAACCCATATATATCTTCAAGTACATGCTAGATAAGTTGGTAGATCATGAGATTACATTCCAACTATGGTAGAGTGTGGACACAAAATTGAAAAAGAAGAAGAAGAGCACATTCTATGGCTCCCATCTAATGATAAGCTAAATATGCTACACAAGTTAGAGACACTTCAGAGAAGTGGTCAAAATGATAACTTACTATTCATTTCCCACTTTACCTCACATGGATTAGGATCCCCATGGTAGGATTTAAAAGCATATCATGGGTCTCATTATTTGATACCAATAAGATCCCTATGAGAATGAATTCCTATTATTGAATTCCAAATATGATTCCCAAGCCTTGAAAAGGGCACAAATAAAAGGATTGAGAGGAGCATCTAAAGATTATATAGGAAGATCTCTCCATCAAATTGCATATGCATGATTGAGGATTCTACCACTAGGCAGATGGGAAAATTTAGATTTATGGATCAACAAGCCTCCATAACCATTATAAAATCAAGGAGAGCCTTCTCAAGAAGTTCCCTAGATATTCATTAAAAAGGAGTCCAGAATAACTAAATCTAAACCCAGAGGAGTTCAAGGAGATCCAATTTTCCTTGACTCTTCAAATTCAAAAGGCTTAGACCATCCATCTCCTCTACCTATGCAAGAACCTATAATTATGGAAGATACATATGAACTAATTCAATAGGCCTTCCCCAAAATTTGAAGGACTATAATTTTTTATAAGAGGAAACCAAGGCCTCATCCTCTTCTAAAAGACCTAACTATTAGGGAACAATTAGTAGGAGCTCCTTCAAATCAGCATTAGGATACAAAATAATGTTCTATTAGTGAAGATAGATCTAGAGGAAGAAGAGAATATAAAACGAGCCAAATTTCTTAGCCTCCAAGGCATTAAAGGAAAGGAACCTCTAAATGGTGATTAATACGTTAAACAGACAACCTTTTCTATCTTTGTTTCTCTAATTTCCCCCTTTTCTTCCATTTTTATAGTTGGTTTAGTTATTATTCATTCCATTCCCCAACCACCCCTTCTCACTCCCAAGGTATAAGATGTTTCTTCTATTCATATTGTCTCCACTTTCATAGTTATTTCCATTCCACCAGTTGTATTCACCCCCCAATTTCCTCCACTACTTATGTATCCACTCCTAATACTACCCAACACCCCCTAAAGACAAAAATAAGGCCTCTAAGAAAGTAGGGAGCATTGAAAAGTTCTTATATTCATGTATCATCCACTCAAATAGACTTGATAGTGCCCTCTCTATATTTGATTAATACACGACTATGACATCAAAAAAGAAATCTAGGAAGAAGAAACTTGTGTACACAGTCCACCCATTACCTCAACATGGGGGAGTGGATTTGTCTAAAATTATTTAGCCCTCCCTTATTGACTAAGTGATTGAAGAGTCTTTGAGGAAATCATTAGAAGAAACATTGGTTGAGACTATGCCCAAGGACACTTGATGAATCAACCCATCCTAGTCAATCATCCCTCAGTGAGTAGCTAATTTAGGATCAAAGGTTTCTCAAAATCTAAATCTCACAATCAGAAATATACCCATAATGAGCTCCATATTTGATAAATCTATAGGAAGTATCCAAAGGGCAAGAAAGAGAAATTTGGAAGATCATACTAAGAGAGGGATTATCCTAGAAGATAGACAAGAAGTCTTCACCTTGTCTAAAGAAAAAACCAAAAATTGTGGTAATCACCATACATGGAGGACTACAAGTCCTATCTTGAGACTCATAAGGATGCCTTGCTATAATTACATGAGGGAACAAAAATGTCTAGGTAAGAACTCGATCATCAATTAGAGAAAGTGAAGGAATAATATTTTTAATATTTGGAGTAAATAAAGGAATAACAATAGATAATTCATGTTCGTCTTGAGATTTAAATTGAGGTTTAAAATTCTTCTTCTAGATTGTACAACATTCTTGAAGCCATTACTACAATAAGGGTAGAATTGACCCTAAATTTATTTGAGACTCTTAAATTATTGAATTCTTTGAATTAGGATGAAAATAAGTTTAAATTTATGATTCTTTACACAACTAATAAGGCATATTTCCACCTTGACCTAATGACATGGCTAGAGGCATCTAATGTGTAATATCCCTTCGAATATCAATACAAAAGCTCTGAATTGCTTATCTAAATTTTTGCAAAATATCTTCAAATAGATAAATAAATCATAGTATAAATTCTTATTTATTTGCTCTTAAGCTTACAATAGAGGTCCTCTATCAAGTATACAAAGAATATTGAAAGTATGGCCTTAATAGCCTGAATATTCTACAAACTGGTCTGAATCTGGTATGTCTCGGCCTGCTGTGTAAAAAACACAATTGCCGACGTCAGTTATACTGCTGTCATCGGTCGACCTGTAGTCGTTAACTTGCCGACGTCGATAATATGTTGACCGAAGTCGGTCTCTATAGGTCGCTGTTCGCCGATATCAGTGCCTGAACTTTCTGTAGGTGCGTACAAATTTTCACGGATCTGTACGGAAGTCATACGGTCATTGATGTCACACAACCTGTATGCTTGATCTTGATCTGTAGAATTATGGGCTAGTACAAAGATCTATATCTGGATAATTCTTGAATCAAAAACCCAAAATAATGAAATACCTGTAAACCCTTGTGATAGCTTCTATGTGAAGTTATCTCTCAAACTTGTAAACACCTGTGATAACTTCTATATGAAGTTATCTCTCAATTTGGCAATAGATCAACTGATCTTTCACAACCTCTGAATCGCACATAGTGAAGAGTTGACGTTCTTCAATGCAAATGGAATCCTGGAACCCTTGGCTCAGTCTTCACAGAAGAATTTCTTAACAAGAATCAATATCAATAATAGTCATGAATACAAACTCTCTCCCATGAGAGATTCTTATACACCTCCAAAGGTGTGCTTGCTAAAATTAGATTCCCTTAAATTAGACTGGGGCTTCCTTACATTAGAACTAGGGTCTTAAAATTAGACCAATTCTTAAATTAGAATTAGGATCCTAAAATTAGACCCAATAATTAATAATTAATAATTAATTAATAATTAATAATTAATTAATAATTAATAATTAATTAATAATTAATAATTAATTAAAATTAGATCAAATAATTAATATTTGATTAAATCAATCAAATATTAATATCTCCCTTAATTCATGTCTGAAAGAGCCTGAATGAAAACCGACCCATCTCCATCAAGACCCTCTATCCATCCCATCAACCTACGAGGGTCGCATAATAGGCTAATCATCCACTCAAAAAGATGTCAACTAGAAGGGGACATGACAGTCCGCCCCTCCTGAAATTGCTTGACCTCAAGCAATCTCAACTCTGGATGCTGTAGAATATCT
Source organism: Torreya grandis (assembly GCA_037957365.1). Classification (NCBI taxonomy): domain Eukaryota; kingdom Viridiplantae; phylum Streptophyta; class Pinopsida; order Cupressales; family Taxaceae; genus Torreya; species Torreya grandis. The sequence continues at coordinate 3,041,277 of JARHVA010001513.1, forward strand.
TTGCTTTCCCATGTCGCATCCTCAATTGGCAAATCTTTCCACTTTACCAAATATTCCCTGATAGTCCTCTGACGCAACTATCTCTCTCTAGATTCCAAGATGGACTCAGGTACTAAAATCAACTTTCCCTCATCATCTAAGGGAGGTAAAATTGTAGAAGGTATCACACAGTGTCTTAACGCCTTTTTGAGGCGTGATACATGAAAGACATTGTGTACCTTGCTCTCTGTAGGAAGCTCTAGCTCATAAGCCATCTCTCCAACGCATCTCAGGATCCTAAAAGGACCATAGTAATGTGGCTTAAGCTTCTCTACCCCACTCTTCCTAAGAGTAGACTGACGGTCAGGCTGTAGCATAAGATAGACCATGTCACCTACCTCAAAATATCTCTCGGTCCTCTGCTGATCTGCATACTACTTTTGCTGATTTTGCACCTTAGCAATATTCTCCTTGAGAGTCCTCATAGTATCCTGACTCTCCTGTAATAAGTCTCCAGCACTCGGCACTCTACTGTCGCTCAGTAGCAAATCTAGAAAACTCGGTGCCTCATACCCGTACAATGCCATAAAAGGAGACATCTGAATGGTCATGTGGAAAGTTGTGTTATAACAATACTCGCACAGATGAATCCACTTAACCCAAGCTTTTTGCTGCCCTGCAATGTAGTTCCTGAGGTAGCCCTCCACCCATTTGTTCATTATCTCCATCTGTCCATCAGTCTATGGGTGGTAGCTGGTGCTAGGTGTAAGCTCAGTCCCACAAAGTCAGAACACCTCCTGCTAGAAGTGACTCAGGAACCAACTATCCCTATCACTCACTATGCTTTGAGGTAATCCATGCAGTCAGAATACCTCTCAAAAGAAAACCTCTGCTACTTGTGTAACTGTATGTGTGGTGGTAATCAAGAAGAAGTGAGCATACTTCGTTAACCGATCCACAACTACATATATGCAATCTCGTCCTTGGGCTTTAGGCAAGCCCATAATGAAATCCATCGATAAACACTCCCACTTCCCGTCAGGAATTGGAAGTGGCCGCAACAATCCTGCTGGGTACGTGTTCTCCTGCTTGTTCTGCTGACAAATAGGGCACTCAGGCACATACTGAAGAACATCTACTTTGAGGCCTTTCCATGTGAATCTCTCCCTAATCTGTCTATAAGTTTTAAAATATTTGGGATGTCCTACAGTAGGTATATCATGAAAAGCTCGCATGATAATGTTCTTCATCGATGATCCTGGGATCAAATAAACCCTGTTCTTATAAATGATCAAGTCATTCACAAGAGTATATCTGGTGTCAACCGTCAATCCCTCAACCATGCTAGATGCCCATGTATCCTTGGCATACTCTGCCACAATCATATGTCGCCAATCCTCTGTAATGTGGACTATGGTACTCAAATACGGCCTACATGAAAGAGCGTCGGCCACAACATTCTGGGTGCCCTTAATGAAAGAGATGTCAAAATCATATGCCTGTATTTTACTCACCCACTTCTACTGACGATCATTGAGGTCTCGCTGCCCCAAGAAATGTCTCAAACTATTGTGGTCCATTTTGATGCAAAATTTGCTGCCCACTAGATATTGCCTAAATTTTGCCAAGGCATGCATGATAGCAAGCATCTCCTTATCATATATGCTGTACAGTCTCTCTGGTCCCCTGAGCTTATGACTCTCATATGCTATGGGGTGCTTGTCCTACATAAGCACTGCTCCAATGCCCTCGCCTGAAGCATCGTACTGAAGCTCGAACGGCTTCGAAAAATTAGGTAGTGCCAAAACTAGGCATGTAGTCATCAACTCCTTAAACCTTTCAAAACACTCCTGTGCTTCAGGTGTCCAACAAAAAGCACCCTTTTTAGTCAAATCTATCATAGGAGTTACATGTCATGAATAACCATTCATGAACCTCCGATAAAAACCACACAGACCTAGAAATCCCCTTAGCTGTGTTAGGTTTGCTGGAATAGGCCCGTCTATGATGGCACAGATCTTCTCAGGATCCATTTGCACTCCCCCTACACTGATAATATGACCCAATTATAACAATTTAGTCATCCCCAAATCACATTTGGACTCCTTGGCATACAAGGATTCCCTCTCCAAGATGCTGAGTACGGTCTCCAGATGAACCAAATGCTCCTCCTAAGTCCTACTGTATATAAGAATGTCATAAAAAAAAACAAGTACAAACCTCCTCAAAAGTGAATGGAAGACTCTATTCATGGTGGACTAAAATGTTGCTGGCGCATTAGTGAGCCTGAATGGCATCACTATAAACTCATAGTGTCCACTATGGCAATGGAAAGCTGTCTTCTCCATGTCCTGCTTGCGAACTCTGATCTGATGATAGCCTGATCTTAAGTCTATCTTCATGAAGTAATGTGCACCATGGAGCTCATCAATAAGCTCATCAATACATGGTATAGGATACCTGTTCTTAATGGTCCTCTTATTCAGGGCTCTGTAGTCAATGCACATTCGTAGGGTGCCATCCTTCTTCTTCACTAGAATAACTGAAGAAGCAAACGGTGATTTGCTTGGCTGAATGTGACCCATAGCCAGTAACTCCTTAATTGTTTTTTTGATCTCATCCTTCAATCGCTTAGGATGTTGATAAGGAGTAATCATAATGGGCTTAGTCCCCTCCTCAAGCTCAATAATATGCTCAATGCCCCTGTCTGGAGGTCTCCCTGGTGGAATGTCACTAAATACCTTATCATGCTTGACTCTCAACTGCTGAATGTCAGGATGATATTCGGTCTTTTGTTGTCCCTCCTGCATTGGTGCTAATGTGCACTCGGCAGCCCACTCTACCATGTCATGTCGCATGAGCCTCTCCATCCGATGTAAAGAAATGGTTTTGATGTTGCCGTCCCGTATTGCTTTAAGAATGTGAGTCTTCCCATCTACATCAAAAAGGATCTCCATATCCTTAAGACTAAGAGTGACTACCTCAAGGGAATGAAGCCACTTCATGCCCAAAACCAAATCTATATCCCCCATGTTGACCACATAATAATCAGCCTTGAACTCATAGTTGTTTAAGCGCAGTGGGAGATCTCTGATCATCCGCTCACACCGGAGGGTGTAACCGTCAGCTACCTTAACTCTAATGCCCTCGAACTCTTCTGTGGTGAGTCCACGCTTCTCCACAAATCTAGTATCAATAAAATTATGTGTGGCTCTCGTGTCAAGAAGGGTAATGACCCTCTGTCCTGCCAAAACTCCCCAGAGTTTGAATGATCCCTCGTGTTGGATGCTAGATAGACATGCCTCCTGAATCTGGAGCTCTGACTCTGCCTCTACCCTAGGCTCTGAAGCCTCAACCTCTGGCTCCTTGAAACAATCATGATGTTCAGAATCTTTTGATTCCTCATCCTCATAATAGGCCCACATCACCCGATTTGCTTTGCCCTTAGGTCTCAAAGGACAATCATGATTAACATCATATGGACCTTTGCAGTAGAAACAAAGCTTCTTCCTTCGTAGATCATTAAGAGCCTCTCTATCCAAAGGTGGTGATGCTGGATTAGCCTTTGAATCATTATTAACACCTAATTAATCTATGTTAAACCCTGGTCTTTCTCTATTCTTGTTGAAGCCCTTACTGTCCCTGGATGAAGAAGTACCTCTGGAGTTAGATCTACTAGATGGGGCTGCCATCTCCATACTACGTGCATTCTTCATAGCTTCCTATAAGGAAGGAGGATCAAAGCCTTTGACCCAACCTCTCAATGGTTCTGTCAATCCCTCCATGAAGAGTACTAAAAGTCACCTCTCTAAAATGTCAGGAACCATAACTGATAACTTCTAGAAGTCACCAATATAAGACTCTAGACTGCCACTTTGGCACAATTGTGCCAACTCTCAGAAATAGGACTCTGGATCTCTCCTATCAAAATGTTCTACCAACCTATCCATAAACTCCTGATAAGATGTGATCCGATCATGATGGAGTGTCACCATCCCGTGGTACCACCAATCGTGAGCTACTCCCTCAAGATGTAGTGTCGCATATCTGATAGCATCTTCCTCACCCATCGGTCTCAATGTGAGAAATGTATCCAGCTTACTAACCCAGGCCTGTGCTGTCACCTTACCACTACCGTCAAACGTCGCTAGTGTGAGCCTACTCGTAGCCTGCTTCAAATCATTGTTATAGGGCCTTGGTCTCCCATTCTGTCGACCTCGGTAATGTTCTTTCCTTTGTGTGAGGAATCGGTCAAAAGTAATCATCTCCCTGACCATAGGTGGTAATGACTCCCACTCTTCAGTCGCTGCCCTAAGTGTGCCTGTAAATGCCTCCTCATGTTCCTCACCTGCTATCACCTCCTCTACTTCCTGTCTCACAAAGATAGGCTTAGTAGGCCTATTTGCTATATGAGAAACAGTCCCATGGCCTCTCTATGATCCTGCATCACTCTTGACATCTTCACGGTGTGGGGAATGTCTCCTCGGAGTACCCAATTTCAGTAGTGCTGCTGCCAACTGCTGTAATACCTGGTTATTCTACCTTTGCCCTTCTTGTAGTTCTCGAAGAGTAAGTAAAACCTCTGCATCATCTTGATCTCTAGGATGGTGAGGAATATGGGCCCTGCCAATATCGTCACCCATGTCTTCCAGTGGTTATTCTAAAACTTGAGTGCCTTCAAGCAAAGCTCTACTGTGCGTGAAATACCCATGTGGTCCCAACCCTTGTGGCTGCATAAGATTGTCAACCTCTCAGGATGGCAGGATTTAGCTCTGATACCACTGTAATATCCCTTCGAATATCAATACAAAAGCTCTGAATTGCTTATCTAAATTTCTACAAAATATCTTCAAATAGATAAATAAATCACAGTATAAATTCTTATTTATTAGCTCTTGAGCTTACAATAGAGGTCCTCTATCAAGTATACAAAGAATATTGAAAGTACGGCCTTAATAGCCTGAATATTCCACAAATTGCTCTGAATCTGGTAGGTCTCGGCCTGCTATGTAAAAAACACAGTCGCCGATGTCGATTATACTGCCGTCATCAATCGACCTGTAGTCGTTAACTTGCCAACGTCGATAATATGTCGACTGAAGTCGGTCTCTGTAGGTCCCTGTTCGCCGATGTCGGTGCCTAAACTTTTTGTAGGTGCGTACAGATTTTCACGAATTTGTATGAAAGTCGTACGGCCGTTGATGTCACATAACCTGTATGCTTGATCCTGATCTGTAGAATTATGGGCTAGTACAAAGATCTATATCTGGATAATTCTTGAATCAAAAACCCAAAATAATGAAATACCTGTAAACCCTTGTGATAGCTTCTGTGTGAAGTTATCTCTCAAACTTGTAAACACCTGTGATAACTTCTGTATGAAGTTATCTCTCAATTTGGCAATAGATCGGCTAATCTTTCACAACCTCTGAATCGCACACAGTGAAGAGTTGACGTTCTTCAATGCAAATGGAATCCTGGAACCCTTGGCTCAGTCTTCACAGAAGAATTTCTTAACAAGAATCAATATCAATAATAGTCATGAATACAAACTCTCTCCCATGAGAGATTCTTATACACCTCCAAAGGTGTGCTTGCTAAAATTAGATTCCCTTAAATTAGACTGGGGCTTCCTTAAATTAGAACTAGGATCTTAAAATTAGACCAATTCTTAAATTAGAATTAGGATCCTAAAATTAGACCCAATAATTAATAATTAATAATTAATTAATAATTAATAGTTAATTAAAATTAGATCAAATAATTAATATTTGATTAAATCAATCAAATATTAATATCTCCCTTAATTCATGTCCGAAAGAGCCCGAATGAAAACCGACCCATCTCCATCAAGACCCTCTATCCATCCCATCAGCCTACGAGGGTCGCATAATAGGCTAATCATCCGCTCAAAAAGATGTCAACTAGAAGGGGACATGACATAATGCTCTCAAACTGATAGTCATCATAACTCAAGAAGCCAAGGATTGGTCATGATAGTCAAAGCAGTAAAGCGTAACTATGTCAAACATGAATCTCTCAGTTTATAGATTCTAGGAGAGATAAAGTTGTCATAAGAAATGGAATCAATAGGTAGGATAATAAGTAGGATCAATTTTGATCAAATTCTTTAACAGGCTTCCAACAACTTCAAGCAAAGTCTTCAAGGACATTCACTAGAGGAGATTGAGGATAAGTTGAGTTTTACAAGGAATAAGGTGATGGAGGTGGAAATTTTTGGAATAAACTTTAAAAATACAAAAATATGAGCATGTAAATCTCCTAACACAAGTAAAGAGGGTGTATAGATCTCCACTATTGAATATGTATATTATTAGGTATCAATATGATCTCACGTATAAGAAATTTCAATTTTTGGAAGTGAATAAGAAATATGGAGCTTTAAATTCCATTTTGGTCCCAACAACTACCTCAATTCCTCTAATAGTTAATAGTGCCATGTGAACACCTAGTTAGCCTTGAGATAAAGGCTAATTTATGCATGCAAAAATTACTAAATTTTGTACTCATAGTTTACTTATATTTAGTATTTAAATGTGAAAGTTTCCTAGACTATATATGATCATGCACATGTTTCATTTATTTATACAAGTTAACTTATGCTTATACATAGTGATAATTAACTATACACATACACACATGCATTTTGGTGACTAAAGTTAAAATTGAGGTTATAATTTCAATTTAATTATGAGTTTTCATGAACTTGGAGGATGAGTTGATCCCTCCCCTAGTATATTTATACATTTTTAACTCTAATTCCAAAGGGTTTTAAAATTTATATCAATACAAGAAGAAATTAGTTTGCTTTCCATTCAATTATGTCAATGCTTTTTATTTTCATCTTTGTGGCATTAATGTTTTATTTTCTTGATTTTAACTCAATAATTTGAATTGTGCATATGCTACAGATAATTCTAATTATTGTAATTGATATGATCTAATTTTATATGTGCAATAGTTATTGAAATCTAGTGGTATTTATTGATCAAAGGAATTAGTAAAAAATGGATTAATATTCTGAGGTGTGTGGGAGTGTTTTATTTCTAGTATAGTCATTTAAGTGTGTGCTACAATTGATTTAGACACCTTTTTAATTGGATTTGTAATATCCTAAACAAGGGTGTGCAATATAAACTCTAAGAGTATCAACCTTTAGTTGAGATCATTAAGTTTATTATGATTTATTACCAAACTCTAACTATGTTTGTTTGTAAGTGTGCAATAGCTACAAGTAATAAACACCAGTTCTGGAAACACATGTCCATAATAGAGACCAACCAAGGGGGTGAAACTTAAATCCATAAAACCTTATTTTATAATCTACCATTTCCTATTTTGGAGTTTATTTTGATATATATCCAATTGATATTAATAAACACCCATCCATTCATCCACTTAGGTTTGATTTTATTTTATGATTCCTTTCACTACATGAACCATCTAGTTAATAATCTACATGCTTAGCTTGTTATTCCACCACTACTTATTTAACCCATACCTAAAACTCATGCCCTAGAGTGGAGTTTATCTTCATTGATATACTATAACATTAAATTTCATGCCATTAAATTCTATATTGTGCATAAAATCCACATGAACAACAAGCTATTCTACTTAGCTTTCCCACATAACTAAGTCAACCTATTCAATTTATTTATTTATATTTTTCTTACTATTTTTAGCTATATAGTATTATTTCATAATGATGTCATATTTTTAGCCTCTAATTATTCAATAACACTACATAATTAAGGATTTAGATCAGAACCTCACTTATTTTACTACTTTAGATGAAATTATTTAATTTCTTCCTTCATATCTTCCTAATCCAAAACTAATTACTACTCAATGTAATATAGTTGAGGTTATTCATCCTATTCCTCATCCTAATACCAATGTAGGGAATATTCCACCCAATAATTAATCCCCTAATACCAATATATGGAATTTTCCTCCTACCAACACTAACATCCCACCTCCTACCACTAGCAATCAAAATTCTCCCATCAATACAACTCAAATTATTTCTCAAATAATTCAACAAATGAATGTTATGCAAAATAATAACCATTCCCAAATGATACAAATTCAATCTCAAATGTTATAAATGACTAGCTAGCCACCTCAAGTCATCATGAATAAACCAAATACATTTTTGGTCCCTCCTCTTAGAGATGTCAATGAGAATATCATCCCTCAACTAATCATGCATAACAAAATTCTTCAACACCTTAAAAATGAAACTTTAGCTCCATTAATTATATCCATAGAAATTGGAAACATATATCCAAATATCACATATGATAGAACTAAAGATCCCATTATCTTTCTTAAATATTTTGGTAATCTCTATAAGTAATGGATCCAAACTAACACCTTTACTACCATCAAACTACTAGCCAAAACCTTTGTTAGTGATGCACTTGAATGGTATAACTAACTTATTAGACATTCCATCTCAAAAATAGAGGATTTATTCAATTACCTAGTAAATGAATTCTAACATTATGACCTTCTTGAAAATTACCTTAGTGATTTCAACAATGTTATGTAACTTCCTAACAAATATGCTCACATTTTCATCAAACTATGGAAGTCTCCAACTCACAAAGTGGACCATAACATGAATGATGATACTATTTTAAAATTATTTATCACCACTTGTAAATCTTATCTTCAATATAAATTTTAGATATTTTCACCTAAAAATTTAGAATAAGCCTTAGACCAACTAAAAATATAAGACTTTCTTATGACTCAATTTGAACAACACCAAGAAACTACTATAGAACCTTTCAAATAATTTTTTATAACATTGATTAATATAAGTCTCCTCAACCTCCAAATGGATCATCAAAGTCAACCAATTTTAACCTAGACCAACATCCCTTAAGTATATAAGAACTTAAGAATAAATTTCAACCCTCTCAACCCATGAGCTTTGATCCTTCCAAACCTCCTCCAAAATGGTACAATCCTAATAAGTTTTGTTATTCGCATGCTAATATAGGTCATTCTCATGAGTCTTGTCTTGATATTCATAAGTTATTTCTTTTTTACTTTCTTGGTCCACATTTCAATATTTATATTTTAACAAAATAACATTATCAATACTATCTTCAAGCTTCTCAAATCCAATCCAATGAACCACAATCACATCACCATCACCTACCCAATAATCAATAAAAATTATCCCATACATCCACCTCATAAACTAATGTTGTCTAAAACATAATTTATCCTTATTCCTATACAAATAATGAAATGATATCTAACATGAACAAAAACAAGTGAGTGGTTTCATTTACCCAACCTCAACCTCTTAGGTCACATGAACCAAAGGAGCACCTAGTTCAAATGCCTACTCCAAAATGCATCATACATGGTCCTATTTTACCTTATACCTCTTCATATCTATCCTAAAAATCCTATTTCAATTTAAAAACCTTTAAAATATAACATATCAAAACATTTACCTATCTTCAGATGCACCTACCAACCTAATGTGGTTTAATTTCACCTTACTCCATATTACATGTTGGGGCATCTTGAAATGCCTATCCACATATCACTTCAAACTCTGGATAATATTGAAATTCCCATCCCTATATCCAATTACCCATGGGGGCATCCTATGATCCCACTCTTAGTATACATTGCATAATAACAAATAAAATTAACTTCAAGAAACTTTCTAAGACATATAGGCTTGTATTTCACATGCTCATGCTTGATATAGATGTTAGCATATAATTTTCTTGTTATGTTTGTCTCATGTTTATTTATTTTTTTTGCAACTTATTTCATTTAGTTTAATTTTAATTATACCATTATTTCCTTTGGATTCTTTGGTTTTATTTCAATTTATCATTTTTGAGTTGCATTATAAAACCTGGACTAGATCTTCCTCACAAACACATTCTACTAGCCCAATTATTTCTTTTAGGTTATTTGGTTTTATTACACATTACATTTGGCATTTGTTTTCATTTTAGTTTATATATATATAATCATAAAGTTACTAAGGAAAATATTTACATAAAAAGATAATAATGATATGTATATAGATACACACACATATCATTATTATCTTTTTATGTCAATATTTGCCTTAGTAACTTTATGATTATTTTCCCCATTATTTAATATTCACCTCATTGGTGTTCACCTTATGAGTTACAGCGTAAGACCATGGATAATACTAGGCTCTCCTCAAAAATTACCATGTTAAAACATCTTTAAATTAATTTCCCCCTCTTTTGGGATGACTACTACTTTTATTGGTGCTTGTTCTAGATCCCTTGTAGGTTAGTATGGATTCTTAGTGACATGACTATCATAGCACACCCCCATCCCTTTCATAGCACTATTTTACCTCTTTGTGATTAGCTATGAGCATATTCATCATCGTATCACTTATTACATGGATAAATCTCTCATGATCCCCATATTTCCCTTATTTCCTTTCATTTTGGTACACATCAATCAAATTTGAGATTGCACACTTACTTGTGGGCAAGTCTAGGAGTCTTTAGACACCTTGACCTTTAGTTTCTTTTTTATAGTGACCAAGTGTAATATATAGTATCATTCACCTATTTAACTCATGTTTGGTTCTCTTAATATGTATGAAGGAGGAGGAATATAAAAATCCAAAAAAATCTAAATCTAAATCATATAAAAACAAAAGATAAAGATTAAAAGGCAAAAAAATCTTAAAACTTAGATCACACCAAAAGGTATTATCTATATTTGGCACATATCCTATCTTAGTCAAATTTCAAACTCCATAATTGGCTTCATGATAGAGTTAAGGGCCATTGGGGTGTGGTAGGTTAGTAGATTAGGGTAGGAGGTTTAATTATATAATATACTATCTAGTGCCACCTAATTTTTCATGTAAGTACCCAATATTTATAGTAGGTCGATGGCTCTATAATGGGACTTGAGGAATGGGGAACATGCTGTGGGAAGCTAGGTCCATTTTAATTTTAATGAATATATCCTTCATGGGTTGATCTATGTATTTCACTTGTTATCCAAGCTTTGTGTTCATTAGTCAAAGTATCCTAGGTCTTTGTCATTGATAGTTCTTAGCCTTGCTCACTTGCCTAGTGTGTCTCATTCTTGCTAAGGGTGTTCAAATCACCCATGTAGTGCCTCACATTCCTTATTAACATCATATTTTACTTATATTCTGATTGTTGGATATTAATTTTAGTTGATCTTATCCTTGATCACATTTTCCTTATTACACCTCTTAGTTTATAGCTTGTGAGTTGTACAAATATACCCTAGATAGGACTAGGTTTTCCTCACAAACACCCTTACACATTTGATTACCACACCATCTCATTATCATAATAGTAATGTCATTACATGGTTATGTTTTATTACATTGTATCTCAGAACAAGCACTAGGTTTGAGTTTTCATCCTTTAGAACTTTTGATTTTAATTTATCCATCATATTCCTATTTATTTTTGTGAACTTCACTTATATTACATATGACACTTTACATACCTACACATTTGATTTATGTATGACTTGACATGCTTGTTTTACATCTTCAATTACATTTCATTTTATTTTATTTATGCTTTCTTCATCTTTATTTGATGTACTTTCATTACATCTTGATTTAATTTTCATTTTTAGTTATTTTTACTTTATTTATGTTTGATTCAACATGTTTATCTTACATAACGTTAATTTTCACTTGCTTACATATCTTTATTAGAGTTTTCTTGCATTGATATTTCATTTGTCATTCATGTTTTACATTCTTCCCAATGTGATTTAGTATGTTCTACATTCCTTTTTTCCATTTTTGTTTTACATGTTTCCCAACATAATTTATTGTGTTGTAAAATCATTTGTCCTTCATTATTCATCATTTTATCATTTACATTCTTGGTCTTTTTCTTCTAACCTTTCCTTAACAATCCTAATTTTCCAAATTTTCTAAGTAATTTAATTAGTTTTGGAAGTTATTCATTGTTATTTTGACCATCCTATGCACACATGAATTGTTTCTATTGTTAGTCTTGTATCTCTAGGGTTTCTCAAATGTAGGTACTACACACTCCATGATCATGACTAGGATGTTTACATGCAGTCACTCAAAATAAAGATAAGTAAATGTATGTATATGGTACTTTTAATTACTTTCATTTCATTTTAGTATTAATTTTAGTATTTCATTTTTAGTTATCTCAATTTTTTGTGTTGCCATGTTCTTTCTCAAAGTACCATCCCATGATGAGATTTGAGTGGGGAATATGTATAAACACAATATTTTTATTAACTTTACCACTTACTAACACTTTTTCTCTTGTAGGAACTTATCAAGATTTAATATCTCCAAGTACACACCTCAAAGGGTGTACTAAGAAAGGGGTACATAGATCATTAGTGATTTATAAGATTGTTTCCCCCTATACCACCACTTGAAATCTACACAACCATCTCCTATACACTTACCTAAGATTTGACACCTCTATTACACACTCATACAAGTAATTCACCACCTTATTTAACCCCTATTTAATCCAAAAATACTTTTTGACATTTATTTAATAATGTTATCTTGGGCTAACCCTTTATTCAAATTAATAACATGTTACGGGTCTAGGATAGACTCAACTAACCTAGACCAAGATTTAAATTGATTTTATCAATTTATGATACAAGGTTGAAATGCATTGACCCTATTAGCTAAATTTCAAAAAAAATTAGGGTTAGATCCAACTATATATACACATTCATTTCGCCATTTCTTAGAGAAGAAGATAAGAAGAAGAATATTATATTGCACATTTATTTATCCACCATTATACTTAAGGAACATTGTTTAAGGTTCCAATAATCCACTTAGAGATATAGATCTTGTCTTGTGGAGAAGTCTTTTGAATTCATATAGAAGTTGTGTATCCTAGAGATGACTTACCCTTTTTATCATTACATAACATAAAATCCTATTGCGAAGCACCTTAGACAAGGGAGAGATTGAGGCTTGGTAGGTTGTCTTCAAAGTTAAGTATTCCTAACTTTGTTCATCCTTTGTTAAAGTATATATATTTGTATTTTTACTTTTCTCTCATGCATTAGGATTAAAAATACATTGGCTTAATTATATATCTTTTATGGATGTTTAATTTTTATGTTTATTACCCCCACATTATGACATAATATTTGGCGAGCAATAGATTATATTTTACTTAGCTTTGCATGGACTTTTTGAATATGAAAACATAAGACCTAGATAGGTTTATTTCATGGTGTTACTTTAATAGAGGATTTGGAACCATCTCTAGTGATGTTATTATGATAAGAGACCCCTTGGTTACGTCTAGTGGATCCATCTTGGTCATGACCATGAATGTCTAAATATATCAATAAGTAGAAGTAAAAACATGGTTTATCTTATCTGAGCTAGGATTGATTTGTAGATTAGCTACATTTTAACTTGTATATAAGTTCTCCTTTATATCTCACTCAATGCCAAAAAAAATTCACCTCATTAGTGGATGCTTGATTGCTAGACCACCCTTACAGTTAGACCAAACACCTAGGTTTCATGGATATAAGAAGGTCTAGGAATGTTTACAATAGTTAGAGGATTACTATGTTAATGATGATGAAAAGTTTTGTGTGATCACATTTCTATTTCAAGGGATAGTTTATCGATGGTGGTCTACTCATCAATACCAATTAGATACATGGGAACAAGTATGTGTAGCCATGAATAATAACTTACACCATGGTAGTTGTGTTGGTACCACCCTAAGTTATAGTGGTATTAATTCTATAGAATAATACATAACACAATGTGAAATCCTTTGGAATATTGACAAATTTGTTTTAAAATAATTATTATGGGTAAATGCATTCTATGTTACATTCCATGCCTAGGCTAGGGTATTGTACATTAACTAAGAAACACATAAAGACATATACCTAATAATGTATCAAACATGGTGTTCTTATTACCTTTTCATATTAATCACCATAGATGGATTTAAATTTGTCTCTATAAGTGGTCTATTAAGTAGTTGTGGGTGATCAAGCACCAGTTGAAGATTGGATATGACACATGCATGGTGAAACTAAGGATAATTTGGTTATATTCCAAGAAATTGATACTCCTACCATGGATTGGTTAGAACCAAACTTCCATGTTGAATATGAACATAAATAACACATCTAAAAGGGCAAGAAAAAGGTTGTGTACCAAATTGATGAAGGTATTGGTTCTAATCAATTAGAGCCATAATTTGACCACTTAAATCTACATATATAGTGTGGGGCATATGATGTTAGAGATATGATACAGTTTGAGCTAAAACCATATTCTATTCCACTCTAAATGATTTAGTAGAATATTGGAATGAATGATGCACATAAACTAAACATTATGGGAAATTACTGGTCTGATGTTGAGACAACCAAAATATTTGAAATTTTACATGAGTACCAAGAAATTTTTGCATGAAATTATATGGAAATGAAAGGAGTGAATCCATCATTGGGAAAAATTCACATCAATTTGGTTGAAGGTGCTTGAGCGATGAATAAATGGTCATATTGGATGAACCTAAATTTACATGCTCAAGCTAAAGAAGAAATCAATAACATGTTGTGCATTATATTTATTACTCTTATTGATTAATCTAAAAGGGTTAGTCTTATGGTGATAAAAATAAAAAAGGATAGTCACATTCAAATTTGTGTGGACTACAGACTACTCAATACAATATGCGTAATGGACCTATTAACCAAATTTTGCTTTTAGTCAAATTGGGTCAATCCATAAATTTTTTAACTTTTAAATAAGGTTTTCATATGTCCTATAGAGTCTCATGTTGGTCTAAATATCTTATAATATCCGTACTCTAGTCCTTGTTGAAGCCCATCTTCCTTGTACTAATCAAATCAACCAAATTCAACCCTATTAAAACTTGGTCAAAGGTTTAAATTATGTTATAAATACTATAATATGTTCATTTAGGTGTCCTAAGGTGTTTATAAGTCATATATTTGTCCTTTGCCATGTTTTATATGTAAAAAACATCATTTGGCCACATTTTTAGCATAATAAATGACTCGTATCGATGGGTTGAGTAAGAAAATTTATCACCAAGGTGAATTTAAACATGGAATAGGTTAGGATAATTTCAAGAGTGGTTATATGATAGTCCAAGAATAATTTATGTACAAAAATAAGTAGTTTCTCCTTGATTTTAGGCTCTTTTGGGTACTTATACAAACTTGGTGAGCTCATATTCAAGTAAAAATGTGAGTTATGTTCATATTCACCTCCATATATTCATTTCAATTTTTGGTGTGCTGAGATAAGATCAAAAAATTCAGCTATAACTTCTATTACTTCCTCTTTGTCTTGCAAGCCAAAGAAGGTCAACTTTACATGCTTGGTATGGGTCATACAATTGGATTTGGGAGGAATTATCTTGGGAATTAAAATGGATCTAATTTTAATTAAAATTAATATCAATACGTTTCATTTTTTTGGCTTCTCCTTTATGAACCATTATTTAGACTCTAGATAGTTTTTAATGCATTCACATCTAAGAGGGGTTCATTATTTGCACTTGTTTCAAAAAAAAATCTTTAGTTTGATCAGTTTGATGGTTTCATATGTTTTATATTGCTTATCCATTGGTTTTCCAACCAGAATTTTGGTTTTGGATCTATCAAATGCTTCACAAGCCTCCTCTAGACTTGTTCTTGGCCATAGATCACTCTCACTACTCTATACTCAGAAAATGACAACCTATAGGTGATTTGAACATGATTTGAGGTTTTTTTCAAGTTTTATTTATGATATTTTATGAATTTGAAGTTTTAAATATGAATTTGAGGTGATGGGAGGTTTTTAATAATCCTTTCTTGCTCAATTCCATCCTTCCTACCTATACACAGTCATATGCACACTACAGGTGGCCTAAGCATGATTCAGGGGTCTTGTGGAGAATTTAGAAAATTTGAGGACCATTCTTTTATCTTGAAATGATGTTGACCTTTGTATATTTTTAAGCAAGGATATATGGTAGTAATTTTGACAAGAAACCTTTAAGGCACAAAGTGACTGAGTTTCAAGACTTTGAGCCTTTTCTATCAAGACAAAGCTCCTAAATCTTTTAAGAATGATTTTTTAACAATGGTGTTTTAAAATTTGGTCAATCCATGTGTATTATTTTTGTATCTATTATTATATAAAATAAGTGTGCCAAGTTTAAGAGGAAATTGAAAAGTGGAGGGGGATCATTTGAAGTCACTAAGTTACCAACAAATGCACTGAACTCAATCAATAATATCTACAAGAAAGTAACTCAAAAAGACTTTTGTCACCTAATGATTCATTTTAAAAATATGATTCATTTTTATATGATCTTAATGGTATATTAAGAACATTTTAAATCTTAAATTACATTCCAAAATGTTCAAGTTCCCAATTTGTATATAGTAGAATTATTCATCTACAGGCATGATAGTGGGCAGATGACTGTTGACTCATTTTGGACAACCAATTAAGGTTTTGGGACATTAAAAGGTAAATATATCTCATGATGTGTAGATATTAACTTTTTATGGGTTAAATTAGATTTCCTTCACATCATAAACAAGCTTAGTTGAACCAATTACTCTTATAATGGAGTAGGGTATCTCTTTTAGTAGACAATAAATTAGTTTAGAGTCCAAAAGATGTTTGGAAGACATTAAAATTGTAATATAAGTTTCAAGTGAATAAATTATGACTAAAAATTATATTTAAATTTTTAATAAACACCATTATAAAAATTAGGAGTCCATTTTTCACATATATGACCCTCAAAAGAGCTCTCATACAGTCAATTTTGACTATATCAAATAGTAACCTAGGAATTTGAGGTAAATTGGTGTTTAGTTATATTTTTGAAGAAGATAATTATAATAAATAACTTAAAGCCAATAAATATTCATGTAAATACATTTAAAAATCTAACATAAGGCCTAATTCAATGCATATAGTCACCTACAGTAGATCCTAAGAAGGTGTCTCAATTATTAAGCAGTAAACTAGGTTATGTTTGATAAAGTTTTGGGATTTCCTAAGTGAATGAAGTCATGTAATGATGTGGAGATATTAAGAGAATATTATGGAGGGTTTAAAATTTCCAACACGTGCTCAATAGCCTACAATAAAGGGCTCAAATGAATGAACATAGTCAGACAGATTCATCTCAGTCAATAAGGTTCAAGATGTAGAAGTCAAATGAGAACATGGAAGGATGAAGTGATGTATTAAAATTGGTAATTATATATAAAATCCATGGTAGTGTTTAAGGGGTATATATAGTGAATACTACAGAAATTTTATTCTAATATGGACATACATAATTCATCTCAAGGCACCCCTATAGATAGTGCATTCTTATAAGTTTGTCTTGGATTTTAGAGTTTTTGGAGGGTCAAAATATGTAAAAAAATGAAAAAAAGTTGTTATAGATCATACTTGAGACATATAATACATTTTAAAATGATTTATTTTGATTAAAATAATGGCAAGATGTCCTTTTTCTATCTTAGAGATATATCACTTTTCCCTTGTAACCAAGATTATATTTTTGGAATATGTGCTAAAATGATGTACCAAATTATTGATAAACCTTGTATGATGATTTTTGAAGATGGAGAACAAATAATACAACCTAAAAACCTTGATAAGAGGTCTGAAGGCAAATAGGGTGCCCTAGGCAACATAGGTTTTAGTCACCATGGTAAGGAATGGTAAAGCAAATGGCTAAGTAAGGATAGTCATTTTCAATTTTGACCTTGGATAAGCCTCATTTTCATTTTCATTTCTATCTCTTGATGAGATATTATAATTATTGTAACATGTCAATGGGATTAAAATATAGGTTTTGGAACCTTTTTTTAATAAAAACTCATAAATAAGCCATTTCTTGGCTTCAGAACACTAAAACTCTCACAAAATGCAAGAAATGACTCGAATAGCCAGCTTTGGACACTCACATCTTCCATGATACTTTACATGGGACCTTTAAGTGATTGGATAAGTTAGGGAGGGGGCATAAGAAGACCTCAATTTTATTTTTAGAGAATTAAAATGTCTTTTCTTTATGAAAAAATGTTAAGACTAGAAGTGACTAGAAAACCTTACAAACCCTCCATAAGGACCTAATTGGGGAAATTTTGCATATGAAGAATGAATATTTAGTTAAAATACCATGAAACCAACTTTTAGATGTAGAGGAATCCCCAGATACCTACACCATGCTAATTTTTTGTACTATCCCTATATGAATAGTATAAAAAAGGGTTTATTTTGATAAAATTGCATGTTTTTTAGGTTTGGAAGACTTTCAAAGGATCCAATCACTTTTGGGAGAGATTTTATGAATTTTTATATGTCATCATGTAAATTTTATGAGGTATCTAAAATCTTGAGTGTGCCTACCATCTCTTTAATTTAAGCCAGTCATAGTGAATGGGCAGTGAACACTTAGGAAAAGTGGTGAAGCTCCATTTGGGAAGCCTTTTGAGGCTTTTTTCTTGAAAATGATGATATGGAATCTATTTAAAAGTGTCATACATCATTTTTCATGGATTATATTATATATTTTGAAAGGTTTTGGGGGTAAAGTTGTAATGATCTTGATATTCAATATATGCAGAAATACCCTTAAGGTAGGGAAACACCATATAATAATCCTTTAGGAAGGAATAACTCCAAAATGCCTCTTCGAGGGGACAACCTCCAATATCCTCTTACAATAGAAGACTCAATGCTTACTTGATATCTTTACCATGATAATCATCTCCTATATATATACATCTATCTAACCCATGGATGGATAACCTCCTAATCCCAATGTAGGCCGACCATTACCCAATATACTACTTCCACAAGTTACTCTATTATCCTAATATATTGTACCCATATAACTAAATAAGGGGATGTGTGCCACATGGAGGCATCTCCATCAACCCATATACATCAATACATCATATCCCTAGGTACATAGCAAAAGTGTAAGAAGTGCATAGAGAGAGGTCATGCTGAAACTATCATAGATGATAGTGCATGGATAAAAGAATAGAAATGATTAGAGGCTAATCCAATGAATGTGAGGTCTAATTTTTAACAAATAATACTAATATCCACCTTAAAAACTGATCATATGTAGTGATAAGGTGGTTTTTGAAGGAAAATCATGACATATAGTTTCTTATGCATGTACAAGGGAACCTACGCCACATGTGGAGGAGTTATCTAAGTTTGAGGGACATTTGACATTTTTTATCTTTATTAAATATCTCATAAATGATTATATGACTATCATATCTCCTTATCCTCATTTTAAAAGTTCTTAATGACTCTTGAGCTTCCCTTTCTTTCTTTCTTTTCACATTTTCTATAAATTCTAGCCTTTTTGGCATTGTATAGGATCTCTCCACCTGGGTATGGTGAAGCCCTACCAAAATTTTGCCTTGAGATGATAAATATAGTTATTTTTATGTCATTTAAAATTTCACTAAGTGTACATAATAGTGATTGGTCTTGTGCAAGTGTAGTTTTATTTACCTTCACATGTTACTCTTCCTTGTGCCTTTTGTGTTTGAAGATCTCTCTTTTGTAGGTTAGCAAGAAGTGTCTAATGAGATTTTAGGTGTAGTAATTAGTATATAAATAGTGTGTCCTATAATGTGTATTATCTAAGTATTCCTAGCCTAAGATCTCTAAGACACCATGCTTGAAGCATTGATGTGAGAGAGGGGATTGCCATTAAATGAAGTATATATGCAGACCTCTTTTTGGTTCTAA
The DNA here is from genome assembly GCA_037957365.1 of Torreya grandis. Classification (NCBI taxonomy): domain Eukaryota; kingdom Viridiplantae; phylum Streptophyta; class Pinopsida; order Cupressales; family Taxaceae; genus Torreya; species Torreya grandis. The sequence continues at coordinate 3,061,129 of JARHVA010001513.1, forward strand.
GTGAATGTTAAATGGTGTGAGTAGATCATATATTTGGTGTATCACCTCCCATAGACTAGGTTTACTTTCAATTATCCTTATCCCTTTTCACCCCCAAGTGTTAGTAGTAGGATTGAGATATAGTGATGCATCAAGGGGAACTATCCCCTAATCTAGAGATCCACCTCACATATGGTGACCCACAACCTTGAGGTGGTTCCATTATGCCAATTTAATGATGAGAGACTTATCATCTCCTTTTTCTATGCAATTTCAAGTGAGAATAGTATTTGGCATGCCTGGTGGGATTTTTGTTCTAAAATATTGAGGAGATTTGGTGTTCTCCTCAAGATACCAAAATTTAGGGGCAATTTCAATAAGCACCAATGATGACTCAAAGTATAAATCTATTAGTTAAGTAGTTAGGTATTCTTATTGAAGTTGTTTTTTTGTTATACACATTTCTCATAAGTCTCATTGACTACTAACATAAGCTGAGGACATATGTCTAGCTTTTCCTAATCCCCCTCAATATGAGCAAGTCCTTGGCCAATCTTGTCATGATCCCTATCAATCATATGTTGCCTATGACCAGTCCTATCAAGCTTGTACTTCACCTAGTCAACCTAGTTTATCTCCAAGTCATTCCATTATAAGTTTCAATAAAACTCTTATTAGCTACCAAGACTACATGTTAGACCTTCATACTAGATATGGTTATGGTCAAGTCATCCCTAGTGTTTGTATCAAGAGTGTAAGGGATGCTTTAGAATAAGTCAAGGGAGAATGGATACCTATAGAGAGATATAATTGGAAAGATATATATAATGAGATGATTGATTTTTGTGGCTTAATTTTCCACTTAGAAGAGAGGTTGAGAGCTCATGAACCAACTCAATATTGGTAGCTCCAATATATCCCACATCAACCTTTGAGTGTGTAAACCTTTCCCACTCAAGATGTTAATCCAAACATGTTCCAAAATGCCCCAAGTTCATACATTACCCAAATTTTACCTTCTTGCAAGTTCATCCAAAAGAGCAGCCAAAAGAAAACATCATGGTTGAGTAGGTTAATGTATTTGAAGAAGATTGCAAGAAAAGAAGTTTGCATTTTGAAGCTCATATGGAAAAGGAGATTGAAATGGCCAATAATATTTTAAGGTAATCTATCATAGTAGTAGAAAATGAACTCTCTAATCCTCCTTTTACAAGTTACAATCAAGATGCTAATCCCAAGGAAACTTCAAGTTTCCTAAACATATCATTCACCCCTTCATTAACATCTTAGCCCCATGAAAATATCTCTAAGCCTACCTTCTCAAGATATAAAGAAGTGGTGGCATCTTGTGAAGAAAAGAACAAATCATGTTTAGTTGGAGAAGTTAGAAGGGAAGAGAAACTTGATATCCCTCAACTCCTTCACACCCCTCCTCAAGAATCCATTGAACCCATTTATCCACCTCTTCTAAATGATCAATGTTTCCCTTATAATGTTGATGATTACATTGCTCATTAGGAATATTATTTAGATAAACTTATTGTTTTTGAGATGCCTAATATTGGTGCTACAATGGAGGATGAGTTTCAGATTTTAGATTGGACTAAAGATAAAGAGGAACTAACTGCTAGTGAGGAGTATCAAATTATGAAGACGAGGAAAAGGATCCTCCTTGTGTTGAAGAAAAGGTCTTAGAAGAGGTTATTTTGGAACCCAAAGGAGAAAATGAAGGATCCTCTCTTATTGTTCCTCTTCATGATGATGACCAATAAAAGGGTGATGAATTGTGGTATAAATTTGATGACATATGCAATGAAGTTGAAGCCCTTAAGGAGCCTACAAGTCCTTTGGAGCTAACTACATTTCATGGCAAATAATATGTTCTGTCTCAAAAGGAAGACATGTGGTAGACCTATATGCAAATGTTCCAAGAGTATGACTAATGTGATAAGACTAAACTCTTAATGAAACAAGCCCAAGATGTTGGAGATTAGGCATATATTGAGAATCATCATCATCAAAAGATTCTAGCTCATGATGAAGTAATCTATGATGATCTTGGGACTTTTGAGGATGGTTCAAAAGTTGATCCTAGAACCACCTATGAAGCTAATCCTATCAACATCAAGGAAAAGTGTGAGAAAGAAACACTACTATAAAGCTATGACTTAACACTTCTTGAAGACTTTGAAGAGGCTATAACAAATGATAAATACAATGGGATCCTTTAAGAAGACATAGACTTGCAAGAGGCTATCCCCTTCATAGACATGCAAATTTTTCATAATGAGATAAAAGGATAGTAATATGAGGCATGTTTCCAAGGTTAAGAAGACTTTACCTACCTTGGAGACTTGTGGGAGATGATTCCATCAAATGACATGTCAAGTCAAGGAAAAAAAAGGAAACATGAGTCATCTAACACCACATCCAAAAGGAAGCATGCTTGGCATCCTCATTCATATAGTGAGGAAGGAGATCCAAGGTACTTACCTTTTGATCTAGGAAGGTAGGTATGTTTAAGTTGAATGTACATTTTTTTGTTTGCCTTTAGTTGTGCTTTGTGTTCCCTAAGTTCTTAGTAGCACAAGTGTTGTCTTTGATTTGGTCTTGTTATGTGTTATGCTTTCCTTGTGTGTTTTGAGGTAAGTTAGTTGTCTTATTAGTAAATTAAAGGTATGGTCCTACTATTTACAAGTGTATTTTACTCCATTTTCACAATGGTAAGATAAGGCTGCTGGTCCTTAACATAGGGAAGCATGTTACCCCTAGAAATTGCCAAATTATTGACTAAATTTGACTTTTAGTCAAATTGGGTCAATCCTTACATTTTTAACTTTTAAATAAGGTTTCCATATGTCCTATAGGGTCTCATTTTGGTATAAATATCTTATCTTATCCCTGATATAGTCCTTGTTAAATCCCATCTGTAGACACCAAAATTGTGTCTACTCCTTGGTCAACTCCCCCTTGGTCCCCTTGGTCTGCTTTTAAACATTTCTAACCCATACACTTATTAATTTAAAATAAATTACCTATTTTAAATTAATAACACCTCACCTTGGATTCCTTGCCCTTGGATGCCCTCATTTATCACCCTATGACTAATCATTCCAACTCTCCCACTAATCCTCATGCCTATTAAACCCGCCTTCGATCGTTTAACCACGACAGCTGAACTCGACAGATGGAAGAATGGGAAAAATGATAAAAATAGCCCTTTTTCCCATTCTCTAGCCACTGACGTCAGTTAACCATTGGCTGACACCAGTGGTATCGCCGACGTCGGTTGCTTAAAACTAACTTGTAGGCCGAATAGAAAACTAATCACAAACTTAAACACTAATTCTCTTGCCCATATCAATTTTCTCTTGCTCCTCAACTCTTTATAGGTACCAACATTCTATCAACACTCTCCTAACTATAGAGACTCTACCCAAGTGACTTTAGATCATATTGGAGCATGGTACAAGGATCTCGACATCAGTTGTAATAGGCACAAGCGTTCACACCCCTGATTCTTTAACAACTAAGAGCTAAGTATTCTCCTTCTATTTCATTTCAAAAAGCATTAGCAGTTAGCTTTTATTTAGCATTTTTGGATATCATCAACCAAACCTAACTTTCTTCCCAGAGAGGTTGAGAAGCCTCCCCCATATCCTTACCCTTTTTAACAACCTATCCTCTACCCCTCGTCCCTCTTAAGACTCTATTGGCTTCCCCGACAATCTTGCACGGACCTCTGAACTCCCACAGACATCCCAAACCATTATTTTGATCACAGATAGACCTGAAACTCATCCAAAATCCATCCAAGGCCATTACCCTGACCGACATTGACCATTTCACCTACCAACATCAGTAGAATAACTGACATCAAAAACTTGACCAACTGACACCGGTAGAACCACCGACATCGGTGACTGTGATAGACTGACAGTAGAATATAGGTACACATTATTTCTATTTCTCTTGCTTAGTATTTCATTATTATATTTATCTAACATTCTTTTTATCAACAAGTGGACTGGCATCCCTCAAGGAAGTCTTTACACTTCTGGGACTGAGCTTTGGTTGGCAATCCACCTTATATCTATCTAACATTTTATATGTTTGAGTCTTATCCTATCTACAGGTGTCGTCCTCTATAGCCAAAGAGGAGCTCCTTCAATCATCTACATAATGGTGTGCAACTTCATCTGAGTATGTACAAACCCCTAACCATTACCTTTTTATTTTCTTATTTATTCTAAATGTGGAAAAGCAAAAATAATTAGAAACATTCTGGCACACCCGGTGGGACCCTAGAGTTTTCCTTGGGTTCATTTCTCCTAAAGCAAACATTCATATAGGTGCATTAGATTTATTCTTGCATCCTTCTTCTATCTCTTTATTCTAAAAAGACATCATAAGCAAAATTTAAAAATAACATCTTCTTTTTCTTCTTGTCACCTTTCCTTCTTGCATCTTAGAGTAGTGAAGTTCATACTCTTAACCTTTTCTCAACTTGTTTGCATTCAAACAAAACATTTTAGTTTAGGCTTAAAATCTATTGCATTTCATTTCTACCTGAATGCATACTTAGCTTTCACATCTAGTAATTAAAAATGCATTATGAATAAATCTTAGTGCACTTATGTTACATGACCAGACCACTTTCACAACTAAACATCTAAACATACCTGAGACAAGGCCTGACTAGGATTTCATCACCTAGCGGATACCTTACCCTTCTTGGTAATCCCACTTAGACTTCACTACCAAGGGGAGAACCCACTTTATTCTCTGGCAGAGTATAAACTCTAGGGGAAGTATATATTAGCTAAGCGACCCAGCTTATCTATGGGCTCGTGAAGTGAGGGGAGCTTGCTCCTTAGCACCAGGCCACGTACGAAACCTAATATAGATTTTGAGCACAAAAACTAACCTGAAACCAACCTTAGACTACTTCTTCTAGTACCTATTTTAAAATCCAACATCCCAAACACACTCTTCTAAGGCATAAGCCAACAAGACTCTAAAACTTATTCTTAGGATTTAACATTTAGAAGCTACTTGTCTTCATCTACTTTTCTATTTTCATCTAGTTTTTTGAGCTGGTGAGGATGCATTATTCTGAGCTCCAAAAACAACTCAGACTTTTTCTTTCATCCAAAAACTTTTAGTTTTTTGAAGTTTCTAGAAATACACAATAATTGACATTAGTTTTTTCACCAACGTTGGCAACTTATCTTCACCGACATCCGTTATCTGACTGACATCGGCAACTTTCTTCACTGACATCATTTTTTCTACCGACGTCGGTCACTGTCAAAAATTTTCTTCTCAAAACAATAAGCCAAAACCCTGACCTTTTGACTGTCAAAAACACATTCTAGTTTTTTGAGGCTGAAACATATAGTTTTCAAAACCTAAACCCCCCCTTTTGCCTTGGATGGTTTTGACATGTAGTCAAACCAAAACTCTTGTTGACAATGCAAGGCAACAGCCACTTCTACCTTCACCTTCTATATCAAGTCCTCTAATGGAGTATCATTCAGATGCTGAGCGTACTCCAACCCCAACTCAACCCCATATTGTTGTCGAAGGGGACCAAGACATTAAAAGATTCCTTGACCTCAATGTCAAAGCTCTTCAGCACTATCTCATGAGAAGTCAAACGCGAGACTCTTCAGGCAACCCAGTTTATGGGATGCCAAATTCCTTAGTCAAAATGATAGTCATATCAATGGCCTCTCTAACTCAACCCATAGACACCCAGGCCATTGCCTCAGTTAATAACCCGACCATGACCAATCTTCAAAGTGTGGCTTCTCCTTCTATTTTTGGACCTACTTCCATCGGGGTTTCAGTGCCCCATCAACCAAAAACTATTCAACAAAGTTCTACACCATTCCAAAACTTAATTGTCTCCATCCCACCTACTCTTGCACCCATAAACACAAGAGTAACCACCTACCCTTCAACAAGTGTTGCCACCACTCAACCACCTTTGGCGGCACCTAGTCAAGTTCAGCTACCCTCTAACTTCATAACACAACCACCCTTGACTTCAACATTAGTCCCTATGACTAGTTACCAATATGTTGCACCTATACAAGTGCAACCAACTATGTCATATGCCCCTCCTAACTCCTTCCAAGCACCTTACAACTTAGGGGGTGCCCCACCTATCAATCCACTAGTTGATCTAATCAAGATGCTGATGGATAAGGTGTCTAATCTTGAGACATCTATTTCAGGTTCAAGAAATGTTCTCTCATATGAAAAAGTCTATAATGAACCCATTCATCCTTTAGTCACAATCAGACTATATCCTAGTCAGTGGGAACTTCCCAAGTTTACTCACTTTCAGAGTAAGGAGGACCCACAGCAACATCTACGAGCATTTGGACACGCTTGTTACCTTATAGCACATGATGATGCATTATTACTATGAACATTTCCCATGTCACTTTCTAGTGCTGCCCTCGATTGGTATAGTTCTATTTCCATTCATTCTCTCTTTTCTTTCAATCAACTCACCCAATTATTTCTTGACCACTTTTCAATTAACATAACTAAAAAGGTCTCCATCACAGACCTATAATCTATCAGACAATTCGATAATGAATCCAGAGCTGATTTTGTTGCTCATTGGAGAGGCTTAATCAACCAACTCTCCTTTTCTTTACCTCAACCTGAGCTCATTGAGCTCTTTTCACAAGCATGTGCCAAACACATCTCATCTACTTTACAGGTCTAAACATTCTGCACATTTGACAAAGCTTTCACCATGGCTAGGAAGCTTGAACTCCGAGTTGTCAAAGAAGATAAGGTCAAACTACGTAGTAAAAATAAGAACACAAAATCCAATGATCCTTCTTCGTCTAAACCTTCTTCTTCATATTCCAAGTCTAAGGGATTAGCAAATGCTGTGGTCCTTAGGCCATCATCTTTGACAATAACTAATCAATCCAAACCTTCCACATCTCAAAGCATTACATGACAATATCAACAATGGTATATGCAGCATTAGTATACTCCTATAGGAGAATCATAATCTTTCATTTTGGATAAACTAGTTAAACAGGGAGTCCTTAATCTCCCCCAAATTCAACCACCACCTCAATTCGACCCTTCAAAAGCCATCCCTACATGGTATAGGTAAAATGACTTCTGTAATTATCACTGTGTCAAAGGCCATGACATAAACAACTGTAAAACCTTCAAAAACATTATCCAAGACATGATAGATAAAGGTGATCTTGTTTTGGATAACCCAAATGCTCTAGCAAACCAAAACATAGACATCTTTAGACAACCTTTTCCTAACCATCCCCTAGCTAAAACAATGTGTAAACCATGGCCGATGACTCCCAAGAGCGTAATATACGCACAGTCAACACGGTCTCACCTTTTATGCCTAACCAACCTCTCTCAAAGTCTAAAGAGGTTAGCCCAGCCATTGGTCCTTCACAGGTAGAAGAGCCTTCTTCTCCCATTTCTCCTCCATAGGTCAACGAACCTTCTACTCCTATTAGTTCTCCATCAACCTCTCTTATATTAGAGGATGCTTTGACCATACCGATGCCACTAGCCCCACCTTCATCCTTCCTACTACCAATGGAGGACCTTACCTTTCCTGCTCCTCAACCACAAGTAGAAGGCACAATCATACCTACCATTTATCCTCTTGAGGAGTCACCATCTCCAATTCCTTCTCCACCAAGAGAAGAACTTGTCTCTTCTCCTACTTCGACCGAGGACGATCCAGTTATGACTCTATCACACCTTGGGTCCGAGATCACTACATCTAACACATTTTCAATCTCACAACCACCCACTTCTTCTAAAGAACCAAGGCCTCATCCAACATCTTCCAAACCATTCTCTCGATTGGTGGAGAAACTAGGACTTCTCCATTTGAGGAAATTAGAACATGAGGCATTATGGGAGAAACTCAAATCTCCTCACCTTACACGTCCCATCTCATCTCGTGCTATTGACCCTCCTATGACAAAATCTCTAAAAGTCTCTGACAAGGACTAGGCTTCTACTTCCAAATCTTTAGAAGCCCAACCATCCACATTTGAACCTAAACCCTCACAAGCATCCACCATACCAACACCGGTTAAATCCCTCAGTGTTCACCCCATATCTAACCTCACTCACCCACAAGTGAAGGTAGACTTGAACCTTGCCTCGCAAAATAGTAGTCCTCACATTAAACTGAAGAAGGCTACTATATCATGTTGGAGAACTCCTCCTCCACCATCAGCATTACCCTCCATTTTGGGCCCACATCCTTATACCTTAATAGGAGTGCTCCCTACTCCCATACCTAACAAAAACAAGTTGCCTCTATTACTCCCTTTACCCACCACAAACCTACCTCCTCTAAAAAATTTGGCACCCCTCACAAAGAAAGTGTCATCTACATGAGTGGCTGCACCACCAACCCAAAAGGTGGTACGAAAGTCTCCCTCAACAACTCCCAAACAAAAGTCATCAACACCTAGTACATCAACAAGCACAGACCCCTTAGTGAGTTCATATGCTTTGATACTATGCTAACTTTTGCAAACTTCTAGCATCACTCTCCCACCTATCAAACCATTTCAACCTATCAAACCATTTCAACCTCTCAAACCAAAGCCGTCTTGGTTTGATGACACTAAATTTTGCCTATATCATCAAACACCTAGACATGACACTAAAAATTATTGTGCCCTTAAGGTTGCCATTCGCCATTACATGGAAAAAGACACCCTTCTTGTTGAGGAGACTATCGACAAATCTCCAACACCATCTCATGTCTCCCAACCCTCTTCACCGACACACTCATCAACTCTCAGATCAAAGCCATCTTGGTTTGACGACACTAAATTTTGTGTGTATCATCACACACCTGGACATGACACTGCGCGTTGTTGTGCTCTTAAAGCTGTCATTCATCAACACCTAAAAAAGGACACCCTTTTCATTAAGGATCCTCTTGACCACCCTTTCAACAAACCATCGACACCATCCCATACCTCTCAAACATCCTCACCTAAATCGGGAGCCCATCATCAAACTGTGGTTCCTCTACCACCTTTTACCCCATTATTCAAAATCAACACTATCAATGTGGTTACTAGGTCACAAACCATGAAGGATAAAGGGAAAGAGAAGGTTTTTCTCCCTCAAACATATCCATTTGTCAAGCCCTTTCAACCACCACAACCCAAGATTTCAATCTTGAGCACATCTCGATCAACATGTTTGAAGCCAATTCATGACTCCAAGGTGAAACAACTTCACCCAACCTCTGTGAAGACATCTTTGTATGACCTCATTCAAAGCTCTCCACAACATCGACAAGCCCTAATCAAATCCTTACAAGCAGTGGAGGTACAACCTGAAGACTCCCAACCACTAGTTGCCTTATTCCAATCATTACCAACCATTGCCTCCATCACCGTCCATAATTCTAAGATTCCAAACTCCAACCTGGAAGATCAATATCTTATCCTCTCAAACTAAAGCCTATCAGGCAAAAAGCTTCGTAGGATGCATCCTTACATCACACTCTAAGAGGAGCTTCATCATCTTCTCTTCATCGCATTTATCCAACTCATTGATTATCTGTAATGGGTGCCAAACATTGTCCCTATCACAAGTAACTGGGGGAGTTTGACTCTATATTGACTATCACAACCTCGACCAAGCATTGACCAAATATCAATCAACCAAGCATTGACCAAACATCAACCAACCAAGCATCGACCAAACATCAACCAACTTCTTAATCATCTTTAACATGTGACCAATATGGAATGAAGCAAATGAGGCAAGTTTGCTCCTGATTGGCTCAGACCTTATATCATAATGCATAAGTATGGATCAGGGACTTATCATTTGTCTTCTCTTGAAGGTTGACCAGAACCTGAGCCCCTTAATGCCTTACATCTATGACCATTCTATTGTTAGTCAAGTACTCATCCAATTGACACTTAACTTGAGCTCATCCCTTGAGCAACACCCGTCATCATCATTCCTATTCCTTTTAACCCTATTTCCCTACATACATTAGTTAACCCTTTTGTCAAGCATGAATGCTTTGTCCTAATAAAAGGGAACCCTCCAAACCTCTAAAGGCTCATCCATGGCTAAGAATTCAGTCAATAAAACATATAAAAATGGGATGCCTAACATATAAAGGTCATAAACTTTAAATGCAGACTGCTCCCTTGAAGGATAGTTGCATCATCATTGTTGTAGCTAATAGACTGCTCCCTTGAAGGACAGCTATTCAAAGCCCTCAAAAGCATATAAAGCAAAAATATAGACCAATCCCTTGAAGGATGGCTATGCTCAAATCTTTCTACAAAAAACACTCACTCAGAAGCTTCCCACATCAATTAGCTTCACATATGACCACAAAACAAAACAACATCCCCATGTAGACTTCCCGCATCGATCAGTCTACCCTAAAAAAAAAAGACTGACAAGCTATTAAGTCAAGGACTTGCCTATAGTCATTCTCAAGGTCACCTATAAAAGGGGCAAAGTTATCCCTACTTAAAAAGGGTTACCCTATCCTAACATATCACATCACCTACTCAAGAGATTTCAAGCTCATTTTAATGTCAAAGTGATTCGATTACTTCTCTAACACAACCAATGGTCAACAATGTAATGCATGAATGGGGCTTTTATTTCTAAAAACCCCCTACCTATGCTATCATTATGGTCCTTGTCAATGAACAAGCAAAATGCCTTTCACTTCCTCCATACCTTTCTCACATTCAACCAAATCATTTGCCAACCAAACCAAACCAACCAAATCTTTTTCAGACCACTAACGTTCTCATAGCCTATTCACACTAGTTTCTATGGAAACCAATACACATGGAAACTATCGACCACATAATTTATGCCAAGCATAAACCATTACTTGCTGAATCATAAGCATACTCATTTCATTTTTAACATACGTCCATCACTAATATGGATACTTGCTAGGGATGGAAAACCTATCACCAATGTTACAGAATACACCATCACATAATATAGAAAAGGCTATAACATCATCTTACCCTCATCAACCCTAACCTGACCAAACCAACCTATCAACCAGTCTGAACTACATTGGTCTGAGGCTCTTCAAATAGGGGCTATGTAGGCAGCACTTAGTTGACATGATGTCTTCTAGGGTTAGCTCAGCCACATCCGTTTGTTCATCTACTTGATGGACAAACCATTTAACCTTTAACCACAACTTAACCTAGTCAAAACCACATCTATAACCGACCCTCTTCCTCCTTTTTGGGAGAACTACATTGGCTTGAGGCCCTTCAAATAGGGGCTATGTAGGCAGCACTCAATTGACACGGGCTCTTCTAATATTAGCTCGGCCATTCCTTCATCCATCCATCTAATGGACCAACTATCTATACCAACCCAAACTCATGACCAAACAATCAGCCCTGACACTGAAGGAGTTACCTAAACTTCTCATGGGGCACATTGGAGATCACATCCATCTCCCTAACCATAACAAATGTCACTTGAGATCACTTATATCTTAGCCTGACTCAACCAGTGACCTTGGAGATCATGACTATCTCCTCAGACCATGACCACTTTTGAGACAACTATGCCTTGGTTGTTTTGATTGCATGTATGCTACCTCACGAATAGTTAGAAAAATTATCTTCAACCCATATTATGACCCTCACACCTATTATCAAATCGTGAGCAAGTTGATCCCCAATATTTGTGACATTTTTGTGTTTTCTAGGAGCACTTCTTGAGCCTGGGATACTTGGAACACGATGACCATTAGAGCTACAGCTTTGATCGTTTAACCCAATCAGCTACGACTAAATGCTGGGGACTAGCTATTTCAATTTTAGCACTCCTCGACCCTTGACTGTGACAATTTGACCTACCTATCACATGAAGTGGTATACGTGCAATCTCAACTATTGTAGCATTCACACTCAACCTTCACTATATCCATCCACTATCTATCAAATCAGCACCTAATATCAGGTTACCTTCCCTTGACTCCCGCTTTGAGGGGGAATACCTCATCCCTCATCTGGGGCAACCAACTCCTATTTTTGTCTTGTAGTTCACTAGAATAGCCAATATGACAAAAATGACCTTATCCCATACCTGGGGCAACTTACTCCTATTTTTGTCTTGCAGTTCATCAAGAACAACCAACAAGACAAAAAGGAGCAAATGTAGACACCAAAATTGTGTCTACTCCTTGGTCGACTCCCCCTTAGTCCCCTTGGTCTGCTTCTAAACATTTCTAACCCATACACTTATTAATTTAAAATAAATTACCTATTTTAAGTTAATAACACCTCCCTTGACACCTCACCCATGACACCTCACCTTAGATTCCTTGCCCTTAGATACCCTCATTTATCACCCTATGACTAATCATTCCAACTCTCCCACTAATCCTCATGCCTATTAAACCCACCTTCAACCATTTAACCATGGTAGTTGAACTTGGTAGATGGAAGAACAAGCAAATGGCTAAAAATAGCCCTTTTTCCCATTCTCTAGCCGCTGACATCGGTTAACCATCAGTCGATGCCAATGGTATCACTGACATCTACTGCTTAAATCCAACTTACAGGTTGAATAAAAAACTAATCATAGACCTGAACGCTAATTTTGTTGCCCAGATTGATTTTCTCTTGCTCCTCGACTCTTTATAGGTACCAACATTCTATCAACACTCTCCTGGTTGTAGAGACTCTACCTAAGTGACTTCAAATTAGATTGGAGCATGGTATAGGGATCTTGACATCAGCTATAATAGGCACAAGCGTTCACACCCCTAATTCTTCAGCAACTAAGAGCTAAGCATTCTCCTTCTATTTCATTTTAAAAAGCATTAGCAGTTAGCTTCTATTTAGCATTTATGACTATCATCAACCAAACCTGACTTTCTTCCCAGAGAGGCTGAGAGGCCTCCCCCATATCCTTACCCTTTTTAACAACCTATCCTCTACCCCTTGTCCCTTTTAATACTCTATTGGCTTCCCTGGCAATCTTGCATGGACCTCTGAACTCCCATAGACATCCCAGACCATTTTGTTGATCACAGATAGACTTGAAACTCATCCAAAACCCATCTAAGGCCATTGCCCTAACTGACATCAACCATTTCACCTACCAACATCAGTAGAATAACTGACATTGGCAACTTGACCAACTAACACCGACATAACCACTGACATCAACGACTGTGACAGACCGACAACAGAATATAGGTACGCATTGTTTCTATTTCTCTTGCTTAGTCTTTCATTATTATATTTATCTGACATTCTTTTTATCAATAAGTGGACTGTCATCCCTCAAGGAAGTCTTTACACTTTTGGGACCGAGCTTTGCTTGGAAGTCCACCTTATATCTATCTAACATTTTGTGTGTTTGAGTCTTATCCTATCTACATGTGTCATCCTCCACAGCCAAAGAGGAGCTCCTTCAATCATTTGGATAATGGTGCACAACTTCATCCAGGTACATACAAACCCCTGACCATTACCTTTTAGTTTCTTATTGCTTCTGAATGTGGAAAAGAGAAAATAGTTAGAAACACCATCCTCATTGTACTTGTAGACATCTAACTCTTAACACCATTTATGTTAAATATGTCAATCTTACTCAAATGCACATTTTAGGTCTAAATCCATAAAATTCCCTAAATGGTTTGAACTTTCCACTTACAAGTTCCAATTTAGACCAAAGTATCCCTAAATATGGAAATGCATTTTATGGGACAACTAACTTTGATTAGATCATTTCAAGTCAAAATGACAATTTTGCCATTTAGGGATTTGGATCACTATTTTCTTATAATTCATTGGTACATGTCACATACCTTTTTTATTTAGTGTTGTAAACATCCTAAATGGGAATAAAACTCTAATTCATATAACACCACCTTCTATTTCCTCTCTAGTTAAAATATGGCCAATTAATATGACTTTCAGACCATTTTGATTAATTGAGGGCCAATTTTCAAATAATTGCACAAATCTTGATTCACCTTGTTTAAGGCTAATTAATCCAAATCAAGAGATTAAGTGGATTTTCCATGAGATTTGTTGAATATTTCTTTTTTAAAATTGATTCCTATTATTTGCATCACCTAGTGACATCATTTCTTGGGAAGACATCCCTAGGCCATAAATGCCACAAATATCAAGATTATGGGTCACCCATGCCTAGTTAATGCCTCCCATACCTATTTAATGCTTATTTATCTTGAGAATATTTATGGATTTAATTACAAATATTAGGATTATCCATGGCCACACATCTCAATCTTGAGATGGAAGGTCATGGTTGATCTTGATTAATCTCAAAAATCTATAAATAGAGAGGCCATGGACATGAATGAAGAAAAAGATAGTTTGGTGCAAGGTTATTATGCTCAAATATCTTCAAAGCTTAAATATTGCAAAGTTATAATGCTATATTATTTCCACAAAGATTCATTGATAGGCTAGTTTAGTTATTTACAATCAAGATCCTAGGTTTCATGGAGTGTTCTTAAGGCATTAGAGGAGCTTACCACCATTGTTGACAAAGACAAGGATGTTTGATCAAGGGAGAACATGTTTTGAGCCACATGGGTATGGTGAATCCATTTGTGAAGGTAATATGGTGTTGCTTTATTTCATTTGTTTCTTTCTATCATTTGTAAGTCCCATAGGAATATATAGGCTTGGTTAGTTAGTTCTTTATGCATATTTCATTGTTTATGAACTAATGCTTAACTAACATGATTTGTAATCCTCTCTACATCTTAGCATGCCTAATGGGACAAGACACATCTCACACCTATGGAATATCACTTTTAAACTCTAAAATATCCATTTCGACCCTTAAAACTCATGTAAATTGATTTTCTAACTTTATTTTTCCATTTTTGGTTGCCACAATTTTTCCACAATAATCAACATTGGCAGAAATACCAACATCAGTTACTAACTTAACTGACACTGATCAACAAAACTGACATCAATCAGATCTCAGTTGTCTATAACTAACATTGGTGGTATTGACCAATGTCGGTCACTATGTTTTTCCAAAAACATAGACCTAAGACCTAATTTTCTAAAGTTCATTGTCTCAAGCTAAAAAGAGTTATAAATCTAAAGGACATGCTGACATTTTTGCTATAGGAACAAGCTTTTTCTTTGATAAAAACATGTTTAAATCACCTCTTTCATGCTTAAAAATCAATTAAGAATGTTGTTTTGGGTGTTTAAAAAATAACTTAGATGTTTTGGTGAATGTTTTCAAAGTTTGTAACTAAGACCAAGGGGTCAAATGAACACCACAAAATATTTCATTTGGGTTTAAAATTGAATACACTTATCAATTCTTGTTTACAATAGTTGATTAGATTAATATTGTTTGGAAAAAAGAGGGATGTTCATGTATGATTTTCCATTTTTACCCTATAGGGAACCCTTAGAATCAAAACCACAATTAATATTTTAAATAGCCTAGTCTAAGGCTTAGAAAGAATGTCACCTAAAGCACTCCCCAAAAACTGACCAAAGTTTGGGTGATCTTGAAAATGACCCTAAAGTCTTTCTATTTTATGCTTTCTTTATTTTCATGTAAACATGGCTTGTGAGGGGGACTTCATCACCTCCTAAAAGTTCTTTAAGGAAGATTTAACCTGGGATTTCATCTCCTGGCATTGACTTCATTTGGATCCTTTGGAGTTGCAGATGGGATGTAGTGGAACTTTAGACATCACACTACACTAAGAAAACAAAAGGATGTAGTGGTTAAATAAAGGATTAGACATTTTTTCAACAAACTGAGTGATATAGACCCAAAATCTATGCTTTTCTTTTGCATTATTTTGTGTGAAAGTCACTATGTAATTTATTCCCCTAGAATGATCAAAATATTGCTAGTTTAGTAGACCCCACTTTTCCATACCTTGTCAGTTTAGGCTTAAGACATTTTTTTTTGTCATTATCTTACTTGGTCTTGATTTGTGTCTAAAATTTCTTGTTAACTCAATGAACTTAACCAAAACACATTATCCTCAATTTTCTTGAGCAAGGGAGGAATTATGCTGTCCAAATGGAAAATTCAACTTTTCCTTATTTAATTTGTTATCAAAAGCTTCATGTCATGTCATCCACTTTGGCATAGTCATGTTACCTAATTGAGTCTAGATATTTTACCCAATTTGTTTAAATCCTTCATTTATAATCCACATTCAAAATTGAACCTTTCTGAGTTCTAAGGGTTGGTGTGTCAAAATGGGTTTGCCATTTGTGAACTAAGCTTGTTTTAACTTGGGTCCAATTTTCTATTTGGATTGGAGGTCATTTATTAAGACTGAAAATCACATTATCATCTTGGTTGACTCAAGTCATCTTGCGTATCACTCACACTTTGGGTCCTAGAATATATTTTATCCTACTAGAATCATGTGGTGACATTATGCTACCTATTTGGTACTAGATTTATATTTATTGATTCATGTATGTTCTTACATCTTGAGTTGCTTAGTCCATTTTGTCTTCTTCATAATCTAGATATATTTCCTCTAAACTTCTAGGGTAAACTTGTCAAAGTTGAAGCTAGATTTTGTAGTGTGGGTATATCACAAATATCTAGGCTTTGGTGTACTAGTTTTCACCTTGGGTCTTTGAGTTACCTTACTCTCTTTCGATATATACTATTTCAACTTTACCAAAGGTTGAGTAAACTCATGAACTGAATCTTCTAAATTTTTCATGGTTTCAAACCACCCTCCCTTATAGTCTCATTCATACTTTGGTTATTTGATTAAAATAGATCCAAAGCATACTTTGATTGGTTATCAAACATTGGTCCAAAGTTAGTCAAACATGCAGAATAATTTTTTTTTTAGACATGACTCAAAGGTTCACTCATAGTGGGGCCTCTTATGGCCTTAGTTATGAGGATGATAAATTTTATGATGGTCAATACAACCCCATTATTTTTGATGATATCCCCATAATAGTATGATTTGAAGATGATTACAATGAAATCAACCCTAAGAAGATCAAGATGAAACCCTTCTTAGATTGATAGAATCAAGTGCTAGACTACCTTTTGACCTTCCTATAGAGAAATTGCATACCTTAGTTAGAGAAGGATAACAATGATTAAAAGAGCAAGATTTTACACAAATATACATACCTTATTCCTTTAACAAAGGAAAGGAAATGCAAATAGAGTCAAAACCCACAAATCTAGATCTTCTAGCTAAGATCAAGATAATAAGTCAATGATATGTAGATCAACCTATTGTAGACTTAATTGACTCCCTAGTTTCCACTTTAATTCACAATAATGCTTTGAAATAACATGAAGATATGGTGGAAAGTACACAATAAGTATTGGATGAGAACATTACCATAGTGGATCAAGATAATCTAGATGAATAGTTAAAGTCAAAAGAGACCTTACAAGATGTTCCATTTAACATAGAACATACATTCTTCAATCATCAATAATCTCTTGTTACTTTACAATCTTAAAAACCCAAACATTTAGTTCAAATTGAGGAAATCCCTCAAACAAACCAAAGATTATTAAATAAACATAGAAATTTCCAAAATCAACAAAGTGCAAAACAACCAGATTCAAGGAATGTTTTACAATCCAAGAATCAATGGCCTATGTTCTTAACTCAAGCAGCAAATCAGAACCAAATCATGGATCGAAAGGTATACACTCCCTATAAATCCACATAAAACTAGGGGCACATTCCACCCTAAAAATGATAAAACTAGGGGCACATTCCACCCCAACAACAACAAAACCAAGGGCACATTCTACCCCAACAACAACAAAACTAGGGGCACATTCCACCCCAAAAACATCTTATCCAATCCATAAATTCACCAAACATAAAAGAATGGAATTCTATGAAGGAAATTGTCCAAATATTAGAGACAAATAATAGAGTCAAAAAGTACAAATTTGATGAGATATGCCCATATCCATTTGACTTATCTATTCTCCAAAACCCATTTACACCTCATTTTGAGGCACCCAAATTTGAAAAATACAAATGAAAAGGAGATCCATGCGAACACATACAATAATTCTTCATCTTGTGTCAAGAGGTTACTTATGGTAATGAGTACTTACTATGAATATTTATGTGAATTTTAGTGGGACAAACTCTTGATTGGCTACTTAAACTACCCAAGGGAGCAATTACAGATTGGAATGACTTATCAAAAAAAATTGTTAACCATTTCCTATACAACATATAACATGAATTGACCATTGTTGACTTATGCAAATCCAAGCAGCATGATGGTGAAAGTTTTGTTGCATATCTACAAAGATGGAGAGCATTGGCAGGCCACTTTCAACATAATTTACTATAAAAATAGTTGGTTGATATCTTTTCATAGAATTTTCATCCTAAATTTATGCATAATCTATGGTTAGCTTGTGCTAACTCATTTGAAGAAATTATTGACAAAGGAGTGCAGATTGAGAAGGATCTTATTGCTAAGGGCCTTTTTAAGATTTTTGTGCAAGGTAAAGCATCTATTCAAACTAAATCATTAGCTTAAATAGTTATACAATATCATCCTAAGGGATTTAGAAAAAATAAAAACATGGTTGGAAATGAGGTGATAGAAACAAGACATGTACAAATGGTACATGCTATGCCTCTTCCAAATGTACCATTAACTCCCTCAAATCCACTACCTACTTTGAAAAGACAACCTTTATGAAGGATGTTTCATAAAAATTTTAGAGTCTTTATCAAGTTAGGATAATTAGTTGAGATAGTGTTATAAAATCTCATTACATCTAATTTAATTATATGGCTAGTATCAAGACCATTTCTTCAAAATTAGCCAAAACTAGACTAGTACAAAGAGAATTAATGGTGTAACTTTCATCATGATATTGGTCATGGTGCATATCATTATATTCAATTGCAACATATTATTGAGGAATTTATGTAAAATGGTGAGTTAAGTTGGCCCTTAATCAGGACACAAATAAAGATATGGGAATCTACAAAGACCGCTTTCCTTGACATGATCTACCACCACCAATAAATAATCAAAATGGTCACAATCAAGGACAAAGGTAGAATTAGAACAAAACATAAGGTCATAATCATAATGAGCATAATCAATATCATTATCCCCACACTAATAATGTGGCTTATAAAAATGTACCTTATGACTACAATAACACTATGGGATGCATTTCTACAACACACATTACCACTATTACTATGATTCCACGTGGCCAATCTCATGTTACTCATAACATGAGACCCTTCATTATAGGGTCAACACACTCTCCCATATTAATACCATATCAAGTTCACATCATCATATTGCTAATCCATTTACATGTGTTATTAATCTTGAATAATAATACCATTCTTCTAAAGGCTCCTCATTAACCCAAAATTATAACAATACCATTAATCACCCACAAATCATCATCCAAGGCCCTTTACCTCACTCTTCTAATTATAATAACTCCTTGCCACCTCTAGGTTTTTTAATTACAACTAGATGCCATTGAGTTACCATCTAGGGCCCTTCACCCACTTCTTTCCATAAACCCAATGAGAACATTGTGCCAATGGTTCCAAAGCCAAATATTGTCCCAACAAAGACTAAACTAGTTCAATCCATAATCCAAAGGCCTTTTAGTATAATAGATCAACTAGATAAAACCCCTACACAAATTTCCATATTAGAACTCTTACGAACATCTGATGTTTATAGAACCATCTTCAATAAACTTTTACAAGAGGCTTTTGTGCCTAATGACATAAACCTTAAATAGTTCTAGAATCTAGTTGGACATTTTTATTCATTTAAACAAATCATATTTGATCAAAAGGACATGTCTACCCTTGGCCCAAACCACAATAACCCACTATACATTAAGATAATCATTAAGGATCATAAGATCAAGTAAGTTCCTATAGATAATGGTTCAGGGTTAAACATCATATCTCTTAAACTAGTGTGATGATTAGGTTACATGGACAAAGACATTCAGCTAGAGACTATTACAATCAAGGCTTACGATAATGTTGAGAGGGAGTCATCTAGTATAATTTGGTTTTTAGTCATGGTTGGGGCTATTTCTCATCACATGTTATTCCATATTGTGTATATTGAGCTTCTTTACAACATACTTCTTGGTTATCCTTAGATCCATGAAGTACATGTAGTTCCATCTACTCTTCACCAATGCCTTAAGTTTCTCCATGATGGGATCGAGGTTATTATTCCCACTGATCAACAACCATACCAATACTACAAACATCTTAAAGTAGAGTTTTGTAATTATAACTATTACCCAGGTTCTAAATTCATTGCAAAGAAAAATAAAGCCATCATTTTTCATCCATCTCCATCTAATTATATAGACTCTAGTGATCTAGCCTCCACTTCAACTGATCCATTTCCTATAGCGCTAGCCAAGTAGGTTATTATTAAAGACACAAGCATTTCTATGTACCATCTAAAGGATGTCCTCCATATTGAAAAATTACCAAAATCCCCTAAAACATTTTGTAAGCCTAAAACTTCTTAGACTCCTGATAGACTTGATCAGATTTAGAAACCAAAGAAGAAGCAACCAAAACCTCCTATGGTTTTTGTACCTACAATTGTGCCAAATAAATATCAAGAGGATTTTACTGAGGGAGATTGGTTATATTTTGAGGGCCTTACAGATTATTTCTAGATCCAAATTATCCTATCCCTAATAGGATAATAGATCATCTTAACTATACAGGGAAAGTCTTTGGCGCACATGTGCAAGGAATTTTAGAGCCCTTATCAGTTGGGGTTGTCAATTGGAAACATGGTCTAGAATTCAAACCACTAAAGGATGACCTCATAACATTTGGTAGTGACTCTTTTGAAGTGATTGGTAATGAGACTCCTAGTAGTGACATAATATCCCATTATAGCCTTTTTGATGAGCTTACTGATTTATATTTGTTTGATTTAAATGTCATATTGACCATAACACCTATTGGAGCTTCCCATCTGGAAGCAAAAATCCATCCCATTGGAGCTTCCCATCTTGAAGAAAAAACCCATCCTAGTGGTGCTTCCCTTCCTAAAGCAAGAAATTATATCTTTACCATTACTGATACCCATCTTAAAGTAAACCCTCACTATAACCTATGCCTTTGCCATCTTAAACTCATAGATTAGGATCAATAACATTTAGTCATATGCCTCGATGAGTTTCAAAATAAATAATTGATTGCAGAATACATGGGCCTACGAGATGCATTCCCCATTAGTGATCATAAATAGGGTTTTAATTTTTCATTAAGTTCTTCTACCTACTTTGGAGAGAAGACAAACTTTTAGTCATAATAAAGAACAAACATTGAGATCTTTAGGTGAAAACCTATTTCAGGCACTTGTTAATTAGGTAAAAAGTAAAGAACAAGATGACCCTTAGAGTGAAAACTTGTTTCAAGCACTCCCATGTAGGAAAGTTTGCTCATCCCCTCAAGATGTATAAAGTCCATCTAGCCCAAGTTCCATAACTAGTACATGCATCTCTTCAAAACAACATCAAATATTTGAGAATCTTGATCTTGAGTTTATAAAGGTCTTTGCCAATTGGCCTTTACTTGAGAAGGCAGATTCTAATTCTTTATATTATCCAAATCTATGGGAGGAACAAAAAGAAGATATAGTAGAAGAAGATGATCATGACCATACATTGCCTACAATTCTAGAAGATGACTCCACACTCCTTGTGGAGAGCACAATAGAAGTGAATTTGGGAACCCATGAGGATCATAAAAATGTTTATCTTAGAGTTTCCCTTACTGAAGAATAATGTGAACATATTATATACATTCTTAAGGATTATATAGACATCTTTTCATGGGCATATTTTGACATGTTAGGCTTGGATCTACATTTAGTTGTGCATCACCTTATTGTCCAACCTGATGCTAAACTAGTAAAGAAAAAGTTGAGAAAGATGCATCCATGCATCACCCTTTTGGTTAAGGTCAAGTTTGAAAAGTTGTTAGGGGACAATTTTATCAGACCACTGGACTACTCTAAATAGATTTCTAACATAGTGCCAATAAGTAAAAATATCCTTGGCATACATGTTTGTACTAATTTTTAGGATATCAACAAATCATGCCCCAAAGATGATTTTCCTTTGCCCAACATTGACATTATTGTTGACTCAACTACTGGGTAAAAGATGCTATCCTTAATGGATGGATTTTTTGGTTACAATCAGATCAAGATAGCCCCTAAAGATTAGCATAAGACCATATTTACCACTCTATGGGGTACATTCTGTTACAAAGTCATGCCATTCAGTTTGAAGAATTTTGGAGCCATATATCAGTGTACAATCGCTGTCATCTTCCATGACATGATGCATGACATTATCAAGGACTATGTTGATGATATACTAGCAAAATAAAGAATAAAAGTAGGACACCCTGGCATTCTATGAAGAATATTTGAGAGGCTTCATGCATATAAAGTCCACTTGAATCCTAAGAAATGTGTCTTTGGAGTCACATCAGGAAAATTACTAGGGTTCATTATATCACAATGAAGGATTGAAGTCAACCCTACAAAGGTCACCACTATTATGGAAATGCCTCTGTAAAATAATCTTAAATAATTATGAGGTATACAAGGCAATATCCAGTCTATATATAGGTTTATTTCTCAACTCACAGATAAGTGCCACCCATTTACCCATCTCTTAAAGAAAGGGGTAACATTTTAGTGGGATGAAGATTTTTAGTTAGCATTTACAAAGCTTAAAACATACTTGGCTAATCCATCAGTCTTACGACCTCCAACACAAGGAAAGCCACTAATTATTTACATATCAGCCACTGAACATGCATTGGGAGAACTTTTGGCACAACATGATGATCATGGTAAGGAACACATAGTTTATTATTTAATCCACACATTGGTAGCCTATAAACATAATTATATGCTTATTGAGAAGGCATGTTTAGTTATGGTGTTTGTCACTCAAAAATTGTGACATTATATGCTAAATAACAAAACTATTATTATCACCAAGGTAGATCCTCTCAAGTTCCTCTTATCTAAAGTAGCTCTTTAAGGATAGATGGCTAAATGGATTCTGCTCCTTATTGATTTTGATATAAAATACTAGAATCAGAAGGAAATCAAAGGGCAGATTCTTGTAAACCAACTTTTTTAAGCTCCTATTATGGCCACTCAACCTCTTAATTTTGACCTTATAGATGATTCTATCATGATGATAGAACAAGCATCATATGAACATGAATAGTGGACAATCTATTTTGATAGATCCTTCACATCCTAAAGATCTAGAGCTAGCATATTTTTTATCACACCATAGGGGGATTTGATACCCAAAGCATTACATATATAATTTTAGTGTACAAATAATATGGTTGAGTATGAGGCATTGGTTATAGGGCTCCATCTTACCATACAATGGGACATTCAAAGATTAAAGGTCTATGGAGATTCATATCTAATCATAAATCAGACTATTAACTAGTATTAAAAAAGAGATGATAAGCTTGTTCCTTACAATCAAATTATTGATAACATTAAAACACATTTTAAATTTATATAGTTTGAGCAAGTTTTACTAGTCAACAATAGATCTGCCAATACCATGGCAACAACTGGTTCCAAGATTCAAATGTAGGATAGTGCTAAAGAGTATCAGTTCCTGATTAAAAATATTCTTTAGCTAGCACATATTTTATCAGATTTAGAGAGGATATGTGCCATTAATGATCTTCATCCCTCACCTAAGATACCATGGTACCAATATTTTTATAACAATTTCCATAGCCATGTATTTCCTACCAACCTTTCTAATAAACAACAAAAACTTTTCCTTTATCACTTAACATGTTATATCCTCCTTGGAAACATGCTATATCAAAAAGGCTATGATGGAATGATTCTTCATTTTTTATCTGTGGGAGAATCTAAGCTAGCACTAAAGGAGGTTCATGAATAAATGTGTGGGGCCCATACCAATGGTATGGTCCTAGGAAAAAAACTTCTCATAATAGGTTATTATTGGCCCAAAATGGATACAAATGCTTGTAATTATGTAAAGAAGTGTGTTCCTTATTAGAAGCATGGCAACTCCATACATGTATCTTCCTTACCATTGCCATTGATTACAACACCATGGCCATTCTCAACATGGGGTCTTGATCTCATTGGGAAAATTAACCCAAAATCTTCAGATGTCCATAAGCACATTTTGACTATAATTGAGTACTTTACCAAGTGGATTGAGGTCATTCCTCTCACTTATGTTACCAAGAAACAAATAGACAAATTCATTCATTAACATATCATCTGTTGATATGGTATCCTATCCTATATTATATCTGATAATGGTAGATCCTTTATGAACCAAGATGTGAAATCTCTTTGTGTAAAATTCAAAATCAAGAACAAAAAATCCACTCCATAAACCTGTAAGGCAACAAACAAGGTAAGGAATCAAATAAAACCATTCTATCCATCTTAAAGAAGATTGTCAATGATGATGGCTGTAATTGGCACTTCCAACTCTTTCCTATGTTATGGGCTTATAGAACCAATCATCACACCCTAACTGGAGATACTCTATAATCCCTTGTTTTTTGCACTAAAGCTATCATCTTGGTTGAGATTGAGATCCCATCATTCAAAATATCACAAGAGAACATTAAATATGATGAAGACTATAGATCCTCATGGCTACAAGAACTAGAACTTCTTGATGGTAAGTGTTTGGCTACCCTAGAAAACTTGTAAGCCTATCAGAATATATTGTGGAGAAGCTATAAAAAATCCATTCTCCCTCAAGAATTTGAGATTGGTGACTTAGTTTTGAAAGAGAACAACGATAACATGAATTCTAAACCCAAAAATAAAGGAAAATTTCAACCTAATTGGCTAGGACCATATATTTTCATAGCAAACTATGGATCATGAGCATATCAATTGGCTAAACCTAATGGTGAAGAACTTTCAGAGGCCATGAATATCATACACCTTAAGAGGTTCTATGCATGAACAACTTTGAACCATTATCTATAAGACCCCTAACTTAGGGGAAACTTATGCTATCATAATTTTTTCCCACCCTTTTATCTTACCTTGAACACATTCTATACTACCTTGGTCCACTTTTCATGAATCCTAAGAGTAAAGGTTTTGAACTCTTGGCACTTTAAACACATTCTTCATCCCATTCTAGATTTATCTCTTTGAGATGCATATTATTTGTTATGTCTAAGGCATGTTATAAGCTTGAACACTTTTTGTTCCTTAAACAATTATGATCTCGATTATGTCTCATGAGCATTAGGAACATCTTCAGTAGTAGTTCTATAAAGTAGTTTAGCTAGGACAATCTTATGTAGCTTTCGATAGGTGAACAACCACATTTTCTCAATACAAGAATTTGTTGATTTCTTGTTTTATCAAGAACCTTACTCTCACCAATTTGTGAGCATGGGATGTTGTAGTTGGCTTAGCTATCTTATTAGAACTTATACTCTCAAGACATGCATCTCCTTGACTAGATGGTCCCACTTTTTTCATATTCTATCTAAAAAGCACCAAAAACATTAGAAATATTTTTAAAATACCAAAAACATCAAAACATGATCCACAATATTAAAAACTAAACATTATCTCATACTTTTGTGAATTTTTACATTCCCGTTCCACCATCCCACGCTCTCACCATTTTATGAGTAATTGTTAAGTTTGAATGCTCTTGCCATTTTACAAGCATAGAAGCTTTAGTTCATTTCATCTTTTCCATGCACTTGTCATTTTTCAAGATCATTATTTCTCATCTCATTAGCTTCTTGTTTTCTAGACCATTCTCATTTGTTTATCATATCTTCCATTTCTTCTATAACATTAATCATGCTTATCTGATCATCATTTTTCTTCTATCCTATTTCCTAGGAGATCTACATTTGGCCTAAAGTTCATGTTGGAACATGCATCCATGGAACTATATAGGCATCATCCACTTATCTTATACACTTGGAGTCATCTTAGCCAACCCCTTCCTTTTCTTCTCTTCCCCCATTTCTTTTGTCATTGTTCCTCTTTAATTAGGGAATAATTTCTGTGTCATTTTTATTTGTTATGATGTGGTGGAAAGTAACACCTCTACCACACATGCATGAACATTTGTATTTAAAATGCAATGAATTGGTTTTTGTTTGTGTCTATTTATTTGAGTTTTCATGGTGTTTTGTTTTGTTTTCTTGATTTTTTGATTGTGCTTTCACACCTCTCATTTTATTTCTTCTCTTTTTCTCTTTTTATTTCTTGGTCTTATGTTTCCTTATTTATTTTTGCTTTTCTCTTTTATGCTATAGAACATCTTGATGATTGACATAGATCTTGATTGTTTATATCTTGATCCTATGTTATTACATTATTCTTGGACCATTTATTTATTTTATTGTTGTTGGGGTCTAGTTTTTTTTGTTTGATTTTGCTTTTCTCTTTTATGTTCAAAAATGCCTTGATGGTCCACAAGGATCTTGATTATTCATAACTTGGTTTGATGTCGTTAAGACATTCTTGAATTTTGTTTTTAAACATTTTTTTCCTACTTAAGATCATATCTTGATTTCAAGTTAGGTTCATTTATGTTCATCTTTTTCTTTGTTTTTATTTTTTGTTTAAATTTAAATCACTGTAACTCTAGTCTTGGTCATTGTTTTACCATTATCTTTACTTATAGATAGTCACATTTGAATTTGCCTAGCGCAATTGGAATCTTATGTCATTCTAATTTATTTGTACTTATGATGCCTAATTTATTTTTCTATAGAAATCACTCTGTGCTCAAGTCTCAATGTCTTAATGTCAACATCAGCTTTGATGAATGATTCTCAATAATACTTTGTAAAACCTAGGTTCATGATGTAGAATGAGGCTTCTAGGTAATATGCATTTTAGTACTCAAGTTTATGCTTAGACATGCATTTGTTTGCATACATTGTAAGTCTAATAAATTCTTGGTCATTTTTCATCATTATTCATTCCATTCTCTCCCAAACTTGGGTGAACTACATTGGCTTGAAGTTCATATTGGAACATGAGTCCATGGAACTATGTAGGGAACACTCAATTTTTATTGATGTCAGCTCAACTATCTCCATTCTTCTTTTCATCTCTATCATCACTTTGTGCATTCTCATATGCTTGGTTTTATGCCTTTCTAAGCCATTACACCATCACATGTACAATTTTACTCGCTCACTTTAACCTCTCTTTTTGGTTATATCTTGAGATATTTTGCTTGCCAATTACCCATGCTGGGGCCTACCATCTAAATAATGTCTGATCAAGTCAGATATATAGGTGAAAAATCAATTTTTATTCTTTATCAATGATCAAGATTCACCCTAGTGGGGTAAAACTATTTTAACATGATCAAATCTGCTCTACTGGAGTACTTATTATATTTTCTTTGGAGACCCTGTTCTAGTGGTGCTTCCCTTCCTAAAGTATAATGTTCTCTCTTTTCATATAATTCCAAACTCTCCACATTAAATCACATGAAGGAAATATTTTAGTGTGTAACTTTTCTTGCGATTGATCAAAGTTGTAAGCATGCAACTTGTACTCTCAAATTAGGTACATTTACAGTATGTCCCTTATATTTATGGATTGTATCTTTCCCATTCCACCCACCTTTGGGGCTTATTATACCTCTTATTATATTTTGATCATTGATGGTAATCACATGTGTAAGCATTATCTTGATTTGATGTGATCTATTTCATGGGTTAATCTCTCCTTTTCTCTCTCTTCTCAAGAGTCCATCCTTTTTTGTCATCCTAGTATGTCCTCTCGAGGGGGCATCATGGGTCTATTCTAATTTATTCTTGAAAATTATTTTATTTGAAAAGATGTTGCTTCACTTGAATGTATCACTATGCCTTCTTAAATAGGGGCAAAATGTAGACATCCAACTCCTAACACCAGTTGTGTTGAAATTGTCAATCTTACTTGAATTGCACTCAAATGCACATTTTAGGTCAAAATCCCTAAAATACCCTAAATGGTTCAAACTTGTCACTTAAAAGTGAAAATTTGGGTCAAAGTATCCCTAAATATGGTAATGCATTTTATGGGCTAGCTAACTTGGATCAGATCATTTTGAGTCAAAATAACAATTTTGCCATTTAGTGCCATTTTGCCACTCTTTTCTTCTAATTCATTGGTAAACATTGTGTACCTTTATTAATTGGTGTTGGAAACATCCTAAATGGGAATATAGCTCCAACACATCTAAAATCACCTTCTAGTTCTTCTCCAGTCAAATTATGACCTAATAATATGATTTTTTGACCATTTTGATTAATTGAGAGCTAATTTTTAAATAATTGCACAAAGCTGATTGACCTTATTTAAGGCTAATTAATCCAAATCAAGAGCTTAAGTAGATTTTCCATGAGAGTTGTTGAATATTTATTTTTTTAAATTGATTCCTATTATATACATCACCTAGTGACATCATTTCTTGGGTAGACATCCCTAGGCTATAAATGCCACAAATATCAAGATTATGTGTCACCCATGCCTAGTTAATTCCTACCATGCCTCTTTAATGCTTATTTATCTTGAGGATATTTATGGATTTAATTATAAATATTAGGATTATCCTTTGTCACACATCTCAATCTTGAGATGGATGGTCATGATTGATCCTGACCAATCTCAAAAATTTATAAATAGAGAGGCCATGTATATGAATGAAGAAAAAGCTATTTTGGTGCAAGGTTATTATGCTCAAATATCTTCAAAGCTTGAATATTACAAAGCTATAATGCTAAATTGTTTCCACAAAGATTCATTGATAGGATAGTTTAGTGATATAAAATTAAGAGCCTAGTTTTTATGGAGTTTTCTTGAGGCATTAGAGGAGCTTACCACCATTGTTGATAAAGACAAGGATGCTTGGTTAAGGGAGAACATGTTTTTGAGCCACATGGGTATGGTGAATCTATTTGTGAAGGTAATATGGTGTTTATTTATTTAATTTTTTTCTTTATATCCTTTTTAATTCCCATAGGAACAGATAGGCTTGGTTGGTTAGTTTTTTATGCACATTTCATTGTTTATGAACTAATGCTTGACTAACTTGCTTTGCAATCCTCTTTACAGTACTAGTCAAGTCAACTAAAGTAAACCCAAGTTATACTTGGTAAAAGTTTAAAATTATGTTATAAATATTATAATATGATAATTTAGGTGTCCTAAGGTGTTTCTAAGTCATATATTTGTCCTTCACCATGCTTTATATGCAAAAAGTGTCATTTGGACACATTTTTAGCATTATAAATGACTTGTACAGATGGGTTGGGTAATAAAATTTATCACCAAGGTAAATTTAAATGTGGAAGAGGTTATGATAATTTTAGGAGTGGTTAGATGATATTCCAATAATCATTTATGTATATAAAGAGGTAGTTTTCCCTGATTTTAGGTTCTTTTGGGTACTTCTATGGACTTGGTGAGATCATCTTCAGGTAAAAACATGATTTATGTGCCCTTTAACCTCACTAAAATCATTTAAATTATTTTTTTGTTTAGATAATTTTTAAAAAACTATCTTAAACTTCTATTTCTTCCTTTTTGTCTTGCAAGCCAAGGAAGATCAACTTTGCATGCTTGGTATGGGTCCTACAATTGGAGTTGGGAGGAATAATATTAAAGGTTAAAAGGGATATGAGTGTAATTAAAATTAATATTAATAAGTTTCATTTTGGTATCTTATCCTTTATGAACCATCATTTAGACTCCAAGCAATTTTTTATACATTCACATCCAAGAGGGGGTCACTATTTACACTTGTTTCAAAATAATTTGCATTGATTTGAACAATTTGATGGTTTAATATGTTTTATAATGATTTTACATAGGTTTTACCACTATTTTATTTTTTTTGGAGCTATAAAATGCTTCACAAGCCTCTTCTAGACTTGTTCTTGGCCATAGATCACTCTCACTACTCTATACTCAAAAAATGACAACCTACAAGTGCTTTAAAGGTGATTTGAGGTTGTTTTAAAGTTTTATTGATGATATTTTATCAATTTTTTAGTTTTTAAAATGCGTTTTATGTGATAGGGGGGTTTTAATAAGCCTTTCTTGCTTAATTCCATCCTTCCTACCTATACACAATCATATGCACACTTGCAGGTGGCCTGAGCATGATTTAGGGGTCTTGTGGAGAATTTAGAACATTTGAGGACCCTAATTTTGTCTTGACATGATGTTGAACTTGGAATATTTTTAATCAAGGAGATAGGGTAGTCATTTTGATAAGAAACCTTCAAGGCACAAAGTGACTGAGTTTCAGGCCTTTGCACCTTTTCTTTCAAAATAGAGCTCTTAGATATTTTAAGAATCATTTTGTAACAATGGTGTTTTGACCTTTGGTCATGCCTTATGTATTATTTTTTTCTCTTAGTATGGAAAAAAATTGTGCCAAGTTTGAGAGGAAATTTATAAGTGGAGGGGGATCATTTGAAGTCACTAAGTTGCCAACAAATGCACTAAACTCAATTAGTAATATCTATAGGAAAGTGACTCAAAAGTACTTTTATCACCCAATGCTTCATTTTAAAAATATGATTATTGTTTATATGGTCTTGATGGTGGATGAGGAACATTTAAATCTAAAATTCCATTCCAAAGAGATAATATGCCTAACATTAGTTCATTTTCAAGTTCCCAGTCTATACATAGTAGAATTGTTCACCTACAGGGATGATAGTGGGTAGATGACTATTGACTCCATTTGGATAGTCAATTAATGTTTTGGGACATTAAAAGGTAAATATAAATCATGATTTTTATCTATTAAATTTCTATGAATTTAAGGAGAGTGCCTTCACATCATAAAAAATCTCAGTTGAACCAATTACACCTATAATAGAGTAGGGTATCTCTTTCAGCAGATAATGACCTACTTTGGAGTCTAAAAGATGTTTAGAAGACATTAAAAGTGTAAGATAAGTTTAAAGTTCATACCTTATGAATATAAAGGATGTTTTAAGGGTTAATAAACAACATTATAAAAAGGAGTCCCTTTTTCACCTACATGACTCTAAAAAGAGCTCTCATATAATTAACTGTGATTGTCTCAAATAGTAACCTAGGAATTTGAGGCTAATTAGTGGTTAGTTTTATTATTTGATAATTTCAGTCTAATAAATAAATTAAGACCAATAAATATTAATTAAAATACATTGACACATCTAACATAAGGCCTAATTTAATTCATATAGACACCTACAGTATATCTTGAGAAGGTGTCTCAATTATTAAGCAATAAACTAGGTTGTGTTTGATAAAGTTTTGGGATTTCCTAGGTGAATGAAGTAATTTAATGATGTGGAAATATTAGGATAATATTATTTATGGTTAAAAATGTCAAACACATGCTCAATAGCCTAAAATTAAGGGCTCAAATGAACAAACATAGTCAGATAGATTCATTTCAGTCAACAAGGTTCAAGATGGTAGAAGTCAAATGAGAACATGGAAGGATGAAGTGATGTCTTGACATTGGAACTTATATATCAAGTCCATTTTAATTTTTAATGTCTATATATATTTAATAATAAACGAAGTTGAGTTTAATATGGACATACATAGTTTATCTCAAGGCACCCTTGTAGACAGTGCATTCTTATAAAATTCTATCTTAGCTTTTGGAGGGTCAAAATATGAAAAAAAAAGACAAAAATTGGTATATATAATCCTTGAGACCTATAAGAAACTTTAAAATTATTTTTTTGATGAAAAAAATGGGAACATGCCCTTGTTCTATCTCAGAGATAGATCACTTTGCCCTTGCATCCAAGATTGTATTTTTGGAATATGTGATAAAATGATGCACCATAAGCTTTATAAACATTTTATTATGATTTTTGAATATTTAACACACATAATAAAACATAAAAACATTGGTAATAGGAATGAAGACAAATAGGGGGCCTTGGGCAACAAAGGTTGAGGTCACCATGGTAAGGAATGGTAAAGCAAATGGCTAAGTAAGGATAGTCATTTTCAATTGTTACCTTTGATAAGCATCCCAAGTTATTAAAACATTATTAAGGGAATATTATATATATATTAAACATCCTAGGATGAAATTAAATCCATTAAACATCATTCTAAGTCAAGAGTTGTAGGTAGACCCATTAACAAGGTCTAGACCTAGTTTCAAAATGGAGGTCATTTTCATTTATTTCTCTTGATGAGCTCTTATAATGATTGAACAATGTCAATGGGAGTTAAATATAGGTTTTAGGAGCCTTTTTTTTCCAAAAAAAATCATAATGAAGCCATCTCTTGGCTTGAGAACACCAAGACTCTCACAGAATGTAGGAAATGAATCAAATAACCAATTTTAGACACTCACATTTTCCATGATACTTTGCATGGGACCTTTAGGTGATTGGATAAGCTAGGGAGGGTCACTAATAATACCTAAATTTAATTTTTAGATAATTCCAATGTTTATTCTTTATGAACAACCGTTAAGACTAGAAGTGACCAAAAACCCTTACAAACCCTCCATAAGAACCTGATTGGGGAAATATTGCATTTGAAGCATGAAAATGTAGTGGAAATGACATTAAAACAACTTTGAGATGTATATAAATACATATAGACTTTGACCATGCCAATTTTTTGTACTACACATGTATGATCACTATAGAAAAGGGCTTATTTTGACAAAATTACATGTTTTATAGGTTTGGAAGACTTTCAAAGGATCCAGTCACTTCTGGGAGAGATTTTAGTATTTTTTCTTAGTCCTCATGTAAATTTTATTAGGTATATAAACTCCTACGTGTGCATAACATCTCTTTAATTTTAGCCAGTCACAGTGAATGGGCACTGAACACTTAGGAAAAGTGGTGAAACTCCATTTAGGAAGCCTTTTAAGGCTTTTTTCTTGAAACTAATGATATGAAAACTCTTTAAAAGTGACATCCATCCTTGTGAATGGATCATATTTTTGTTTGGAAAGGTTTTGGGTGACAAGTGTAAGAGGTGCATGGAGAGAGGTTAGTTTGGGACTATCATGGATGATTCTGCATGGCTAAAATAATAGGAATGATGAGAGGCTAATCCAATGTATGTGAGGGGTTTTTTTTAATCCCTCATACTTACATAAAAAATCATACCTGATAATATATAATGATAATGTGGTTTTGGAAGGCAAATCATGAATGATAATTTTTTATGCATGCATAAGGGAACCTATGCCACAAGTGGAGGAGTTAGATAAGTTTGAGGGATAATTTTCCTTATTTATCTTTAGGACATATCTCATAAATGATTTTATGATTATCATAACTCATTATCCTCATTTTACAAGTGTCTTAATGACTTTTGAGCTTCCATTTCTCTCTCTTCTCACATTTTCTATAAATTTTGGCCTTTTTGGCATTGTATAAGATCTCTCCACCTAGGTATGGAGAAACCCTACCAAAAATTTTCCTTGAGATAATAAAGATAGTTTTTTTACCTCGTTTAATATTTCACTAAGAGTACACAATGGTTTTTGGTCTTCTGCAATTGTAGTTTTGTTTACCTTCACATGTTACTCTTCTTAGTGCCTTTTGTGTTTGAAGATCTCTCTTTTGCAGGTTAACAAGAAGTGTCTAATGTAATTATAGTTATAGTGAGTATTATATTCAATATTATGTATTATAATTCTTATTTTCTAATTCCTCCTATCCTAAGATCTCAAAAACCCCATACTTGAAGCATTTATGTGAGAGAGGGGATTGCCCTTGAATGAAGTGTATATACAGACCTCTTCTTGGTTCTAAGTTCATGTTAAAATTTGTGAGTAGAGAATATATTTTGTGTATCACCTCCCATATAATAGGTTTACTTTCATTTATCCTTTTCCCTTTTCATCCCCCCAAGTTTTAGTAGTAGGATTCAGCTGTAGTGATGCATCAAGTAGAACTAGCCCCTAATGTAGAGAACCAACTCACATATGGTGAGCCACAACCTAGAGGTGGTTCCATTGTGCCACTTAAAAAAGGAGATACTTGTCATCTCCTCATTGGGTACAAGTTCAAGTGACAATAGGACCCTTTCCCAACACTTTTCACTAAGGAAATTTTAAAAGGTGTTGTTGGGTGTGAGATCTATACATTCACTAATGTATTTTCTAGCTATCACACATTTTAAATTATTAATGAAGACAAAGAAAAGATAAAATTTAAAATAAAATGGGGATATTTTTCATAAAAAGTTTTCTTCTAGCCTCAAGAATGTGTTGCCTATGTTCTCATGCATCATAGTGCAAACTTTCAAGGATTTCATCCATAATTTCATTCAAGTATACTTGGATGACGGAATCATTTATTATTTAGTGCATGACCATTATGATAATATACACTTCATGATCAAACATGGTTAACAACTTCAAATTTCCTTAAACCTAAAAAAGTACATATTTTCCACCCTCTTTGGGATTTTGTTTGGACATATTATTTACTGAAATGGATTATTGTTTGATCTAGATAAAATTGTGATCATTGTCCAGTTCTTAATGCCAACCACTCAATTCAAGGTTTGTGGCTTCTTAGGTCACATAGGGTACTATAGGAAGTTCATTTAGGGTTATTATAACATAGCTACCTTGATGGAATAAATATTCAAACATAATGGCTTATTCTTATGGATGGCTCAAAATCAACAAGTGTTTGAGATGTTGAAAGAGAAATTGGTGACTACACCCATTCTCCAATTCCATAACTAGAACCAACTATTTCATGTATACAATGATTCTTTAGGCATGATATTCTATGTTATCCTCACATGACTCATTGATGGAAACCCTAAGTTTCCTATTTATTTTATAATTTAGAATATCACACCAATAGAACAAAACATCTCTACAACTAACTTTGAGGCCTTATCTATGGTTTTTGGACTTCATAAATTTCACCAATATTTATTAACAAGCCCATTTAGCTTCTACATGGATCATGAAGCACTCAAGTACTTGGTAAATAAACTATTATTTCATGGGAAAATATACTTGTGGATCATCTTCTTCCAAGAGTTCCAATTCTCTATGGTCGTTAAACCAAACAAAGTTAATTTCAGACCTCACCATCTCTTATGTGTTCAATATAGTAAATCACCATGTACCATAGAGGACTACTTACTTGATGTATTTTTTTTTCAAGTTACATGTATGATTAAATAATTAGAGGAAATTACAACTTTTCTTACAATAGGGTCCTTGTTAGACAACCTTACCACCCAATAGAAAAAGTAACTAGCAGTGACCCATTCTAGTTTATTAGTAGATACCTATACAAACTTGGTTGGGATGAAGTATTAAAAAGGTGTGTAATACAACAAAAGTGCATGAAATTCCTTCAAGAAGTCCATGTGGGCATTGTAGGATAAAATTATTGTGGTGACACAATAATGCAAAAGGTTCCACTAACTAGATTATGGTGGCCCATCCTATTTAAAGATGCCAAAGATTATGCATGCTAATGTGATATCGATCAATATGTAGGTAAACAAAATCTAATGGATGTTATGCCTCTTCATCTAATACTTTATCATTACCCATTTAATAAATGGGTTATTAATTTTGTTAGGCATATTCAACTAGTTGTGTGATGGATTGACATACATTATATCATTACTACCATAGACTATCTCACATTTTAGGCTAAAGCAATACCCACACATGATTTTACCACTATAATTACTATTAGATTTCCATGGGAAAATATCATCACAAGGTTTGAATTCCCTCTAATTTTAATAAGTGATCATGTCACTCGCTTTCTTAATGAGGCAATATGAATCCTCTTGGATAGATTCATGATTATGCACCACCAAATGATGCCATAACACCTTCAAGCTAATGGCACAACTAAAGAATTCAATAAGATCCTAGGTAACACACTGACAAATATTTGTAACATCAATCACACTGATTGGTATGAACAAGTTTTTGTAGTTTTATGGGGGTATCAAACCATAGACAAAAGGTTGAACAAGAGCACTCCTTTCAATAATATCTTTGGTTCTAAAGTAGTTTCATCTATAGAGTTCCTTGTGCCCTCTTTAAATATTACATGGGTGGGTAGGTTAGATGACGAAAATCTATAAAATATCATTTAGACACTCTAACTTAGTTGGATGAAACATGTTTTCTCACATAGTAAACAAAGGAGTTACAAAGTAAAAATAGAAAGCCTAGCATGATCGACATACCAAAATCAAGGTTTTTCATTCTAATATGCATGTCCTAGTCTATATTTCAATTTTTATGTGCCATTTGGGTAAACTATAGATCTGATGGGATGGTATATTTATTTCCATGTTATTTTCCTAACAAGTGCTTAAAAATTGAAAAGATTAGATGGCGAATTCCTACCAGGCTAATTTAATGGTAGTTAGCTCTGACCCTACCATTCTATGTAATTTTTCACTTCAAGGAATAAGGTGTATACCAATAGGTTAGTCTAGGATTTTGTTTCATTTTCAATTTAGTTTCACATTGGTTTCATGCAATTTTTTAATTGGTTTTCAACTTTTTTATACTCTTTAAGTATTTCAAACTCTCTTTCTTTCTTAACATGAATTGCACTATGATATGATGTGGAAGACCAAAAACATATTTTAATGTGGGGTGAGTTTTAAATATGAATAAAATAAGTAAATAAATAATGTAAGAGGACCATGCAAGAGGAGGCACATATATGAAGAATTAAAGGAAAAGTGAAAGTGTAGGCACAGGAAGGAAATAATGGAAAAACCATATTAGATCAAATAGCTTAGAGGAAA
Source organism: Torreya grandis (assembly GCA_037957365.1). Lineage (NCBI taxonomy): Eukaryota > Viridiplantae > Streptophyta > Pinopsida > Cupressales > Taxaceae > Torreya > Torreya grandis. The sequence goes on from JARHVA010001513.1 coordinate 3,098,040, forward strand.
ATTTGGTGCATAAAATAGGGTGCATAAGGGATGTATGGAAAATATATTTCAAGGTGTGAAATAATTTTCACATGACTTAAGCAAGTAGAACAAATATGAAAAAGTAAATACCATTATAAAAGTGTGTTAAAGTAGAAAAGATAGTTTATTGCAATAAAACTAGGAAATTTAAATTGTTATAGTTGGCATGCAGTTCAAGAAAGATGTAACAACTCACAAATGATGGGACATGTATTTATTAATAATAGAGTGATATAAATTATTATAATTCCAAATAGACACCAAGGTAGGCCATTAAAACATTTAATGGTTGAAGTGATGGATGGTGGTATGGAGGAATTAATGTAAAATTATAGAGAAGACTATAAAAGACAAAGAGACATTTCATTTTCAATTTTATTAAAAACTTATAAGCCATTTTAGAGATCAAAAAAATCATGAAAAAGTGAAAATAAAATATTATTACATAATTATTTAGTGACAAAATGTGAATTAGAGATTGTGGTGAAGAGCATTCAACAAAAGAAGTAGGAAAGTGACAATAAGAGGAGGTGTAAGAAAGTTACTAGTTGCAAGAATCAAATATACAATTGGAGAAGCTTAAATCAAGAATCTAAAACTTTTTAGGACTATAGATAAAAGAATTAAGATGTATTCATTATGTAGAGTTGGTTAGTCGTGCATTAACCTTTAGGGACCCCAATTCATGATGTAACTAAAGCAAAAGTATAATAGTAGTATAGAGCCATTACCAACCATTATTAAAGTAGAAGAATATAAGGGCATGGAAGAAATAATTACTATATATATCTAAGAAGGATATATTAAATGTGATGTGTAAGTCATAGACCCAATAAAGCTAGAGGAAGGGACATGGTATGCATAGGAAATAAGGTTGCTACCACACTACCACCCTATCCCATTTTAATTGAAGAGATGTAGTACCCATAGATAGTTTTATGTGAAAATTATGTGAGTCAAAGGTACCCACTTATCAATTCCTATATTACAATAATTAGTAGCCTAAAAATTAATTCAAATTTTAATGATATTACCAAGTGGAGAACCAAAATACCTAAAATGAGATCACCTATGATATCATGGTCTATAGCTTATTAGAGGACATGGGGGTGATCCTACTCTTCCAAATTCATTATTTTGGGAAATTATAGGAGGTGGTTCACTTTCTAATTTCACACATTCATGAAGACTGCCTTTAATTTCCTAGGCATAGAATGAGAATCACCCTTGAGTAGATTCATAAAGTAATGGGGTTAATTTATTCTAGTGATGATGTCAGCATGAATCTTTAAGATCAAGAGAAAATTGATAAAATGGATGTAGTGATTCAATATAATAATTAAGGCCATACCATGTACATCACAAGCCTGACCAATCCTATAATTAGAGTGCCTATATATTTGTCCAAAACCAAGCTGGGAGGTGTAGATCAGTGTAAAGAGGTGGATATGTCCCACCTATATGTCACCAATAAGATGGCTAAGGGAAAAAATTATAATTAATCCCTATAATTTTTTGATAAAATTTTGTAAGAGGCTAAGAAGGCACATCACTTGCCTAGCCATAAGTTCCCTTGGGTCATTATTTTGTTGTTGTTGGTTTTTTATGAAACTCACATCCCAAAGTATTTTAGAAAGAAGTTAAGGTGGGTATACCCACCAAAGCATAAGTTCCCTACTGAAAGTTTCAAATAATTCACCTACCCTAACACCATCTCACCCTCCTACAAAGAAAATATGAAGGGTTGGTTTGATGGTATGAGGGAGGCATTTGAGAAAGAATTGCATGCACCTAAGGAGTTTCTTATGTAGATGAGAACCTATGCTATATTTTTTGTTAAACAAAACCACTCCCTCATATGAATCTAAATGGTGGGCACTAATAACTTACTACCATGGTTCAATATGCCATATGCATTCACTCATAGATATTCCATGGACTCTATGAATCACAAGCACTAACACATAATATTTTTATTAGCTTTATCAATTACGAACACTTTCTATCTTGAAGGAACCTATTGAGTCTCAATTTATCTAAGTGCATGCCTTAAGGGGTGATTAGAGAAAGGTGTGGGCACACCATTGGTACTTTGCAAGATTTTTGTCCCTTACTACCACTTATTATCAATCCAACCATCTCCTAAAAACATTTCCCTAAGCATTGTTTTTCTTTCCTCTAAGAGATGTTTCACATTAGTTAGTTTTTATTATTTACCTAGGTACTTTGGGACTATTATTTGTTTTTGTTATTTACTTCTATTATCCATATGGAGGTGGATCTTAGTCCACTCTATTAGAGATTTTCATATAACCCAAAGAGGTGTCAAAGCCTTATGCTAGTAGGTGAGTGGGATGGTACCACATGGTGCAATCCCATAGTTATGTATTTCCATAACATATGTATAACTTGCATTAGTTTTTTAGAGCGTCAGTGAGTAGGATATAATTGCATGGTCTAATCTCATTGCTTTATAGGCCCACAATTATTGGTATAGGAAAAAAAGGAATCCATACAATAGGTAAGTAAGATGATGACACATGGTGAAATCCCACTTCACTATAGGATGAATAATATTAGAATATAATTAGATAAATGAAAGAGTGAGAATTATCCATGTGGTAGGCCACTGATCCAAGTAAAAGGACACACTAGTTATGTAACAAGTTAGGCAATGGATTAAATTTGATGTCTTGTCTAGCCACCAAAATCATAAAAACTAATATAAGCCTAGAATGAGCATAATAACACCAATTGGATAAAACCTACCATGAAAGGGTTCATTGACATCTAGTTTTCACTAACTTAGGGAAAATTCAACTACCCATTTTTCTCATTTTATGTCAAATTCATAAGGTGATTTGTGTAATTGCATTCAATTCATTGAATCAATGGTAGAGTGGCCTAATTTAAAAATCATGTTATAACTTAACATAAATAATAGAAAATGATGATAGGTCAATGAAATCTCACCCTATTCATCATATAGGTGAGTGGAGAATACAATAAAACAAAAGAGAAGTTTTAGGCTGAGGGGACATAGTATGTAGTTATGCAGGCATGGCCATGGCAATCCCAAGGAAAATTCACACTCTCTCTAATAGATCTCTCTAGTCATGATTCAAATATGTAGCCATCCCATTAGTGGGCAAAGCCAATTCACACATCGATCTCTAGATATTTTGCCTATATAATTAGGCATATGTTTCATGAAAATCATCCTCAATTTGGGTATGGTGAATCCTTGCTCTAATAAACACTTGCACTTTACCTCTAAACTAAATATATGATAATTTATAGCTTTCTCCATACTTTAACTAGTGTATATCCATGGTAGTTTTATGAATGTTTATGATATTATCTACAACTTCTTTTAATTTGTCCTATTTTCTTACCTCTTTCTAGGTTGTTGGTCATCTTATTAGGTCATATACATTGTGTAATATGGTATTAAAATTTTTGATTATGTAAAATGTTCACTAGTGTCTCCTATGTGACCTCTTGTTCATCCCTCTTGGCTAATGTCTTGACCATAACCTTCATATTAAAATACTGATGCTTGGAGACTCATGTTTAGTTAGTGCAATAGATTTTAGTCCTTGTTCATGTTATTAGTGAAGTATAGGTAAGTGGAGGGTGTCAATTTTGGTGTAAAACCTCCAATTTACTTATTTTTAGTCATTTCTTCCCCTTTTCCAAATAATAAATAGGTTTTGTCAAAATTTCAAGGTGAAGTATCAAGGAAGATAGCCTTATCTAGAGATTTACCTCATTTATTAGGACACCCATAACCTATATGTGTATCCATGCTATTGCCTAGATGAGAAAGGTTTAAACAACCTTCTTCAAGGTTACAATTTAGTTTTATAATAATAACCTTATAAAATTTATCAATCAAACTAATATTTTTTGAATCTTGATGTGTTAAATATATTTGATGTTAAGTTTGATTTATGATAATAGAGTAATTTCACTATGTGAATACATTAAATGGATAACCCTAGAATGATGATTTTAATAAAAATCACTAGTTATGTTAACTCAAGCACCTAAAATTCATTAATCCAACATCACATGATAAAACCAATGGAAACTAGACTAGTTTTCATGCCTTGGGTGAGAACGTGAGTTCACTTGCATGATATGTTGGTATGCTAGTGCATTAGATTCTCCCTTCCTTTAGGCATGTGACTAGTAATTAGTCATGCAAATCTAAGGATATAAATAAACCCAACAATAATCAATTAGTATTTTTATGTTTCCCAAGGAGTCTTTCCAAGTGACTTTCTATTACAAATATTGTATGTTAAAACTAAGTTGCTAAAAATGTTTTTTGTTACAAGTGGTTTTGGTTTTTGTAGAATCAATATGATTATGCTGACAATAAGAACCACTAATGTATAAGGTAATTATTAAATCCTTGTGATGTGTGTTGTTTTTTATTCTGTACACTTTAGGATTTGACATAGGATGAGGACCTTGTATGGCCCCCATATTAAGTAATTTTTACAAAGCACATCTATAAATATTAGGAACACCACCTTTTTGTTCATGACACTCATTGGGTAATTTATATCCCTTTTTTATATAAGGGATAATAATTTGGTACTTAAAAGGATAAAAAGTGGTTAAGGAGCCCTTTGGTAAGCTATAAAACCAATTGTGAGCCTCATCATAAATGCTCAAATAGAATACCTTTAACAATAGTTTGTCATCATTTGCCAATGGACCAAAAGAATGTACATAATTTAGCATGTGTTCAAATGGATTTTTATTATTCCAAAATATATCTATATGTGATAATTCACAACCATTTGGATAAGGATATGAAGGTATATATTGTGAAAGAGGTAAATTATTGAATGAGGTAGCATGTGAATTTGCATTATTGTAAGCCACTTGCATTTGAAGTATAGAAACCTATTTTTAAAGGTCCCCAATAGTGTTCATTAGAGACATAAGATAATACATGGGAATGGTGATGTTTGAGGTAGTAGGTGTTATCATTGATTCAAAACCACCCTTGATTTTGGATGTATGTATATGAGTATCATCATTATCATGAACAAGAAGTGCAAGTTTAGAATCCTTGAATTTATGACATTTTGGAAATGGTTCTTGATCTTGATGTGCATTTGTGTGAACCTTAATATGTGGTACCTTATTTTCATATTTATATTGAGAATTCATTGTAATTGATTGACCTATGTCATAAGTGTGCATATGCTCAAGGCGAATGCATTATTTAAGTGGTATCACTGTAAGAATGCTCTAAGTTTTAGATTTTATTTTATAAAATTTTAAAGTTTTAGTATCAATAGGAATTATTAATAAAGACCCATCATGTATATATATTTTAGACATTTTTGAAGTGTGTATGGGGTGACTTACATTGAATGTATCCAAGGTCTACCCAAGAGTATATTATAATGAAATTATTGAGACATTACCTAAAAAGTAGTTGAAATAGTTTTAGGTCCTAATGTCACATCCAATGTAGTTTGACCAACTAGAGGGCTATGTAAATTATCAAACCCTTTCATATGCATAGTCAAATTATGAATCAAATGGGTGATAATTACCACAATGGTTATAAAATTGATACTAAAAATGTTTAGGCTTGATCCATTATTAATGAGCACCCTTTTGATGCACTTATTTTGTATCATCACTTATATGAACAAAGAGAACTCTTGATCAATAATATCTTTGGATGTTAAGTTAGTTGGATTAAAGGTAATAAGTTTGGCATTACTTTTGAGATATTTCATGATATCTGAAAAATAAGAAGGATTAATGTCACTTGGAACTTGAGTTACATGTAATATCTCATATAATATGTCCTTTTAAACATTAGATTTCTTTAAGAGCTCAAGTAGGGAAATTTTATCATGTGTATTACTTAATTAGACCTATTGGCATATATATACTAGATCTATAATATTATAAGAGGACTTATGGAGAGATATAAATTTTTGTCTCTATTTTAACACTCTCTCATTATGTGCATAGATTTTATTAACATTTTTGATAAGATAAGTAACATAGAAAACCATAACAACTATAAGGCATTAGACCATGAAATAATTTATTGATATGTCCATGGAAAACATGATTGTAATATTTATCAATTAAGGATCGATAATAGGAAAAAAATATCAAAAAAACTAACTATCCTAGCATTTGATGTTCAAAGATTGGTTTCACCAAATGTTTAACCCTAATTTGGATTGAGGAATCATGCTTGGGTAGATAGGTTAAGAATATAGAAATGATAGGGAACAAGGGTGAATATCAAATCTATAATAAACTAATTAATGTGATGAACTTAGATGTACTATATACTAAATTTATAAAATTAAGATATGTTATTAATGGAAAGTATAACTATGCTAGATATATAAATCACATAAAAGAGAGTACTTAGTTTGTTCTGATGCTAATGCAGGTAATTGTTAGGTTATGAAATTAGTGCCTCTAGATCTCTACACACTTATGTCAGCCTGGGATGGTTACATCAATGCTAGTGTCATGTAAAAAATATCTGCTCAAATAGGTTATGACCACCTAGATGCTTCTAGGTTTTTCCTTGACTTCAATCTAGTACATTAAAATATGGTTCATGGTTGTCACTCTTAGTGAACTAGTAAAACCCTAGATTTCCATCTTCAATGTGATATTAGGGGAAATGGGTTATGGGTACATGGTGTCAAGATGACTCTTAATGACCCCACTATCAAAATCTTCTACCTATATAGTTAGTACTCCATAAGAGGGCCTCAGACTCATGTAGTTCTCCCTTATGTGTTGGCTTGTGTGTGAATCATGTACTGTGTGTAAAGTAAGTAAAATAGTGACCGAGCTTGTAACCTATGAAATATAACCTTATGAATATTCCTTTAGTACTTCAAACCTATAGTTGGGCTATTATTTTCACTGATATCAAAATAGGGTAGAATAAAAAATCTTTTGGTAACTTGAGTTCTTTTTTAGTGCTCTTTTGATATGATTTCTAGGTATGAAATGAATGAGGGTTGATATTTATTTACACTAATCCTATTAGGAGATAACTCACATTAAAACACTTAAACTAACCATTATGATATGTTTCATTTGAAAATTAGATGAATTTAAGTCACTAGACACTTGCACCAGGTCAGGATAATAATGCCAACACTACTATTTGTATCAAAAATTAGATTCTTGGGAGAAGGAGAGAATTTGAAGGATTATAGCTTGAAAATGTATAAGATAAGTACATTTCAAGCATTCTATAGAAATATGGGATGTCTATGCCATCAATATAAGGCTTGGTTAGACTAAGAGATGGGATAAGGGGCACAAGATAGAGTAGATATGAGGATTATATAAGTAAGGCATATGTATGACTAAGAGGAATATCCAATGTCTAAATTTACCAAGTCTATAATATTGAGGTGTTACATAGTCACAAAATATCATCTATGCATACCATTAATAAGCTTCAATGGTAGAAAAACAATCTTGCAAAGCTTAGCTATTACACCAAAAAACATAAAAAAAATTTAAATGCATAGAGTGATCAAAACATTTATGTAGGATTTAATCACATTATTTAATGATAATGATTCTTTTAATTAATATTTTGGAATAGTAAAATTAATATGATCATAGCCTTTGGTATTTATAAACTTGATATTACAAATTTAGAGAAACATTTAGTACTAATATTTTCTAGTAATCACAACATTTATTGGAGAGTAACACATTTAATCACAAATTACTATTAAAACAAATCACCACTAGTGTAATTTCAAATTTTTGATAAACTCCACAAATATATTAAAGAGGCTCATAAAATGCATTTTAACACAAATTTTCCAACTATAACTTCTTTATTTTATTATAATTTTAAATATCCAAAAAATATATTTAATTATGAACACACAAGAAAGATATAGATTTGAATTGAATAAGTAAAAAAAATACATTAAAGGTTGACAACATATAATGTGGAAAACCTCAGAGAGCTAGGAAACTATAGTTGATATATTCAATATTAAGAAACTAAAATCCAATATATAAATACTTCTATTCTTACTTATTCTTTGTTTAATATTCACATAAATCTCTCAATAATATTTTCCACCCAAAAATATCTCAATGTCACAATAATTAAAGTATCACTCCATGTTCCTTGAATGATTTACCAAATGGTTAAATCCCTTTTTATACTGAGGTGTGGAAGTGGGCCATTGTAACCAATGAGTCAAACCTCTCTCCAAGAATAATTAATACAATGATAATGAATATATTTTATTATATTTATTTACATGAGGTTTTCAACATGTGTTAATAAATAATAATAAAATATTAAAATTTTATTAACCTATGTATGTTAAAGGTCCATAAAAGACACCACTTCATCATTAAATGTTTCAAAACTCCCCCTTATTGTTAATTAGAGATACATTCCATAATAAATTTAATAAAATAATTATACTCCATGAATCAACTATAACAATTTTATGAGGCATGTAAATTTTGAAGGATTTCAAAACCTTCATCATGAAAAACACTTATTTTGAAATTAAAAAAATTATAATCCATAAATACTCAAAGTAATTTTAGTCTAGCATGATCATGAGACTACATCTCAGAATTTCTCATGAATAAGAAACCAAGATTTTTTGATCCTTTTATAAACTAAGGACCTCCATTACAAATTATGATTATAAGTATTAGGTCTAATGTAAACTAAAAAATTATGAAATTTACCAAAATTACATATAGTTACTTATTTCAAAGTTTTACAATGAGAAGAGGAAAGAATTACAAGGCCATTAAGAATTGACATTTTCATGCGCACTCCCCCTCAATGGTAACTTTGAGAGGATGAACATTGTATAAAACTAAAGAATTGGTAAAACCAAGTTGTTTTGTGAAGATATCTTCTACTTGTTCATCTGTAGGATAAAAATGTAGATCAATATAGCCACTAAGGACTTTCTCTTAGATAAAATTCACATGAACTTCAATATACTTAGTTCATTGGTGCTTCATTAATTTTTTTACTAGAGATGTAAAACATTGATTATCACATAGAAGAGTGGTAATATGAGAAACATCCAAATGAAGTTCTCATAACAACCTTCACTACCACATGGCTTCTTGAAAAGATTCCATAACACTTCTATACTATGATTTTATAGAAGAGATAGACATAATAGGCTACTTTTTGATGCTCTAAGTGATAACACCTACACCAAACTTAAACACATATCCATAAGTAGATTTGTGATCTATAGTATCCCCAACATGGTCAACATCATAATAACTATATAAATCATCATTATCAATCAAGGAATAAAATAAACCAAAATTTATAATTACTAATTTTGAATGACCTAAATATGGATCTTACATGAATCTAGAAACAAAACCAATAACATATGAAATATTTGGCTTAGTAATAGTTAGATAAATCAAACTACCAATAATTTTTCTATAAAGAGTGGGTTTAGCTTTGTCACACATAGGTTTTGGATCAAGATTAACAAAAAAATAAATAGGAGTAGATGTAGGATTATATTTAAGCATATTAAAATTAACAAGAATATTATGTGTATATTGAGATTATGATACAATAATTAAATTTTTATCATGAAATATAGTCATTCCTAAAAAATGATTAAGAATGTTGAGATCAATCATTTTAAAAGTCTGACTTAGTTTACTTTTATATTTAAAAATTACATTAATTATATCACTGATAATAATACTATAATCAACATATAATACAATTAACATTAAATGACCATTCTAAATTTTAACAAAGAGATCATTATTAGAATAATAATTAAAAAACCTAATTCTTTAAAATAACTAGTGATTTTAGAATACTAAACTTGAGGAGATTATTTTAAACCATAAAGTGATTTATTTAAATTACAAACATAATGTTATTTGTTAAAGTTAGTGAAACCATTAGGCTGAGACATATAATTTTCTTCTTCTAAATCACCATTTAGGAAGGTACTTTTGACATCCATTTGGTGTATGATCTAATAATTTTGAGCTACAAGATCAATAAGTAATTTAACAATACTTATTTTTTATACAAGAACAAAGGTTTTAACATAATCAATTCCAATTTTTTGAGTAAAACCATGAAAAATTAATATCGATTTAATTTTTTAAACTTTACCAATTGAATTATATTTGATTTTATAATACCACCTATAACCAATAATATAGATTTTAGGCAGAGGTGGGACAAGATCCCAAGTCTAATTTTTAATTAATGAATTATAATAAATTTTAATAACAACTTTTTATCTATCATATTGAATGGCCTCCTATAAATATTGAGGTTCATATTCATACATAGTCATTAAAGCATGCTAAGAATTTTTGACTCCTAGTCAATTTATTAAGATTATCAGGACTAGAAGACTAGACTAGGGATTATGCCCATTTAGGTATTTTATACTAAACATAAAATTCAAAAGGTTCCTTAGGCTCTAAGTTATTAAAACTTATATCAAATTTATCTAGGGAATTTATTTATTCATAAGGAGAAATATGAGAGTAAGGTTCATCAAAATAAGAGCAATGAGGAGGTTCCATAGAAAGCTCACAAAAATAATTTTTAAGGATAAGAACATTATCATTATTAATTATTTGTCTTTTATATGGATCATAAACTCTTAATCCTTTAGTTTTACCTCCATAACCTATGAAAATGAAATAATATGAGGTATGATAAAGTTTATTTCTTTTTGATTTAGGAACAAAGATAGTAGATAGACTACCAAAGATCCTAAGATGAGATAGACTAGATTTATTAGTAGAACATATTTTTAAAGGAGTATAAATATGATTTTTTTTTACAGACTCTATTTATAATATACATAATATTATTCATGGCTTTGGCCCATAAGAATTTAAGAATATTTACAGAATGTAACATTATTCTAGTCATTTCAATAATGGTGTAAATTTTTTATTTCAACAATACCATTTTATTGTAGGTAATATAGAGGTAATAATTGCATTTGAATAAAAAAATAATGTAAAAATAATTAAATTATTTACTAGTATATTCATCATCATATCATAACTTAATATCTTAATATAAAGATTATAAACATTTTCAAAAATAACTTTAAATTATTTGAATTTAGACAACACTTCAAATTTTTTCTTAATAAAATATGACCAAATCATTCTAGCATGATCATATATAAAAATAAAAACATATAAATAGCCATTAAAATATTTAACTTTAAGGGATATGATAACATCACTATGAATTAACTCTAAAAGATGTGAGTCATTCACATCATGATTCTTGTGAAAGAGATTAGTATGTTGCTTGCCACATAACTTTCACAAGTTTCACAATGAGAAGAGATATAAGGAAGATCAACAAAAAGATTATGAGAATAAATATCATATAAATTATAAAATTAATATGTCATAATATTCTATTCCATAATTATGATTCATTCCTACTAGGTGATGAAAGACAACATGTAGAAGAAATAAATAATAGTATAAACTATTCTTTTATACACCTTCAAAAATTAGAGAACTATAATGATTTATAATAGATCAGTTATACTTAAGAAAATTTAAAATGAAATTATCATTCATAATTTTATAACATGATAACATATTTATATTAATTTTATGTACATATAAACCATCTTTATTAACAACTTTACAAATTTTTCTTTTCCTTGCTTAGTAGCTTCTAAAGATGAATAATCTCCTAAATAAATATTTTTAAAAATATCTCTACATCAGATAAAATATTAGATAATAAAATCATATTATGTGATGCACCAATATCTAAAATTCAATCATTTTCATTAGAAGAAAACATGACAACATACAAAGTAATAATGTCAATATTTTGATCCTAATTGTTGTTATGATTAAGGTTCTGATTCTTATGATGATTCTAATTATATTTCTTCCCTTTGTTATTTTTAGAGTTTTTATTATTAGATCTAATTTTTTAATATAATAATATTCTCTTCTATGACCAAATTTACCACACAAATTATAATTCCCATTAGACTTAACTTAACGATTCTTATTGTTATATTCTTGTTCCCATTTTTACCATTGGTAAAATTAGGGTCATACTTTTGGTTTCTATTATTTTAAAAAACATGATTGAGTGATAGAAGTGCATGAGTGAAATTTTATTCATAATTAAAATTATACATCACTTTTTATTCTTGAATAAGAAGAGCATAAATAGTAGTGAGGTTAGGGATATCTTATTATGTTTGGTATTTTGAATTTAGAATTAAAATAAATTTATAAATTTTTTCATGAATATTTAAATAAATAATGAAATATAATAATTGATGTTAAATTAAAATATAATTTTATTAATCTAATTTATCTTTAATATTTTTAATTTTAGTAAGAAAATTAACAACTTTTTCATCACCTTTCCTATGTGTAGTAAGTAATTCAAGAATCATATTAATTATCTCAGAGAGATGAGTTCCTTCATGCATAGACTCAAGGAGTTTACAAAAATATTTTGGAGACTCATGATTGATGATATAGAGTAGGAATTAATATTTAACACTTATGATAATAATCAACATAGCTTCCTACTATTTTTGTTAAAATTTATTGGTAAGCTCAACCAAGACATTTTGCCCTTGCAGGGTTTTTTCATTCTTGACCACAATATTACATAATTTTTTAGACATAAACTTGGATTATATGTTAATTTTTCTTATATATAGCTAGATATATTAATAATTTGATATTTATTTATAAAAAAATTAGGGGAAGCCATTACTTTCCTTTAAAATTGACACTATGACACTAGATAAAGTTTTAAAAACATACCTTTTTAATGTGATTTTATACTTCATTTGAAAATAAATTAAATTTATAGTTATTTTAAGCTTTTAGGACTTATTGTATGTAAATATTATGATGTTAAAGGGTTGAGTATAACAATAACTTGGAATGAAAATGGGAAATAACTGATTTGACAAGTCTTTCCCAAAATAACAAAGATGTAAAGAAAATGTACTTATCTAGAGTAAAATAGGTATTTTTATGACTCAAGAGGCTTTAAAAAGATAGATAATCAATTATACACCTTTTATTCCATGATTTTAGCTAAAATCAAGCTTTAGATAGTAGTACCCTTATTAGGATAGTAGCACCATGTGGTACTAGTGTCCAATTATGGCACTAGTGTCCTTTTTGGAGAAACTATCTAATATTTTCAAGGAAGATATGAGAGAGTTTAGGGGACTTATAAGTGATTATGTGTATTCTATAATATTACCTATGTCACTATTTTTCTTGAATATTTTCTAAAACCCTAATAAATACTTACACACATGAAAAAATAACTAGATCAAATGCAAAAGAAAGGAAAAAAATGGGTTATAGTATATTATGATCATGTAGAGTAGAACCCATATTGTCCAAGTTGATAACTACATTAACCCCAATTCTAGACATCTCATATCCCATGCAGTTCTCCCTTATGGAATGTGCATGATCAATGTACAAGGTATGCTGGAATGACTTTTGCTTATGCCCTTATTTGATCAAGCATGCAAGTCTAGATGTGATAGATAAGTAATATGAAGAGTATTGAATTGTATTATTGATTTATTTTACATAATTATGTGTGAAAATAGTAAGTAATAGATTTAAAATGCATTGTGAGGATATTTATTTAGAAATAAATTTAATTTTAATTTAAGACATTGTTCACTAGCTAGTAAGATGAAAAAGAGGGATAAAAAAACATAAGAGAAGGTTTAATGTAGGTTTAAGACCCAAAACATGATAAAAAATGATTGTTGGACACTAGAGACATAATTCAACACTAATGCCACATGGTGTTATTATATGGGTAAGTGTGCTAGTGTCTTGAGGCCTAAAAATAGAGTTAAGACCAATCATGATAGGCTGAGGTCCCTATTATTGGAAGGAGGTGATTGAGGACCACTAGGGGTGCAACAAATAAGGAAAATAAGACATAATAAAGATCAAAAGACCCAAAATAATCATGTGAATAAGGGATATATTAACGACTATAACATTCATGTGAAAGAGCAAAAAAAACATAGTACTTGTGGTTTCTTAACCAAATTAGGGTGTATAAATTTCCCCATTTTATTCTAGTAATGAAATGAAATAAAAATACTAGAGTAAAATAAAAAGAGGAATGTGTACCTGTGCTTACCTTTTTAGATGTGCTTTGGACCTGGACCACGTCTTATCTATAGAACTGGCCAAGAGTTAGAGTGAAGTACATGAAGAGGAAATCCATAATGTGGGTACCCTCTATACTAAATATAAATAGTAAACTAAATCATGAGAAATAAAACCCTATTTTGCCCCCACTTTGATATCTAGACTAAATCTAAGTATGTAAATTAAATATGTGGATAAATAAGGCCTTCTTACCCCCACTCTAATATGTGTAATGAATCTGAGTATGTAAATTGGATATGTTGATAAAAAAGGCCTACTTTACCCCACACTGATATGTGAATTGAATATAAGTATATGAAATAAAGTTAGAGGTCAAAGTTGATGATTGAATTACATAATCTAGGTCTAGTGGAAGGTTATGGATCAACCACTATAGATGGTCATGTGACCCAAACTAGTGAAACCTTGGTGACATCCTAGTGACAATTTGAGTTTAACTTAGCAATCTAAAAATAGAGATCAAGGACATGTACTCTACATCATTCCCCTAATCATGATATCTAAGTAATATAACTACATATCTAAACATCTATATATTTGAGTCAAAATTTATATCTGAACCAAGTTGTATGTATAAGTGAAATTGTATATATAAGTGAAACTATATATTTAAGTCAAACTATATATCCAAGCCAAACTATGTATTTGATTCAAACTATATATTTGAGTAGAACTATATAACTAAGTCAAACTATATATTTTAGTCAAATTATATATCTAAGCCAAAATATATATCTAAATGGAAATGTATATCTAAATAAAACTATATATCTGAGTCAAATTATATATATGAGTCAAACTGTATATCTAAGTGGAATTATATATTTGAGTGAACTTATGTGTGTGAATATTTATATATGATTGAACCTATGTGTCTAAATATGTATTTTTGAATAAACTAATGTGTCTAAATATCTGAACCAATCTATGTGTATTTCCCCCATTTTGGTGAGAGATCTCATACTGATGTAAGGGTGTATAACCAAAAGTGGTAACAACCAATATGATGGTAATAGGTATCTAGGATGATGTTATTTTAGGTTAGAATATTTTATTGATTCTGATAGAGTCAGTTATTGAAATTGGTAATGTAATAGACCTTTGATCTATATTGAGTTTACTAAGGGAATATCAATTTTGTCATTTTATAGGTTGAATGTGATTAGAATATTAGTGGAACTGATATGTGGTGAGTTACATTAAGGTCAATTCCCACTCATAAGAAATGGATCACAAAGCAGAATTACATTTTTTTAGATATCACATTTGAAAGAAACTGGTATTAGTTGGTGAAATTGGCATATAAGGTCAACCTTAGTAAGGTGTCATTTTTATAAATATGGCTTAAAAAGGTTAGTTGATTTAGTTTGATAGTTTATTTGAATCATTTGACTTGATAGTGATTGTTTGATTTGAGCTAGAGATTCTATCAAGGAGATGAGGATAAACTTTGACCTAGTATGATTAGGTGGAGGCACTTATCTAGGCTAGGGAAGAGGTTACCCTAGTAAGGAGCTTATTATTTTTCCTATTTTTTTTCACATGTAGTACATTTTTTTACTATTTTTTATTATAGATATGGTAGTTTATGGACATTTTTAGAAATGTGGCACTATTTTCTTGATATTGGTGCTAGTGTCTAGGACATGGCACTAGTGTCTTGGGTATGGTGATACTATCCAATACTAATGTCCCATATGCAATGTTATTGTCTAGTAGGCCTAGATTATGGTGTTTATTATTACTCAATGGTGTTTTATAACTAGTATTATCTATTTATATGATATTCTTTGATGTTAATATCAATTTTGTATTCTATGATATTCTATGATGACTTTACAATGTGAGAGGTGAGATGCAAATACCTACATATTTTGTATACCCACTAGGGAGATGACTATCACTATGGAGGATGTGGGTAGAGAGTAGTATTATAGGAAGATACTGGTGATCAAGCTATAGAATAAGATGGCAAGTATTTTTCTATGATTCTATAGGGAATCATTACATAAGGATCCATAGTGACATATTATTTTTGTTGATTATCATAGTGAATGTTTTTTGGTTGTATAAGTTATTAGTGATTTTTTAGCTTCATTTGCGGTTGTAGATAGTAGGGTATCAATCTCATGTAAAATTTATAATATAGTGTAGGACATAGATGATCATGACATCATGTACTCATGGGGTCACACTATTTTAGCCCACTTGTATTAGGATTTTATACCATTATGTAGGAGATGTGTGTAGGAGGTATTGGGTGTTCTAAAATATTACATTATTGGGCATATGATCATATAGTAATAAGTAGATTAGTGTTTCCTTGATGAGGTGATTGGGCTCACCCTCAAAAATTTATAGAGAGTTAGGCTAGTATGACCCATGTACCCAAGAGGAACATGATACAATGTCAATAGGTGTTTCACAAGTTGATGATTAGAGACATTATCTAGAGGTCCTATAGGGGCTATGGGGGATGGCTTGAGGATGATGTTTAGTGTGTAAGGGTGATTTTTTGGCTACATGAATAGTAGGTTAATGTATTAGAAATGTTTTAATATGATTGGGTGACATGGCAATTTGATGTTACTTAAGATGTACCACCAGCATTAGTGGTGTGGTTGAGGAGCTATTGATATACAGTGAGGTCAAGTAGTAGCCCTAGAGCATTAGTGGTAGAGTTATCATTGATTTCATTGGTAGAGTAGGTTTTAGTGATTGATATACCAAACGTAGATGATGTAGGAGTTACTAATTCTTATGTAGTCTGGTGGAGAGAGTATAAATGGGTACCTTTGTTCTTAAGAGGTGGGATCATCATGGATGATGTACTAGATGTAGATCTCCTTATGGTCGTTGATGATAGGTTATAATTAGATGTTTATATATTATTATTAGTTACTTATTTACTTAGGTAGGTATCTAATGCATTGCATTTGTATGTGTAGGTTTAGGTGATGATGAGTATTGAGAGACTACCATTAAGTCTATGCTCTAAGTACTAACATGACATATCCTTGATGATGCCATATATTATGGATTAATGGATAGGGCTATGGATGTTACTAGTGTTGATGCTTATTTTATTGATTGAGAATTCATATCTAATATATAATATAGGTGAGAAACTATAGAAAGGGATGAGACATGCATGGATTTATAGGTGGATCATGCCCACACTCAAATCTCTAGATGGGGCAGGTATCTAGACAGTGGATGATTACATACATCTATAATGAGATCATGCAGAGTGTATGGTCAAGTTGGGTGTGTTATAGGATAGATAGTAGATGAAATCATTGATCAAGGTCATGAAAGTATAGTGGGGCCTCTAGTTCTAGTATGGATATGTCAAAGAGTGAGAGTGAGGGGGCTAGTCTTAATGGCCACATCTAAATTATTGAGTGACTTAGAATATTTATATTGAAACTATATTCTGAGTTATATATATGAATGTTTGTTGTTATATGGGTAATATGTATATTGGTATCTTGATTTGGTTACATTGTGCATGTTTACATGTGTTTAATTGTTTTCATTGTGTTAAATAGTGATACTGGAATATGGTATGTGTCTAAGTAATGGTAATCAATTTTTTATCTATTTATAAAATTTTAAGTAGATATTTATAGTGGATTAGGAATGTTATTTATTAGTATAGGTGTTATAGGAGTCTCGTAGGATATATACATGTGGATCATGCAACTTTGGTATGCTCTATCTGAACTTGAATGACATGGTGAACAAATGACCCTACTACTCATATTGTGTTAGTGTATAAGTAGACTCTAGAATTGATATTACATGTGATAAACTAATAGTATCTATGTGTGTATAATTTATATCAAAAATATTGATTCAATGTCATACTAAAATTATGATCTAAGCTCTATGATCTATGGTAAATATCTTGGTTGGATATTATACTATGTTATGATTTTTGTGATGTCTCAAAAATATCTTGATCAGTGGTTGAATCAAGACTATTTTCTAATCTCTATGATTGTTACCAAATATATTAATTTATGGGTGAACTAAGACTATGCCCTAATATCTATGATTATTTCCAAATATATTAATCTATATGTGAATGGATACTACACTATGATAATTATGATTATTTATAAATATCTTAATCAGTGTGAAAATGGAGATTGTGCTTTGATATATATGAAATAAATACCATCTCTATTGAATATGTGGTGCATGAGAACTCTCATAAATAAGTGTTTGAGAAACCACATGGACCATATGATGAGTAAGTAATGGATCGTAAAAGGGAATGTCCTAGGATAACTCGATCGTAGATGAGTGTGATATAGGAGATGGTAAATAATGAGATATTAGTTCCCCCTACATGAATGTTATAATTCCTCTATTTCTATATTGGTCAATATGATCTTAGAGTGCATAAAATTTGTTTTTTAAATGTCTATTTATGTTATGAAAATTGTAATATGAATTATTTTATATCTTGTGTAGATAATGTGCTAGATGGTGATGAGCCAGAGGAAGTGTGATCATCTCCTTATCTAGTAATGTAAGAAATATATCATGAGGCCTATCTTTGTTTAAAAACTATATAACCCCTCTATGTGAGTCATGTGTTATACTCACTATAGGAGGTGCTCTATGAAGTGGCTCATTGCCCTTGTTGAGTATATTTATTGGTTGTTTTTGTTACACTTATTTGTTAATCAAACTTGAATTAGGTTCTTGTACCATGTTAGATGACTATGTCTCTAGGAAACATGCATCCAAATCTACCTTTGAATGTTTAGTAACTAGTCCTAACTCTATCTCTAAAGTTATAGGTGTGTTACATATATGCCAAAATGATTTGGATGTTTGATATAATAATTTTTCCTTAAGAGGGAAAATGAGTCCTCTAGTAAAAATGTATTGTACTTCTAAATCTATCGATTGGTAAATCAACTAATGCATACATGACTTGAATATTATAATGTATTCAATTATTGGTTATGTCTCACCCTAGTGTAGTGAAGGTAACCTATCAGATGTGACTCAAGGTCCCTTATTCTATATGTATTTCATAAGAAAGACTACTTCTAACTCATCATATGTATCTAGTGACCCACTAGGGAGTGCATGATGAAACCAATTTAGTGCCTCCCCTTGTAGGGACTTTGGAAATAAATTTAGTAGAGTCAAATTGTTGGTGACATGTGACATGGATTTCTCATAATCTTGAAAGTTTAATTATGGGTCTCCATGCCCATAAAATTTAGGTAACACTAGTATCTAAAAGTTAAGTGGTAGTTTTGTAGTGAAGATTCTATGTGGAATAGGATTGCCATGGATGGCACTGGAATTAGCTCAAGAGTGGTATGATTTAATCTCTAATTTGATATGGTGTACTTGTTATAAATCACTAATGACATTCATAAAATATATTACCTCTTATGAAGGAATATAATCATCATCATGGGGTTCATTTAACTCTTAATTTTTTTTATCTTAGCCATTGGTATATTTCATCAGGGATATTTTTTAGGGAGGATTGGTTTTTTATCTATAACTTTTGGAGGGGTGATAGCTTAGACCTGTTTAGAAGGAAATGAGCTATCACCCTCATATAGGTTAGGTTTAGTAACATGTTCTATTTTAGTAAGTGGGGTTGAGGGTTATTCATTGGTATCTCTTATTTTGTTAATTTGCAAATAAGTATCACATGCTAATGGACTAGAAGACACTTTATTATCATGTGAATGTAAGTTATGAAAATTATGAACATAAGAATAAGTTTATGTGTGTTTTTATCATTTGACCTATCATTATTTTGAACATGAGAAATAAGTGAAGTACATGGAGAACTATAAGGTGTAGATTCAATGTCTTCTTCACCATAATCATAGTAATCATCATTATTCTAAGGTTGATCAAAATCAAAGTTTAATTCACTTGTATAATTAAGAGTATAATTAGTATTATTTGCATTCTCACTAAGAGAAAGAGTAAAATATAAATATAAATATTTACTACTATGTAATATATCATCATGAGTAGGTGCAATGCAATACATTTCTTCACTAGCTATGTGTGGAGTGCATGAATGATTATTATTTTAAATCTTTAAATCAAGGGTAGAAGAAGTAGAAATCATGTTTTCATTTTTCATATTATTACATGTATGAGAATATTTAGAGACATTTGTATCATCAATATTTTACAAAAAATCATTGCATTGAGCTTGGAATGTAAAATAAGAAGATAAAATAATTTTGTCTGCTTTAGTTTGTGCATGGGTAAAAGGTGTAATATTGTTTGTACATTATTTTTAAAATTTAATTGAAAAGGGTAAAGAAGATGAATTAATCTTTTCTACTTTACTTGAATCATGCAAAAGTGGATGCCATGTATTGCACTTATATTGATATAATTTGAATAAGGAGGTATCAAAATTATTTAAAAACTAGGATCACTCATTTCCAACTAGAGGTTATTTTGGAATTATATTGTTAGTTTGATTTTTAGGTGTAAGATATGAGGGAGAGAAAAGAGAAGAAGATTTATATAGTATATCATCATCAAAATTTTCATTGTCATGCTCATAGTAATCCCCATATCCATCATTACAATAATAATCATCATAATAATTACAAATTAAATCATTATCTTATGCTAATGTGAAATCTTTAAAATTTGTGTAATTATAATAATGAGAATAATTCAAAAAATCATAAATTAAGTGAGGGATAAGAGGGTTCTTGGATGTCATTTTAAACTTGCCAAAGAAGGTAATGTAAATAATAAATAACAAGCACACAATAGGTAAAATGTAATCTAACATAGGTAAATGTGCAATAATGGGAAATATTTAACCTAGTGTGTAGAAGGAATCATGATTATACTTGAGACCCTAATTACTATTATTTGGATGTATAAGGACCTAATACATGGATCTAAGGTTTTGATGAGGGTTGTTTTAAAAAAAGTAAATTATATTAAATTAATGAAACACTAATATAAGATTAATTTGAAATAGACATGTTGTTCCAAAAATAAATAAAAAATAAAAGTTTATAACACTAATTTAGAGTACAAAATTGAAAAGGGTAAACCCTAGGCAAAGCTAGGGTTTTAAGCAATATTCAAAGTAAGACAGGTTCACCAAATGTTTTAACCTTTTAGGACTTAGTGTATATAAATCCTATGTTATTAAAGGGATGAGTATAGTAATAGCTTGGAATGAAAATAGGAAATATTTAATTTGACAAACCTTTCCCAAAAAAGAAAAGATGTAAATAAAATGTACTTATTTGGAGAAAAATAGGTATTTTTATGAATTAGGAGGTCAAAAAAAGATTGGGAATCAGTTAGACACCTTTCATTCCATGACTATAGATTAAATAAAGCTTCAGATAGTAGTGCCCTTATTAGGACATTGGATTCATGTGGCACTAGTATCCAATTATAGTGCTAGTGTCCTTCTTGGAGGAACTATCTAAAAAATTTAGGGAAGTTACAAGAGAGTGTAAGGAACCTGTAGGTGATTATGTGTCTTCTAGAAGCTCACTATGTCATTATTTTTCCTGAATATCTTCTAAAACCCTAATGAATACCTACATAGGTGAAACAATAATCAGATCAAATGTAAAGGAAAGGGAAAAATTAGGTTGTGGGATATTATGATTGCATAGAAAAGAAACCTTGTTATCCCAGCCACTACCTACATTAACCCCAATGTTAGGGGTTTAAAATCACATGTAGTTATCCCTTAGGTAATGTGTATAATCAACATGAATTGTATGCTTTAATGACTTTCACTTAGGCCCTTCTTTGATCAAGAATGCAAGTCTATATGTGATAGCTGAGTAATATGCAAAGTATTGAGCTATGTTATTGACTAATTTTATGTAATTATGTGCCAAAATAATAAGTTCTAGATGTAAAATGGCTTGTGGGGATATTTATATATAATTAAATTTTATTTGAATGTAAGACCTTGTTCACTGGTTAAAAATATGTGAAAGAGAGATAAAGAAAACATAAGATAAGGCTCAAGGTAGGGTTAGGACCCAAAACATGGGAGAAAATGACCGTTGGACACTAAATCCATAATTGGACACTATAGCCATATGGTGATACTGTCTAGATAAGGGTGATACTATCTTGAGGCCTAAAAATAAATTTAAGACCAAGAAGTATAGGCTAGGAGCCCCTATGCCTAGGAAGAAGTGACTCAGGACCACTAGGGTGAAATAAATAGGGAAAAGAAGACATAAGGAAGATCAAAATACCCAAAATGACCATGTGAACAAGGGTTATATTCATCACTAAGACATTCATGTGAAATATCAATAAAATACATATTACTTATGGTTTCTTGACCAAATTAGGGTTTATACAATAGTGTAAACAAATAATAATTTTTTAAATTGATGTGAAACAATATGAAAATATTGTTATAAATTATGCTAAAGTAAGTGTCACAAGTCTCACACAAGAAAATAACTATCTAAACACTATTATTTAAATATATATATATATATATATATATATTAGGAAGCTTAAAAATAACAAGTAGACCACACTAGAGTGTATATAATGTGCCAAAACATAGGAAATGACTGGTCATGCGATCATGTTTGATAAAATATTATCTAGGTCAAGTGTTGAAAGTGTCAAAGTTACACTAGAGTTTTGAATGCGAGTTAATTTACACACAATATAAGAAAAAAGGTTTTATAAATAACTATATATATTATTTTTTAAAAAATTTACTAAAAATAAATTACAACCAAAAAAAAGGTGTTAGTTTGTTTTGAACACTAAATCTCTCCTTTACAAGTTTTTAGAGAAAACAAACTATTATCTAATATTTTAGTTGACTAATTATAAATATTTATGTAGTAATTTATTTTAAACATTTTTAAAATTAATTAGTGTATAAATATTTCTAATTATTATAGTATAAGAGCAGACAATAGATTTTTTAACTCTTAAAATATATAACATGCATGTAAATGACAAAAGTAAAAACTTTTGAAAATAAATTATAGGTTTTTGTAAGAGGTAATTTAGGTGGGATCCTTTTGATTTTATATGTAAATAGTTTATTTATTAAAAAATTATTTAATAAATAATATAAACAAACTATATACCAATCTTTGAAAGCTCTTGTAGGCTACAATGGTGTATGTATGGTGTAAGGTAGCTTGCTGGAGACTCATAAAGGCCACTAGAGGCCCTTAAAATTTGTAAATAACCATTAATTGGCCCTAAAATGCCAAAAATGTATTCAATATGGATTTTTTTATGATTTAAAACTATTTTTATATCCTACCAAGCCATACAATGGCACCTAGGTGGCAGATAAAAAAATACATATGCTTGAGGAAGCCTTTAGGGGATGAATAGGATGTTATCGTTCAAGTTGATTAAAAATACAACTTCCAAACACCAAAAATTTACCTCATAAACATTGAAAATTATTTTTAATAGATTTTTTTAGGTAGAGGTGCCATACAATAGCTAAAAATGGTATCTAAGAGGCTAAAAAAATTGATCTTGTCTTAAAAAAATCATATTGCTGGAAAGTCCTCAGATTATATCTGATTGCTTGATCAAGCTCCACAAAACTAAAAAATAACCAAGAAGAATTTTTAAATAAATTATACGCTTTCATGGTTGTATCACTACTCTTCATGGCTGAAAATAAAATTATTTTACTTGAATTTTATCTTTGGATCCTCAGAAAGTGTCTTTCTAGTAAACTACACATCTCGAAGCTCTGATATCATATTAGAATTTGAAATATGCAGTATATATATTAAATTATGAACACACAAGAAATATATAGATGTGAATTGGATAATAAATTAACATAAATCAAAGGTTGATGCAACATATAATGTGGAAAACCTTCGAGAGGTAAAAAACCACAATTAATATATTCATTATTGAGAAACTATAATTTAATACATAAATCCTTCTCTTCATACTTCTTATTTGTCTAGTCTTCACACAACTCTTTCAATAATATTTTCCACCTAAAAATATCTCAATGTTAAAATAATAAAAATATCAATCCATGTTCCATGAATTATTTACCCAAGGGGTAAAACCCTTTTTATATGGGGGGTGTGGAGGTTGACCATTATAACCAATGGTCTAATCTCTTGCCAAGAACAATTAATACAATGGTAATAAATATGCTTTATTATATTTATTTACACAATTTTTTTTACTTGTGTTAATAAATAATAATAATAATAACAACAACAACAACAACAATAATAATAATAATAATAATAATAATAATAATAATAATAATAATAATAATAATAATAATAATAATAAAATATTATTTTATTAACCTATGTATGTTAAGGGTTCATAAAATATACCACTTAAGCATTAAATGCTCCAATATATTTTACCTTTTGAGTCACTATGTGGGACTTACATTAAAAGAAAAATTGTCATTGTTTAATTTGCACAGGTCATCCCACATAATGAAACAATAAATTAATATTTATTAAAAAAATATTTTGCATTCCTAAGTAATATTTTATATAACTTGATATTTAGATCACCATTTAAATTGTTAGTCCATCATAAAAAAATATATATTGATAGGTTTCATAGGCACCATTAACCCACTTTTCAAGGGATATAAACTTAGATATGTTGATTTTTCACATCAATGCTATGATTCCTTTTAAAATTATCACTCTTATAAGTACTACATGAATTTTGAGTGAATAAAAACCTCAATCCTCCACATATATTTGGTGTGGGTATGAGGTTTACAAATACATATATGCTAATACTTGCATTTTAAACATATTTTCCTATGAAAAATTAAGAAATATGATTTATTTTTGTTTTCATAGACCAAAGGGAGATAAAGAGAGATGGTAAATGAAGCTCATCAATAATTGATGAAAAATAATAAGCATGTAATAATGAAATGCAAATCATAACTCTACCTTCAATATGTTAGGTGTAAGATCTATCCTCTCCATAGACTAGGCTCTTAATGTCAAATAAAATATGCATAGTTTTCAAAGGCACATTAATGGTGCCTATAACGCATATCAATATTTTTATACTAGGTTCAAATTTATTTTCAAATATTCATTAAATAAATAATGAGACTTATCCTTTTCAAAATGATTCAATCAGTTCATATACAAAATAAAAAATATAAATTAAATTTGAGATAGAGCCCAAAACAAAATAAAGAAAATAAAAAGTGTAAAAAGTCATAAATGATGAAATTAACAAGTATTTTTAGAAGAATCCATTTCTTAACATGTTTAGGATGATACATGGTTTAGATCAATATCATTGATGTATGGTGATTTCATGTTCTAGAACGCGTGATATAATTGATGAAAATGAAGCGAGTAAGATTTTTATCAATAAAACTATGATACTTAGGTTTTAAAAACACATAAAACAAAATTTTCCTTGTTTTATCAAAAGGTTTATTTTTTACAGATATACCATACTAGTAAAGGTCTTTGATAGTAGGCCTCAAATCTTGCATAGCTTCACTATACACTTAAAAACATAGAAAGAAATGGCTAAGATTTGATATGATACCAATAGCAAGGATAAAAGGCATACAAAATAATTTTAAATAACACCAAGGAGAAAAATACTAAATATTTCATTTAACTAATACCATTTCAATAAATAATATGATTTCATTTTTTTAATTTTGAAATGGGTAACTAAAAATATTCATTAATTTTTTTTCTAACCACCAAATGTTAACTAGATACTTCACATTAGCCAACATTTTAAAATCTTTATTAAAATATTCTAATATATACTAAATAATTATTACTTGCATTAATCACATTTCCTTAAAAGTTTTGCCTTAAAAATATTTTGAGATAATAAATTTATAATGAAAACATTCTTTAAATCAAAAGTTTTTTTCAATAATTTTTTGGCATAGTATAAATCAAATGAGTTTAACAAGCATTATAAAACATTATTTCAATGATTTATTTATTTATTTAATATAATTCAATAATATATTATCAATTACACATGTCTTAGATGAATTACTATGGATGTTTTATATATGAATAATACATATCTCTTATTATAATAGAAAAATAATATCAAGTTATACATTTAAATTTATTAAATCTCATGATTATTATTTACAAAAAGTTTCACTATCTCTTTAATTTTGAGAAGGTGAGCACATTGAATTTTTTTCAAAATGAACCAAAATTTTAAATTTCAGAGTGTATCCAAGAAAGCTAACACTATATTACAAAATTTTTGGAAGAGACTTAGTTGGTTTTAGTGTTAACATGGTATTGGATGGAAAATTTCTTTCCTATTTAGTTAATGTCTTATAAAATTTTGTGGATATCAAGAACAAGCGATACTTTATCACCTATAAAGAGATATAAGTGTCAAAACATGTAAATTTGTCCACTTCTAGTGAATATGAGGATTATAGTGTTACAATAGAGGGACATTATAGTGACAACTATGAAATCATCATAAATAATGGTCACAAAGATATAATTGATTTTTTTGTAAAAAATGTTGTTCTAGAAAAAAAATATTCTAGAAGATTAGTGACATTGCCCATGGTTATATATATCATGTGATAGATATATCATGTGATAGATGATCATCATATTTATATAGAAATATTGAGACCTTCAATTTTGGTGTAAGGGTTGAAAAGGTGACAAATTTTTATTCTGATAGCTTCATATTGCTAACACCAAATACATTATTACATTGGCCAATAAAATAGTTAATTCTAAAATAAATAAGAAGTTTTATATGGGTTATTGAGGGTGAGTGATTGTAAGTTCACCCTTATGACATATCCGTGAGTAAAATTTATAATTTGTAGATAATGTTACCAAGTTGATCCATTTTTGTCCATATCTGAGTAAGTGCATTATAGAGGGAACAATTAAAAATATTATGGAAGGTGAAATTAAAAAGTTTGGATGTAAATAACTTTGGTGTTCAAATAAAATAATGTACAACCCTCCTTGCAAAGGTTATTCCTAATTTTAAGGATCTATCATATAATGGTCTGCTATCCAATTGACCCACCTTAATGGTTATCTTATGGATGTGAAAACAAAATGTGGAGGTAAATATGTGGAATGACTTATAAGAAAAAAAACCCAAATTGGCCTATCCAATATCTTTGCTGAATTTGAGTGTAATAATTATTTAAAATGATAATAAGACCTTAAAACTTT
This sequence comes from Torreya grandis, assembly GCA_037957365.1. NCBI lineage: Eukaryota > Viridiplantae > Streptophyta > Pinopsida > Cupressales > Taxaceae > Torreya > Torreya grandis. Next base: position 3,125,540 of record JARHVA010001513.1, read on the forward strand.
CACAAATGTCAAAAAATTAATGTAACTCTAGTTAGTGCATCTAATACATAATCTATTGGAAATAAAAATAACTCTATTTTTTAAGGCCATAGCTAAGAAACCTTATTACAAACATTAGTGGATATCAAAAATTAATGCAAAATCACTAAAAAATGGAATGTACAAAATAGGAAGAATAAATTAAAATTAAAAAAGGGAGTTTCTGCTAAATGTATTTGAAGCAAATACTCTTATTGAAATAGGGGACAAATCAAGATAGAAAAAATGGGAAAATGAAATTTTATTTAATGATGTTTGTTAGAATGCATTGTAAAAATATTATGACATCCCAAGATGAAATTTATTTAAGTATAAAAAATACCTTCTACATGGTGGGTTATGGTCGGTTAAAGGTAATACAGGATTGTACAACCCAAAATAAATACTTTCACAACGATTGTAAGGATTTGAAAAATAATATAAGAAAACTTAAATATAGTTTCACATTTGACACATGTGTAAGACATGATGGAACCAAATTTATAATTAGAATCTTTCCTACTATTTATACACTATCTTCAATCCCCAAGAAGTGTAACTAAAATCTTGCATTCTACCACCAATTGCTAAATATAACAACAAAAAATTATGAAAAACACATTTTATAAATGTTTTGATCACAAATATTTTATTTAAAAAGTGTGATGAGTGTAAAAATATTTTGAACCGATGCAAAGATATTACAATACCAAATATAATAAATAATTTGGAAGTTGTCATGTAGAATATTATTCCCACAAGCTAAAGTCAAAGGAAAACCCACATAATTTATTGAGTATAATTCATGATAAAATAAAAAATATCAAAACTTACATACCAATAATGAGAATAAGATAAAAGTCAACAAGTAATGTTATGAATCTCTCGATTACTTTGACCAATATACTAACACATGGACATAATAATATTGGATTTGAATACTTCGCCTTCCATTTTTTAACGTGGGGCTAATTTTATAGTAATATAATTAGCTTTATATCTTAGGAATATTTAATAACCAATGATTGATGTGTATTGTGATCTGTTGTTTAATAGTGGATACTCCAACAAACCATTACATGATACCCTACTATAAAATGTATTGTATGAAAAGTGTAAGGGTACAAGGAAAAATTAATGTATTATTATGAAAATTATGGTGATAACAAAGGTAAGTCATTAAAAAAAATCACTAGTACTCTAGTTAAAATTATATAATGGTTTAAGTGACAACAAAAATCATACATTATTTACATTTGCATCCACTTTGAAGACACAATGATTTTTCAACATTGTGTATGTAAGCTTCCTTTTAGTTGGACACCCACGTTAGGATATAGATGGAAAATTTGGAGATTATTAGTTGTGTTATGGAAAATGGAAAAATTATATTTACCTCAAATCATTGACACTTATAAAACATGTTTGGAGGATTCAAGTACATTCATTCCATACCTTGTTGAGGAGGACCATAAATCCAAAGCAATTATGGAGCCACATTTATGGGATGGGAATCAAAAGACAATGGGTATTATAAAACCTAGATGATTTAAGTTCCATGTTATTAATAACATACTCATGATTTAATATGAATACATAATTAGAGATATATAGTGGTCTAGTCCAATCAAAATATGGAAGACATTATAGTTACAACATCAAATAGAACACTTAAAGGAAATAAAATAAATAGAAGACTTGAAAAATGGAATAAAATAATATTTTGTACATATGGAAAAAGTGTTGTAGATGGAGGTCAATAATTTTGGATTCAAAATATAAATTATTTTTAATAAATCTTAAATGCTTTAAATAGACCCCTTGTCAATTCTAGAGAGAAATCAATAAATTATTTTTGGAAAAAAAAGTAGTTTTTTAAAATTAATGTCACATATCCAATTTTTAGTCCCTTACGATGGATAAATATCATCCCAATTTGTATAAGTTAAATTAAAAATTTTATGCTTTGGTTTATCTCACATAATAAGGTTTAATACCTCCTTGAGTGATGTTAAATCATTTTAAAAATCTGGCTGAACAATTTGAATTGCAGCAGTTTGGTCATGAAAGACTACTATGTTATGAGCATTAGATGCTAGGAAAGTGGCTTATTAAAAATGCTATTTTGGGGTGTGGTATTTGATTTGAACAAAGCTATTATGATCTAACATTGTTAAACTCCTTATATGCTTATTAGGTGTATTACCCTAAGCCTCATGAAGGCATGAAGCACAAGATTATGGAAATCATTAAATTTAATATTGCTAGTCTGAGACCCTAAAATTTAACTAAGTCAAAAATATTATGGGATGCTCTAACATATATAATTTGTATTTTATCCCCTATAGGTTTGAAACCACTCTCAAACATCCTAACAATATATAAATAAAATATAATTTAAAGTCTAATAAATTAAAAATATGTAAACTTATACTTAAATGTTTATTTTATTTACACATATCTTGGTTCAGGTGATTTTTATATGATATATTAAAATTATTCTATGTGGAAGGCATGGGGACTATCCTCATTATGGGCATTATTTGGTATCATTAAAAATTGATTTTTATTAAAAAAAGTTAAAATAATAAAATCATGATAATATTATGTTTTATCATTAATTATAATAAACCAAACACCAATTTGGGGAAGTGGCTAGGATTTATAGATTTAAGTAGAAGTTTCTTTGCACCATATGGGGAAGGTAGAGGAGTAAAGGGGGTGTGGTGGAAGCTGGAAGGCCAAGTTGCATTTCAAGCTATGATAGGTGTTGAGGGAGTGGATTTGATTTGTTTATAATCATTTGGTCATGTCTATACTTCCACATTTTTCATATAAAGGGCATATGATATTTATTTACTATTGTTGATTTTTATTTCATTGGATGTCCATACCCTTATTTCAAGATCCCATTTCATCCTAGGCTAGGAGAAGACTCAAGAAAGATAAGGCACATTTATAAGGTAAGTCATCATTATTTTTACTTTAGATTTTAGTGTTTTAATGAAATAACCTTATGATTAACAATGAAGGCCTTGTAATAATATGGGCTTGCACATACATGTGTAAATATGCATATACAAACCTCTATGTATATATATCAACTAGGTGATTAAATGAGGGTCTTGTGGATTTTATATTTTATGGCATTTGGGTTTTTGGTAAATATAATGAGTTTCATTTTGTGGGAATAATCTAATAAAATTGATGGTTTTAATTAAAATAATAATAATGAAGTGACTTGCTTCACTGATAAGCTTATTCTTATCCTTTAATAATGGCATGATCTTTAGTCATTTTGGGGAAAATTTTAAAAGGAAACCTTGATATGGTTTGGGTGACCACTAAAGGGGATTTATCAAAAAATGGTCTTTGAATGCCACTTTGTGTAAGCATGGTAATTTTAGTATTGTAGAGGTGGTTTTGATTTAAATCAGATTTCCTTTTTTATTTTTAATCAGGTCATTATGGTGGTTGTCAAGCCTTAGTTGGGTGATAAGAATTATTAATCATATTATTTTAAACTAGATATCAATATGATCTCTAAAATGATGAAATTCAACTTAATAATAGTATTTCTTCTTTTAGATTGGTTTTTATACCAATTAACCCTTTGTTGGTCATTTTGGCCTTAATGCAAGGCAATGGAAATTGTTAAATTTAATAAAATGAACATCTAGGGACTACATTTTATTTGAATAGATTTATATGGATGAAAGTGGATATATTGGATAAATATCTTGAGTATTTTAGAAAGATTACATAGATGTTCTTGGAATGGTGTCATGATTTAACTATTATGGGATAATTTCAAATAAACTTGTCCTTTGATTTTAATGGTGGTTGGGTGTGAAAATGTTTGGTAAGACCAAAAAGGTTAATTTTTTTATTACTTGTCCTAATTTGTCCTTGGTATACTCATTTCCCTAGATAGTTTGAAATTTTAAACATTCAAATTACTAATTTGTGTGAGAAGTTTTAATCTTTGATTTGAATGGATAACATAATACATTCTTAAAAAATGAAATATTTAGGCATTATTATGCCCACAAATGCCAAATAATATATATTTATATACATGACTTGTTTTGAGAAAAAGCATTACAGTTACTTGCAATATGGATATAACTATGGTCCATAAAAGAGTAGGTTATGTTTGATAGGATATTATCACTACCTTATCTCACATGAATAAATTATACAATTTAGTAAGGATAGTGAATCACAATGTCTCATTTATTTATTCATATCTGTAGCCATTTGATGTTCTCTCTCCCTTGATTAAATAGTTATGTTTTAAGTATTATCCTCTTGTCTACAATTTTATGAACTCTTGGAAATAAATTAGGGGTTCAACATGTTAATTATGGATAGGTTTTGATGTTCACATGTGTGCACATGTGCACATCAAAACCTATCCATAATTAACATGTTGAACCCCTA